>JAEIGH010000039.1:600000-990816 GCA_018903575.1 Drosophila saltans
AAGCAGGAAAGAATTAATAGTGAGAGCGCCCAGAAAAACACGACCGGCAAGGTTGAGAGTTCAATCTGAATTCCTTTGGCATTCTGCTTGGAAATCAATGCTTTGATTTAAACAATATTAGTTTTGTTAATTTTCGGTGTGTTACTGCAAATTTTTGAGCAAAGATTTGAGCAGATTTTGTTGAGGTAGTCAGTCGGGCGGTTATCGAATATATTGCAGCGAGCTGACCCAACTAATTTGAGGTTAAAGCTAATTGGGCGCTATCTAAATTTAGTTATTTACTAAGGATTGCTATTTGTAGTGACAAATAACAATATAATTGTGACTGGGCATCTCTAACCCTGATTAAATGCTGACACCAAAGAACTTATCTGAACGCGGTGACGGTTGAATTGAGAATTACTGATCATAAATGTATTGTAACGAGTAAAAGAAAAGAGAAGCATTGAGTTACATGTAAGTTGAAGCCCCTTACTACCTTAGTAGGCTTTTACTAAAATATTAGCCCAGAAAGCACACTACGGAATTGTGTGTGACTGTTCACACAATTTTTAGCTAAACATTGCTGACATTCCCTTAGGGGGAAACTATAATAAATTCATTCGAATACCAAACCAAAACAAAGTCTAACCGAATAAAGTACAATTGTCAACTATCTGCAATGCATAGTGCTAAATTAAATAAAACTATTGTAAAACTCTCAACACTCGAACCCGACGTTAACTGGCGCCCGAGTAGGGACCCTCACTATACACCGTGAGGGATTTTCACAAGTGTGAAGAAAACAAAAAGCTAAGTAAAAAAAAAAGTGAAAAAAATTATAAAAAAAAAAAACAAAAAAATAAAAAGAACAAACAAAAATAAAAGGGAAAAAAAGGAAAAATAGGAAAAAAAAACAAGCAGAAAAAAAGAGGTAACTTTTCGACAAGAGTGCATGTCGAGTATATTGGAGACATGAAACAATAAACGAAACCAGTATAATACTTATTAAAAGGAAATTATAAAAATATATAATTTTTTCAATTACATATTCGTTGGAATGAAATCGGGATAAAACATTAACAAAATTACCGTGGCGATAGCATTGCGTCTTCGAGCGGCACCTAACACATAAAATAAATTAATATAACATAGTGATTGGCTAAATAAAGTCCCATATGGTCCAGTGGTAAGGATATCCGGCTCTTACCCGGAGGGCTCGGGTTCAATTCCGGATATGGAAAAATAAAATATACACGGCGGCATCTCTCTAAGGAGACGGACTGCGCGTGCAAAACTGTATAGCAAATACGTGTGAAGAATTTCGTACCTTAGTAGGCAATGCCAAAAAGGAATCATGCGAACCTTCCGATTAATAAAACAAAAATTTATTTTTTAAGATACCATAGTTTAAAAAATAAAGCAAAAGAAAGTCAATTCACTTGAAGCAAAATTAAAAAAACAATCTATCCATTCTTCATTTTAGCACAATACCGTCGAATAAGTTTACATATTTGAAGGAAAAATTCAAAAGCAAAAAGTTCTGAAAGAGTTCTTGCCTACACATTAAAAATAGAAAAAATGAGCCCATGTTTAATCTCAAGCATTAAAATACCTTTTTATAACATTTTATATACAACAGGAGGAAACATCGCATCTTGAAGGATAATCGCATCAACCACAACGGAAATAAAGGGATAAATATAAAATAAAATAAATACTATGGAAACTGTGGTGAGTGAAGCGTAAATTTATTGACTATATTTCAAATATAGACTTAAATGACTTAAAGAAACAAAAGAAAAGAATCACTAAACTAGAAAATGACCACTACAGTCCAAATCTAGCTCTAGAGCAAGGGTGGGCACAGAGTGGCTCACCAAGCCCTTTCCGTTATTTTTGTGGCACAGGTCATAAATGTGCGAGTTTGTACGCTGAGGGACGCACAAGCAGAGGAAAATGTCGCGATCGCGAGTTCGACGGAATAAAGGGATAAATATAAAATAAAATAAATACTATGGAAACTGTGGTGAGTGAAGCGTAAATTTATTGACTATGTTTCAAATTTGTCCTAAAAGAAAAAAAGAGAAATGGAAGATATAATAACAACTTTGGCTTCATTAAAGGAAACCATGGTGGGGGTACAAACGCAATTAGGAGAAATAAGGGATGACTTAAAGAAACAAAAGAAAAGAATCACTAAACTAGAAAATGACCACTACAGTCCAAATCTAGCTCTAGAGCAAGGGTGGGCACAGAGTGGCTCACCAAGCCCTTTCCGTTATTTTTGTGGCACAGGTCATAAATGTGCGAGTTTGTACGCTGAGGGACGCACAAGCAGAGGAAAATGTCGCGATCGCGAGTTCGAGAACGTAGTCATAAATGTGCGAGTTCGTAGATAGAGGGACGCACAAGCAAGTGTGGGAAAAGGTCTCGATCGCGAGTTCGAGGATAGGTTATAAATGTGCGTTCCGTATTTACTTGTGCGTCCTTCTGCCTTAAAACTCGAACCTCGATCAAGACCTTTTCCCCTCCCGAAACTGCTTGTGCGTCCCTCTATCCTCGAACTCGTACATTTATGACCCTTTCTCGAGCTCACAATCGAGACCTTTTTCTCTGCTTGTGCGTCCCTCAGTTGAGTGTGCGTCCCGCAATTACTTGTGCGTCCCTCTGTCTACAAACTCGCATATTTATGACCTCTGCTCGGACTCGCGATCGCGACCTTTTTCTCTGCCCGGACTGATGTTTGTTGTAAATGTTGTTGTCGGCCACACTTGCGAAATTTGGCTGCTCACCCTTGCTCTAGAGCAACAACATCCACTTGCACAACCTAGGACTGAGCATGATTTAAAAGAGATTACCATTTTGACTGATTGCGTGAAGAAATTACAAGTGTTTCATGGTCAGTGGCGTAGTAACGGGATAAACCCCCCCCCGAAAATTGGTTAATTTTTTTTTAAATTGATTCACCCATTAAACCAACTCAATTGCTAGAAGAGTATGCAATGCTCAATTAAAAGTATCATTGAAACACTTTTATTTTTGTTTAATGGATACGAAAAATTATTTTCCATATTCAAAATTTCGAAAGTTCGCGGTTTTCGACAAATCAGAAAATACATAGAAGCACACAAAACGTGATAATTGCGAATGTATGTGTTTCTGCTTCTGCTGCACGCCATTGGGAAGGGAAATCTGGTTTAAGCTATGGAACATTCGAAAGTAAGTTTCCTTAGAGAACATAAAAGTTATCATAGGTCTTAGTTTGGGCAGAATCTAACCTATAACTCACAAACTCTGTTGCGAAGTAATTATACTCGTAAACGAAAAAACGAAAAATCAAAACTTTTCGAGACGTAGATTTTCCATTGTTGACGTTTATTGACGTTATAATTACTTCTCAAACGTTCGCTATTTAAGGTATGCTTTTTTTTATACTCGAACATTGATTATCTAAAAATACGATGGTTTATAATGAAAATAAGTATTCAATGGTCATTTGGAATATCTAAGTTATAGTGTACACTTGGGTAAAAGCAGCTCATTGAGATGAACCGGCTCATTCGGTCTTTTTTTCGAAGTGAGCCAATACACTCATATGTAGTGATGGCAAAAAAAATTAATTAATCGATTATTGTGTATGATGTGAATGATCAAGCTCAGCGGTTCAGTTCAGTGAGGCATTCCTAAGTATATTATAGTGTATTAAACTAAAATGGACAATTGGTTGATAAAGCGGCCGAGACTTTCCGATTCCATTAATGAAACGAGTGAGGAAAAAGAGAGCCAAAAAACTTCCACAAGTTGCATGACAGATATGGAAAAAAATGAATGTATTATATCAACATGTGACTCCCACAATGAGAGTAAGATTCTTTTATCATATTTAAAAATATTACAGTGCATTTATTAAAATATACCACGACTTTCGTATTAGAAATTGGAAGCACAAATGAGAATCAGGATACTACCACCGACTACTCTCGGAACCTAGGAAAGTTTTCCTTATTGTAAGGGAAAAAATTCTCAGGCTCCGAGAGTAGCGTCGGTTGTTGTATTCGGACCCTAAATGTCCCGAGAAAGTCCCGAGAATATGAAGTCTTATGTCCCGAGAAGATCTGCAGGATCTCTTGCAGATTAGCGGGCATTGAAACGCGATTGGACAATTTCGGATGAATTCTGGCGACCAAATATTAAAACAACATTTACTTCAAACTGCAACATTGAAAAATCGTGTTTCAACTTACACTAGTCCACAGATTCAAAATGAGCTCATCGAGATTTACGGGAACATAATTCTTGAAAAAATTGTTGCCAAAATCAACGCAAGCAAGTGCTGCACTTTACTCGCAGATGGAACGACAGATATAAGCGGCGTAGAGCAATACTCGTTATGTTTTCGCTATACCGAAAAAATTAGCGACCGGATTGTTATGAAAGAAGATTTTTTAACGTTCATCCCGATCGAAGATTGCACTGGTAGAGGACTTGCTCCGTCATTGATAAAAATTTCTGAAAAATTAAACGTTCGTCTGGAGTTTTTGGTTTTGCAAGGCTACGATGGCGCAGCTGCAATGAGTGGACAATGGAATGGTTATGCTACTGCAGTGATGGAAAAGTATCCGCCTGCAATTTATGTCTATTGCTCTAGTCATTCTTTAAATTTGGCTTTTGGTGAAGCGTGCTCCGTTCCTTTCATCATAAATTGTCTTGGATCGATAAAGCAGATCATTTCTTTCTTCAGACCTTCTGCAAAACGCGAAGCTATTCTCAAAGATGCCGTTCAGACTTTGGATTGTTCAACAAAAAAGGAACGATTGACGAGATTGTGTGAAACAAGATTTACTGAAAGACTTGATGCTGTAATCTGCTTCAAAGAAATGTTTGTTCCCATTTGTTCGAGTTTGGAAAAAATTAGTGAATGTGGAAACGCTGAAAGTTCCAAAAATGCTTTTAGCTATCTACATACTTTGAAAAGTGGAGCATTCATTGTGTCGATGACAATAATCCACGAAATTTTTTCTCTTACACAACCTTTAACTTCTTACCTCCAAGGGAAAAGTGTTGATCTCTCTGCAGCTGTTTCGGCGGCTGATGATTTGGCTGTTTTGTTGAAAGAAATGAGGTAAAACGTTGCATCAAAGTTCAAAAAAGTATTCGCTGATGCTGAAAAATTAGCTGAATCAATAGGAGAAAAAATTGAAGTTCCCAGGATTGTACAACGTCAAAAACACCGACAAAATTACAAAAGCAGCTCGGCAGAAGAATATTATCGCCAATCAATATTCATACCGTTCCTCGATCACTTCATATCTTCCTTATCTGACAGATTCATCAAGCACAAAAAGACTTTGTCAATTATTGAAAATATCCTCCCTGAAAAATTGGTTAAAAAAGGAATTGAAAATGTCAATGACCAAGTTGCCACCGAAAAAATGTTTGGTATTGTTTCTGAAACTGTCGATGTAATAAGGGATCAATGGTCAACAGCTACTGAGGAAGCTGTTTCCATAGTAATAAATGAAGTCCTATTGTGGAGACAACGTTGGGTTGGGGCAGAAACTCATCCGAAGACATTCATCGACGCATTAAATCTTTGCAACGAAGGACTTTTTCCTAGTGTTTTCAAATTTTTGAAGATAGGAGCAACATTAGCTGTGACCATTGCTAGCAACAAACGGAGTTTTTCAACTTTAAGGCGTTTGAAAAATTGAATTAGAAATTCATCTGGAGAAGATAGGCTGAACGGACTTGCTCTAATGAGTATTAACAGAGATATTGATATCACGGTGGATGAAGTTATCGACAGATTCGCTCAGACAGAGGAAAATCGATTTGTGATTTCATACATTTATGTTTTTCAACAGTTTAATATGTTACAGAATTATCAATAAATTGATCAATACTTATTCAATACAATACGATTTCAACTGTTTTTTTCCACGAAGAATTATTTACATGTAAATTTTGTTTAGTTACTTATTAAAAATGTTTTCTCAATAATTAAACTTATTATACACTACAATGGAAAATCGTACGTCAGATTTTATCTTGAGATGCTCATATATATACTTTATTTTTTTTTTTTTTTTTTTTAACGTTTTATTTGTTTGTTGGATCTCTTATATAGGCTTATAGGACTAACAACAATTTTCTAGGTTTATCTTAATCTAACACATAACCTAACATCTGAAAGATGCTACATTGATCTATGGCCCTGATTAATTGGGATGTCGTTTCGTTGAAGACGAGTACTTTCACGTACTCGGGTTAATGATTTGGCCAGGGTATTCGGGTGTGCCTGCATTTTAGCGGTGTACTTAAGCTGTTGTACCTTTATTTCGGTTATTACGCTAGGAATGTGTAGGTCTTTCTGTACATTTTCATTTCGGATATACCAAGGTGCTCCCGTGATGGTTCTGAGAACCTTGGATTGAGCCCTTTGTATGGTTTCGATGTTGCTTTTGCTTGCGTTACCCCATAGTGCAGAGCCATATGTCCAGATGGGTTTTAATACAGAGTTGTAGAGGAGGACTTTGAATTCCAGACAAAGGGGAGATCGGGCGTTGATAAGCCAATGTAGACCGATTGCTTTGAGCTTTAGTTGCTTTTTCTTGGCTTCGATATGCTTACGCTAAGTTAATCTTCTGTCGAGGTGAACTCCAAGATATACAACATCGTCGGATTGAGGCACTGGCACATTGTTAAGCGTCAATGATGGGCAGTTTCTTCTATTGAGGGTAAACGTAACGTGTTTGCATTTCTGTTCATTTACACGGATGCGCCAATCTGCTAGCCACTTTTCTACCTCCTTTAGGTGGGTTGCCAGTTGCTCAGCAGCTTTGATCGGACATTTGGAGCGGCTGAGGATAGCCGTGTCATCGGCGAAAGTAGATGTGATGAGTGTAGGGCTTGTTGGTATGTCCGCTGTGTACAAAAGATACAGAGTTGGGCCCAGCACGCTGCCTTGAGGTACACCTGCTTTTGATTCGAAGTCATCAGAGGTGAAGCTATTACATCGTACAGCGAATTTTCTGTTGGACAGATAAGATTCCATTAGCCTGTGTGTATATTGTGGGAGCGTCGCTTTTATTTTATATATTAGGCCGTCAATCCAGACTCGGTCAAAGGCTTGGGCGACATCGAGAAAAATTGCTGTGCAATATTCTTTTTGCTCGAATGCTGTGCGGATCTCTGAGGTGATACGGTTGACTTGTTCAATTGTGCCATGCTTTTCACGGAAGCCAAACTGATGACGAGGGATTATATTTTGGTTAACCAAGATTGTATTTATACGGAGTTGTAGGACTTTTTCAAATAGTTTTGAAAGACTTGGCAATAAACTAATGGGTCTATAAGATGATGGCTGTGTTTTGTCCTTTCCGGGTTTTGGGATCATTATGATTACTGATTTATTCCAACTTATGGGAAAATTACCACTTTGTACTTTCGCGTTGAAAAGTTTGCAGATGTAACGCACGGCACAGATCGGGAGTTCTTGGATCATTTTCGGGGTTATTTTGTCATGGCCGGGCGACTTTCTTGGGTTTAGATAGTTTTTAATAATTGCAGAAATTTCCTCCGCTTGGAATTTCGGTTGCTCAGTTTCCATTGGGGTGCGCAAGGTGGGGAGCTGAAAAGATTTTGTTGACGGATTTGGCAGAAAGACCGTTTTTAGATGAGCTGCAAAGATGAGTGCTCTTTCTTCGTCTGAACGGGCCCATTTGCCAGTTGGCCATCGTATAGGTGAAATTATCTCGATTGGAGCAGTTATGGTTGGATGTGCTTTCCACAGCGGATATTTGTTGCTGGTAGGGGTGAGCTTCTCGATGTACAGCCGCTGTGTCCTTGCTTCTTCCTGCCTAAGCGCCTTTGCTAGAGTTCGTGAAGCTGCCTTTAGGCGTTGTTTTGCTGCCGGAGATCGAGACATTTGCCATTCTCGCCTGAGCCGTCTTTTGTCTGCTAGAAGTAGTTCAATTAGTCTGTTGTTGGACTTGTGTTTTCCTGCGTGTGGCTGATAATCGGGGTAGAGATATCTGCTGCCTCAATAAGCGTCGACTCTAGTGCAGAGGTGCAAAGCTCGATGTCTTCTTCGTCGTCCAGTTTGGGACTCAGCTCGATATGGGTGCTTATGTATTTTTTAAATCGGAGCCAGTTTGTTTTCCAATTTGTAAGCCCGAGTGGGTGCTTTATTATTTGTGGTTGTGTTAATATAGTGAAAACTACTGGCGAGTGGTCCGATGACAATTCTGCTAGTGACTCTGCCGTTATCAAATTGTGCGCAATTCCCCTGGTGATTGCAAAGTCTATTAGATCTGGGAGCTTGCGTGGATCTGCTGGCCAGTACGTGGTCTTATTCGGTGAGGCATAGCCCATTTTGTTTGCTGGGTTGATGATTGTGTTATACAGCTGTTTGCCTTTTGAATTTACCAGGCGGGATCCCCAATGTGGGTGCTTGGCGTTGTAGTCTCCTGCAGCAATAAATCGTACTCCGAGTGTATTGAAGAAATCAGTAAACTCTGTTTCAGAGATGGAGAATCGTGGTGGGCAGTAAAGTGCAGCCACGGTTGTACTGCCGAAAGTGGTTTGGACACTTATTGAAGTTGCTTGTAGGTGTTGTTTGGCAAATCCATTGTGCAGACAGTGTTTAATCCGGTTTTTGATTAGGATACCAGTTCCTCCGTGAGCCTTGCCGTCTGGGTGATTTGTTGCGTAGAATACATATTTGGGTATTTGAAAGTTATTTTTGTTTGTGAGGTGTGTTTCTGATAGCAGCATAATATCAATATCATTTGAGTCCAGAAACAGTGACAATTATTGTTTGTGCTTGGAAATGCCGTTTGCATTCCAGAGGCCTATATGTAGTGCTGACATTATTTGTGATTGTCCATAAGCTTTTGAATAAGCAAGTTCTGATTCCGCATCAGTTCCTGCATGCAATTTTGCATGAACGTCATGAAATTTGTCATGTTTTGGTTGAGCGAGATTAACAATGTTTCGATCCCGTTGGGGTTCTGGCCAAGTACGGATGGACTTGGGGCCGCGTTAGATTGAATGGTAGCGGGATCTATTGTTTGAGTGGGCTGTGCATTTCCGTTGCGTAGCACGCTTGCAAAAGTTACTCCAGGAGTAGTTGATATTGGGGTCGCTGATGACCTTACAGCTCTTGAGAAGAATATTCCCGGTGTTGTTTGAGAGGGAATTAGTGTCGAGCCCTGGATACGAGCCGTTGATTTCTTCGCGTTGAGGCGGGCCTTGAGTTCCTTATAAATCCTCTGTAGTTCGCTGTATGATTACACCACAATTGCCGCACTTCCTTGTATTTGTATTTGATTTGTCATCGGTGCAGACACAATCTTTTTGAGTTTGTCCACAGCCAACGCAAACTGGGCGAAGGCTGCAGAAGGACTTTGTGTGCCCAAACTCCTGGCAATTAGTGCATTGTACCGGGTGTGTCCTCTTATGCGGCTCTTCGACAGTTATTCTGCGATGTAGCAGAAGTTGAAGATTGTAAATAGGGTGCACTGTGTTGGGTTTAAGTTATTTATCACATGTGGGCTGTAACTCCACTTTGAATAGAGGTTGCGGCACTTTATTTCTGTTCAGTATGTTTGAGACGGACTTTACCTCAAAGCCCTTCTCTTCCAATGCTTCAACTATTTCCTGAGTACTTTTCGATAGTACGATAGAATTCTTCACTTTTGGCTTGAACTTTGGTCTCTTTGATGTTACCCCCATTGAGTGGTGTCACAGAAAAGTTGTTTTGACCAACTAGCGCTACCAATTTCGGCACCAAAGAAGTGCAGTTTGCACCACGGATATAGAATGGTGGTGGCTTGGCTACAGAGGGTTTAATTTGGGAATCTCCTCCTTGAGATTCCGGCTGATTTGCCAATACTTGGAATCTATTGCTTTCCAATGCTTTTTGTTCAACAATGTTGTTTTTCGACATCTTGGGAGTGTTGCCCCTTTTTGTCTGAGGGCTAAGCTTTCGCTTGTTTATATTAATGTATCTGTCCATACCAGTCTGGACAGGTGACTTTGGATTCATCGTCACTGGATGGGCAGATTTTGTTGAGGTAGTCTGCTGGACGGTGATCGAAGGTATTGCAGACGTTGCTGCTGTTAGAGTTGTTGTTGGAGCAGTAGCTGCAGTTGTTGTTGTTGTGAGCGCGCTAACGGCGGTCGGCGAGCCCGATGACCCAATTAACACTTCAGGTGTCAGCGAATTTAACGGTGAAGCGCATTGGGCGCTCCAAGACAAATTGTTGTTGCTGGTTGGTGTAAGCAATTTGCTCGTACTTGCACTTTTGGATTCAGCGCTCGTTGTAGTTGTGGTAGTTGGAGATACTACTGAGAAGTACGCATTGTTGCGTTGCACAGAGAGCCGACGCTCGTTTTGTTGGTGAAGAATTTGTTCTTGTAGTTTCTGCTGGCGAGAGTCTAGTGAAGAAGGGCCCGAGTTAATCCCTTGACGCGTTGGCATTACTAGTAAATTTAGTTATTTACTAAGTATTGCTATTTGTAGATACAAATAACAATATAATTATAGTTGGGCGTCTCTGTGGCGACTGAGAGCCCTGTCACTTTGTTGTTTTAGCGTTGTTTTATTGCGCTGACACCGAAGAACTCGCGGAGTGCAATAAAAAGTACGTCCGATCGCGGTGACAGTCAATTGAAGTTGAATTATTTCAATATACAACACCCTATATATTACATACTCATAACAAATTAACTACATAAGTGATATTTCATATTTGGAATTTTGCTCAATATCTTCGATCCAAAAACATGTTAACCGCCCCCGAAAAATTTTCTGGCTACGCCACTGTTCATGGAGATTCAGAAAAATAGGTTTCTTGGTTGAATAGAGTTGAATCTGTTTTAAGGGAATACCAAATAGTTAGGGAAAAACCTCTATTCCGCTCTATTATTTTGCATATTAGGCAAAAAATACGGACGAGTGCTGATACAGCACTGTGTTCATATAATGTTGCGGACGATGATTGGTCGGAGACTAAAAGAATACCTGCCCTCCATTATGCTGATAAGAGAGATATACGCACGCTAGAATATTAATTTAGTAGAATGACTCAGGGAATTAACTCTGTGGGTGTTTTTTATAGTCAGGTTAACCAACATTTTTCCTTAATAATCGGTTTCTTAAAAGGTGGAAAATACTCTGTAACACCACCGAGACATGGCATTGGACGTGTTCATAACAAGAAAATTTTATAACGGTGGCCTCTCTAGCGTACCATACCTAGTTTACACCACGTGTAAAGGAAAAACTTAAGAATTTCTAGTTGACACAGGAGCGAATAATAATTTCATTCATTTCATTTCAGTCTGTCTGCGACAGACAGTAGTAAAAGTTACTTACTGTCTTACGGGACCCTTTTTTCACTCATTAGGCAACCACACACCTTTCGCATTTTTTGTTCTCCCAGGACTAGAAACTTTTGATGGCATCATAGGGGATGATACATTGAAAACATTAAAAGCAGTTATTGACAGGGATAAGAATTTTTTAAAGATAAGACCAGGAGTACAGATACCTTTACTTGCAAAACCATCACGTTGCATTAACCCACTTCTGGTTGGTGCTCACCCATTACCTACTGAACAGGTCCTCGATTCTTTAATTAAAGAGTACTCAGATTTGTTCAAACCACTTTCCCCTAGCATATACGTAAAAACACAGATCCAAGCTGAAGTAAGAACTAGCACACAGGAGTCAATCTATACTAAATATAAAGTACTCATATCCTTTTTATATGCGTGAAGAAATAGAGAAACAAGTTAAAGAACTCTTACAAAATGGTATCATTCAACCGTCTAATAGCCCATACAGTTTGGATAGTACCCAAAAAATCAAATGGTGAAAAACAATATCACATGGTGATTGACTTTAAGCGACTTAACGCTGTTACAATTTCAGATACTTATCCTATACCCGACACTACGTCTACATTAGCAAGTTTAAGTAACGCGAAATTCTTTACGACTTAAGATTTGACATCTGGATTTCATCAAATACGAATGAAAAAAGAAGCCAGGAAGAAAACTGCATTTTCTACATTAAATGGAAAATATGAGTTTCTTAATCTGCAATCTTCCAAAGAATGATCGAGGGATGCTTAGGGATCATACAGGTAAGATTTGTTATGTCTATATCGATGACATAATAGTCTTTAGCCGGGACTACGATACTCACTGGATTAACCTTTGAGCCGTCTTTAAAAACTTATATGTTGGTAAATTAACAAAAAACCCAGTTTTTGCAAAAAGAAGTTGAATATCTAGGGTGTATTATAACCCCGGACGGTGTGACGAAGCTTTTTTTTTGGATCTCCGCCACAATGCAGTGGCACTGTTTAAGTTTCCTTTATTTTATATTTTTCTATACTCCCGTTGAAGTTAGGGAATAATAAGTTTAAGATTTATAAAAACTACCATACTCTGATTTTTGTTATTGTAGAAATTAGACTTCCCTTTTTGTTTAAGATTAAACACCGTAATTGTTGAAACAGTGTAAAATAATACATTTGAATATTCACATTTAAGAGAATAAATAAGTAACGTATAATTCAAATTCAGCCTAGCTCACATGCCGAGAATATGTGTATTTTTTAACGCAGGCTTAGATCAAAATAGATCTCACCCCAAACCATCCTTTTGGTGGAACTCATGCATGCGTTTTAGAACTAAGATTCCACCACCAAATATGTGACCCCCTAGACTCTAAGACCTGTCCCTACAAATATTTTAGTAAATAAAATCAGTTCATATTGTGAATTCAACAAATGAAGATCGGGTTAATTATTTTTTCTCCTCGGAAGCTCTATTCACATTTCTTAGGTACATACAGAGATATATCTACATACATACATATAGTCACACAGCAGCACCATGGCAACGGGACTTGCATGGTTGTTGCTGTTGCTATTGCGCAGTTGTATTTATTTGGTCTTTCTTTTGCAACGTTAAGTAAATACAAACGACGCAGACGCCAGCTGCTGACGCCCGCTGCTGACGCCAGCTGCTAACGCCCGCTGCCGACGTCCGTCGCCGACGCTCACTACCGACACCAAAACTGTAACGGCACGCGACCAATATACATATGTAGTGGTAATTATCACGCCATAATGTCGATCTTTGATTGGTCCATCATAGGCAGCGTCTGGCGGACAGCGTCTCCCCAAAGACAGCAGCAGAAGTTTCTAGAAAAAAAATTGGGCAAGCGGCGACTGCGCTCGAACATTCGAAGTTGAGGATTCAAAGTGCACAGACGAAAAAATTAAATAGTCACCAGTGATAGTAGAAGTGAAAGCCAGGATACCCATCTCACCGAAAAGGTTACTAAAGGATAGCAAAGGATAAATACACAGTAGCAACAGCAAGGATCAACCACATCAAAGAGCAATAGTTTACAATCATAGTAAAATATCCTGGTGAGTTGGCCAGGGTCCTTGAATGTCCATACCTCAATTCCGTGCAACCAAAACCCCACCTATAGGTAACAAACAGGTAGAAGATTAAAGTATGATTAGAAAATAATTAAAACCAAGTTCTGATCAATAAAGTTTATAATGTGCATATCAAAAAAAAAGATAAATACAATTAAATGGGTCATAGGGCACTTACACCTTCCTCTATCCCTTCCCTATCTCCTATGTGCCTATATATTATATATATGTGCCTATATATTAGTTTACATAGGTGTCAGTCTATTCAATGGTGTCCGGGTTATACCCTAGCCATTGTTTAGACTCAATTGTTTGTATATTTGTCGTAGTTATCAAATCAGGATCCGGGTAATAAACGAACTGATTTGAATTACTTTGTCGTAGTTATCAAATCAAGATCCGTGTAATATCCTACCTGATTTGAAGTATTTTGTCGTAGTTTAATTGTTCATTTCATTTGTGATAATCAAGTTCCGGGTAATACCCTGCTTGATTATGATGCTTCCTTGTGTGTATAATACCTTCCCTTTTCCCATCTAGCCGAGATCCGGATAATACCCTACTTGACTAGAGTTTGTGTTTATGTCTTTCACCATACCACCTCCTTTCCTCCCCTTGGAAAAAAAAGAACCTAACAGAATTAACCTAAAATTTTGTTGCTCATACTCATCTCGTGTCTCAGTATTCTTTTTATAAATTTTTTTTGTAAAAAGAAGACCCTGGGGAATATTTTTTTCATATATCTTCTTCTTATATATATAAAAGAAAGTCGGTTTTGTTACAACACTTATAATTCGAGATCTGCTGGACCAATTTTCATGGTTTTTGATTTGTTGGATTTGTCTCCGCCCTGATTTGCAGAATATATCTTAAAAATAAGGTTGGCTAAAGACCGCCACATTTTTATGTGTGCTTTCAGAAATTTATCTCGAAAGTTCAAGTAGGTACTGTTATATTTATTTAGACATTAATTTGTAAATTATTTATTTTGTGCGAGTGCATATTCAGAATTACCATTAATAAAAATGCCGCGTCCTAGAAGATCTAATCTTTCCCAGCGGATCCGTAATGCAATTAGGCAACGGAATATCGCGAGTCAATTATCTGACGAAGAACGAGAAATCGCCCGAGAAGAGCGCCGCGTTAGTATGGAGCAAAGAAGGGCCTTAATTCGTGCTTCTCAAAGAGATGCAGCGCGTCAAACGAGAAATCATTGAAATCAGGAATAATCTTCGAAGTGCAAGAAGAAATGGTTCAAGTATTGATTTGAATCGAGCAGCGTTTCAATATGATTGCACCATCGACTACGCCTTAAATCGTTTAGTTTGCATTGGTCCAATGGACGTTGTTTGCCAGCATTGTGACGCATTGAATTTGGCTGAAGTTTTTGTGCTACCTTAGTGGTAAATTGACATTGCCATCAGTGGTCCCGCCACCAAAGCCATTGCGTTCCCTGCTTTATGGCGAAACACTAGAATCACGACATTTTCTAGCGAACACTCAAAAATACAATGCCTGTTTCCAAATGACTTCATTTGGGTCGCAAATTTTTGAATAACACGGATATAATCCGACATTTAAGGTAATTTACGTTAAAAATTTTATTTTCTATTATTTTAAATCTATCTATAACTATTGCTTTGTATTTACAGATTCAAGGCCAGATTTACCATCGCATTGGATCATTGCAACCTATGCACCTACCTATGTACAGCACAAATTCTTGCAAAAATATGGGTAATTTGGAAGAGCAACTTGACCGGCGTCAAGGGATCGACACAGCTACAAAAAGAGCAATTCTCCAAGATTTGCAGCAAATGCTTCATGAACATCATGCATTGGTCAGGCTGTTCAAGACTGCTTTAGAGCACATGCCAAGTGATGGCTATAAAGTCATAATCAGAGCAGATAAAAGACCAGCTGGAACACACAACAATGAGGAAGTTCTTATTCCAAGGATTCCATTGATACCAACAGATATGCCCTTTGAGTTCAAACGAATTCAATTCCCGATTCGTCTTGCCTTCGCCATGACGATCAACAAATCCTTGATTATTTGTGGCCTCAATCTAGAAAATGCGTGTTTTTCTCATGGCCAATTGTACGTGGCATGCTCACGTGTCGGCAAACCATCCGCATTATTTGTTCTTGCACCTGACCAAAAAACGAAGAATGTCGTTTACCACAAGGTGCTTGAATGCGAATCCGATTAATAAATTAATCAGAGTGTATAATAACCTGAACAACATAGTTTTCAATGATTTTTTTCCTGACATGTGTTTGGAAAACTTAATTATTTTTTTTTTTTTAATTTTTATTCTTATTCTGTATGTTTTCATCATCATTCATCATTATAAAATACTTTTATACTTCTATCTATATCCAATTGACTAAAGAGCTTTAAAAGTTAGCCACTGCAACGCGTGGCCGGGACAGCTAGTATGTATATATAATTGTTAAGTAAAATGAGAATGCCACCTTAGTGGAATAAAGACCCACCAAAATTAATATCGTTAAAATGCATATATTTCCGATAGCCTCTTTTTATGACAAGACATCTTATATTTTTTTTTGACTTCAAAATCCTAATGAAAAGAATTTGTATTTTTTCCTGTTGCATGCATATATATATTACCTTCACATACCCTATATATACATTTTTGGCATGCCAAAATATATTGCTATATTTTTTCCCATTTTTGATTTCAAAAACCATATTAATAAAATTCATATTTTGAGTGTTTTCCACGAAGCTGCACATATGTCACATGTACTGTACTGGTAATGCTAGCCGATGGTACGGCACAACTTTACTAGTAAATCAACAGTCATCAGCAGAGTAATTGCAGAGAAGCAACGAAGTTGAAGTCATCGATAGAACGACCTGCAGAACCAATTTCGGTAGAGCATTCGTAGAATCATCTACAGAAACACAAATCCTAAGTCATTGATAGAACGACCCTCTGAACCAATTCCGGTAGAGCGTCCGTAGAATCACCGACAGAATAATAAGTCATCAGTCATCGATAGAACGACCCGCTGAGCCGCAGAGAGAGAATCATCGATAAAAAACCAAAAAGAACAAATCAGAGAAGAACAAATCCACGATGGAAAAATTTTTGACGTCAAAATAGCAGTACAGTAGTAGCAAAGAAACATAGTTGAAAGCAGAGGAGCGAAAAAAAAAAAAACAAGCACAGCCAGAGTAGCAAATTCAACGGAATTTTAGAATCCCGTTGCAATAGAATAGTCTTGTCCCTGTTGTACTCATTGAGTTGCTTCGAATGAGGGAGCGGTTATTTATTGGGTCTCTATTGGCCAACGAGCCCTAGCTGAACATACTGAAGTTATACATGAGACGAAAGAGAGACGTGAAGAAACCAAGAATTAACCAAAATATTCTGTTTACCAAGGATATCAATCAAGCATATCAACCAAGGACACCAATCAAGGATATCAATCAAGGATATCAACAAAGGATATCAACAAAGGATATCAACCCAGGATATCAACCAAGGATATCAACCAAGGATATCAGTTAAGGATATCAGCAAAGGATATCAAGCAAGGATCATTCAAATTTAATCATCGTCAACAAAAAACAGGGATCCATCAAGTACAATCTCCGCCAACAAACCTCGCATTGGAGAAAAAAATATATAACAGCAACGGTTACAACAATAAATCGAAGTCATCAGTAGACGCCAACCAAGCACCGGTTAATCATCACATTGGATCCTACACCAAAGAATAATTAGCTGTGGGTAAACCCAAATACCCTCATAAAAAAAAAAAAAAAAAACGCATACCGTCTTACTTCCTTCAATTCGATTTGTGCCATTCTGAATTAACCATTAATTTCCAGCGGTGCCTAATAATATCAAAGAACCCAGTAACACCAAAACAACACACTTATGGGAGTCAAATGGATTAATTATCGACGTAAGGCGGAGTTGGAAAACGCCTTTGCGGAGTTTGGACAGGTGGTACGGTGGAAGAAATGCCAAGCCGTTTTTTGGGTTTCGCCGCAAGAGAAGATCACCCACCCGAGGTGCTGGCCCGTCTAGCCGAGCTAGAGGCAACCTATGGACAGATAGCAACCAGCGATTTAAAGCCCCGTTCGCGATCGATATCACCAGCGAGGGGTATCGATCGGGATGGTTCAATGGAAATTCCCATACCACAGAGCCAAGACTTGGACGGGTTAGTGCTGCCAGTATCCACGCTCCCTACCAACGTGGTAACAACCGACGCTCGCCAACGAAGGATTACTGAAAAAAACAGTTATGCAAACACAGTGGAGAAAGTGTCTAAATGGGGAGATATTTCGAAAAATTAGAAGATGCAATTCGCATTCGAAGGCAACGCCTTGGAGAACTTTTCAAGCACTATGTGATAGATTGCGCCTCATGATGAAGAGAGCCAATTATACGACACACCAGGAGTTACAACGCATCTATGATAACCTGTCCCCGGAGTATCAATTGTATACACGTCGCATGGATTTCCAGGATTTAAATGAATTGACTCAGCTAATCGTAAACTTTGAGACTCTGCGTGGTCAAAAGTCAAAGAATTACTTCACTACGTTTAATTACCAGGCAGCAACACCACAAGCATTCGACAATCGCACTCAGCAATTTACCAGTGGGGTTAGAGAGAGCAACAGCCGAAACAGAAATGTCAACAAGCAAGCCTTGCCGTCTTTGAATGATGCGAATTGCTCCAATTTCTATCAGTTGGCAGAAGTACCAGTGGATACACATCGGGCTTGCAGGAAATGCAGCGAACTTGGTCACTTCGCGAAACAGTTTACTAATCGACGCACGATATTCTGCTGGGAAAATCGTCGAGAAAAAACAAATCAAGTCAAGTAAAACAAAAATCAACGTATCATTGTCTCCCAAGGAAAGCAGAGTAAACCAAGTCCAACAGAGTAAAGTAAAAATCAACGAATCATTGTCTCCCAAGGAAAGCAGAGTAAACCAAGTTCAACAGAGTAACCCAGCGATCAACGCAACGTTGGCCAACAAAGAAAGCAGAGTAAACCAAACCAAGACTAGTAACACAAAGATCATCGTACTATCACCCAACGACGAAGACAGGGAAAACCATGTTCAGCAGAGTAACCCAACGATCAACGTACTATCGTCGAAAGAAGAATACACAACAGTCAAGTCCGATCCTGAAGATGTCAGAGTTCAACAGGTTATCAACGAATTCTTAACACAAAAACTTCCCAAGTTTGACACCCTACAAGGTGTCACCCATATTGCAGAGCATGTGATCACCATGAAGGATGATAGACCCATCAAACATCGCTGTTACCCACGCAACCCCGCACAACAAAAGATAATCAACGACACCGTGGATCAACTATTACGTCAAGATCGTATTGAACTGAAGCAAGACGTGTTTTTTGCCGCTCCGCTTAAATTCGATAATTATTGTGCTCTAAGACCGCTTAGAATTTAATTTTTGAGCCTAATTATACACAAAATATTTCGGAGTTCAAACAGTATTATTAAACTTTTTAGTGAAGTTATAATATAAACTTGCCATCATAAAGTTTAAATTGTTCAATTATTTTTTTTTGGACTTTTCCTGTGTGTCTACAGCTGTTCGCTTTTTGTGCTTCGCTCTTGACTAAGAGTGTTAATTGTCGCACTCTTCGCCCTGTAACAAGTTGAGCATCTCACTACCCAAATTAACAAGTGCAGTTATATACGGTGGCTCTCCCGCTTGATTACTGCTGAAGCTAAAACATTTTTATCATCTGCTTTGCCCTTGCATACAGTGCATACTACCTAAGTGAGATTGCCTTAACTATGCTGGCTTGCTGCATCTCAACGTGTGACAGGAGACAACTCATAGCCGACGATCTCTATGTCTCATGCTGGCTCTGTGATAACTATGCACATATTAAATGTGCCGGTCTCACTGGGCGTGTCCGAGATACAATTAGAAAAAGGATCGGACTTAACTGGACATGTGACAGTTGTCGCACTGTGGAGCTTGAAATGAGAACATTTATGCGACAAACGCGTGATGGTTTTAAGAGTCTTCATGCTGACTTAAGCTCTTTCGTGAAGAAGTTCAATGATCTTGAGTCAAATTTCATCTCATTGAAAGTCTTGAGCGAGTCCCCTAAGAGAAAAAAATCAAACAACCTCTCTGTGGATATTTCTGCAATGCCTCTTACTCCTAATATGGAAACCACTACTCCAATTTTTGCGACGCCTCTTATTGTCAATATGCCTTCGGATGTAATTCGTCACACCAACTTTACGGAGAGCGATGCTGCCGAAATAATTGCTGACGGGAACGATGCTCTAACTTCTGTGGCATCAGCTGATAATATGATTGTTGTAACTGCTCCAAATGGTGCCGCTGAGGCCATCGAAATTGCTAGCACATCTGCTTATAGTTCTATAGTTCCAGCCGTTACCCCAATCAATACCTTGGGCACTAGCACTGCGGCAACGTCTACGGCTTCTGTTGCTACTTATTCAACTACCATCGCTGCTTCTACTTGCTCTATTACAGCAATTGCGCCGAAGAAGCATATTTTTGTGTCCCGCCTGCATGCCAACACAGCTGAAGATGATCTTATTGCTTTCATCCATAAAGCTTTTCCTGCCTCGGATATTTTAGTTAGAAAATTTAAGTTTAGTAAAGCTAGAGATATTTCTTCTTTTAAGATTTCCGTACCTAACTCTCTATTCAATTCTATTGTAGCCTCATCGTTTTGGCCTGAGCATACTGTTGTTCATGAGTTCACAGTATCTAACAATCGTCCTACTAGATCTGTTGCCTCTCTACCTACTTCAAAACCATCAAAAAACTAAATTTCCTAACTCCTGAAATCAATATATCTTATCAAAATGTGAGAGGACTGCTTAGCAAATCAACATCTGTTTATCTAAACAGTATCTCTTTTACCTCCCATGTCATTGCGTTTTCTGAGACTTGGCTCAAACCAAATGTCTTAAGCTCTGAGTTTTTTTCAAGTGATTATGTGGTTTATAGAAATGATAGAACTGCACGTCGAGATGGAGGCGTTCTGGTTGCCATCAAATCTAACCTTTCTAGTGAGATGGTGAGCATTGACGTCCCATACAATATCGAAACAATTTGTATTAAAATTGCTTGCCCAAACACTAATATCTTTATTATTTGCTGCTATATTCCTCCAACGTCTGACATTTCTATTTACAATCACCATGCAGTTATCTTCAAAAATATTTTCTCTTCTCTCCGTGATCGTGATCATTTAATCATTTTAGGTGACTTTAATTTACCTCATGTGATGTGGCAAAACCAATTGAAAGTTCCATATCTTATCCCTTCAGCACATAACGATTTTTTAGGTGAGCTGTTTGATCTTCCCTTGTTTCAAATGAACTCGATAACCAACTCATCTGGCAGACTTCTTGACTTGGTATTCGTCAGTGACTCTTCATCAATTAATATTGAACGATGTCCTCCTTTATCGCTTCCCGAAGATGCATATCACCCTACACTGGAAATTAATCTTGCTCTTAATTCTTCATCTAATATTATACCCTCTTCTCAACCTCGTTGGCGGAAATGTTTTCGCAAAACTGACTTTGCCCGCCTTGACTCTATTCTGAGTAGACTGGTATAATATATTTAATGGTGTCGATTTAGATACTGCTGTTGAACGTTTTTATTCAACTCTTTATGCTGCTTTTGATGTTTGTGTGCCAAACACTGTATGTGAATACAATTCAACAAAGCCTCCTTGGTTCACACGTACCCTTTCAAATTTAAAAAATGTTAAATCAAGGTACTTTAAGCGCTTCAAAAAAACCCAATCACATATCGATTATATTAGATACAACTCAGCAAAATCTAAGTTTCTTTTATTGAACAAACAATGTTGCAATGTTTACTTATCGCGTTGTAAAGCCGATTTTTTCCATAATCCGAAGCAATTTTATAAATTTGTAAATTCTAAACGGCGTTCAAATGCAACTACTTCGTCATACTTTTTCAATGCAGAAACAGCTGATATTGACTCTAGTATAGCCGATCTTTTTGCCAACTTCTTTCAAACGACTTACTCTAATTCGCTACCTTCCACCGGATCTTACCCGTACTATATGCACCAACCCAACCTTATTTATATGCCTAATATTTCTGAAGAATCTCTCGTAATTTGTTTAGCCTCTTTGAAGTCGTGATTTTTGCCTGGTCCGGACAACGTCCCCAGTTGTATTCTAAAGACATGCTCTCTTTCGTTAAGTGAACCTCTGTTAAGGCTTTTTACCCTCTCCATAGAAACTGGACACTTTCCCTCTTTTTGGAGTAATTCATTTATAATCCCCCTATTTAAAAAGGGGAACAAATCTGACGTAACAAACTATAGAGGTATAGCCAAACTCTCGGTTATTCCTAAACTTTTTGAAGAGTTGATTTCGATTAATCTAAAACACCAATGCAAATCTATGATTTCTCCCCATCAGCATGGATTTATGAAGGGACGTTCATCACTTACAAATCTTCTCGAATTCAGTACATTGGTTCATGATGGCTTTCGTAATAAATCACAAACGGATGTCATCTATACTGATTTTAGCAAAGCCTTTGATAGTGTCGATCACAAACTTCTGTTAAAGAAACTTGATTTGCTAGGATTTTCTCCTAATCTTTTATCCTGGTTAAAGTCTTACCTCACCAATAGAACTCAAAGAGTTTTGTTTAGATCTGCGCTTTCCAAAAATGTTAATGTCATATCTGGTGTTCCCCAAGGAAGTCATCTGGGCCCACTACTCTTTATTTTGTTTATTAATGATTTACCTAACGTTTTAAATAACTCCCATGTATTTATGTTTGCAGATGATGTTAAGCTTTGCGTATCATTTAAAGATCCAGCTCTTCATTCCATTTTAAAAGCTGATATTAATAAGCTTAGTGAGTGGTGCATGATTAATCACCTCCATCTCAACACACTGAAATGCTCATCTATGACATTTTGTCGTCGTTCGCCGTTTCTTGCCAATTACTCAATGAATGGCGCTATCCTAAATAGAGTTTTTTCTGTTTAAGATTTGGGTATTATTTTTGATCCCAAACTAAACTTCCTGCTTCACATTTCATCTGTGGCTAACAAAGCAACATCTTTGCTAGGCTTTATAAAGCGTTGGTCCAAGGAGTTCAGTGATCCTTATATTACTAAGATCTTATATACATCCCTGGTACGTCCAGTGCTTGAATATTGCTCACCAGTTTGGAGTCCTCAATATTCTATTCACCAACAACGAATTGAATCAGTCCAAAAACAATTTTTATTGTTCGCCCTACGGGGTCTAAACTGGGAGCCAACTAGGCCCCTCCCTCGTTACCAGAGTAGGCTTCTTCTCCTGAATCTGCCCTCTTTATCAAATCGAAGACTCGTCAGCGGAATTGTATTTCTCCATAAATTGCTAACTGGGGAAATAGACTCTCCCTTTTTATTGGGGAAATTAGATTTTGCCGTTCCGTGTTGTCCAACACGCAATTTTGTTCCTTTAAATTTAAGAACATGCGTCTCAAATTTTAGCCTACATGACCCTCTTCGAGTAGTGTGTAGTGACTACAATGAGTTTTCCCTTTTTATTTCTCCTCACATATCTCCTTCTTCTTTACGTTTATTAATCCTTGCCTTCCTTCGAACTGTTCCTGCCTCCTAACTTTCCTTATTTCTACCTTTTTTTCGCCTTCTGCTTCTTTATGTTTTAGTTTATTCCTTTCTTTTTAATTATATTAGTTTAATTAGTTTAAATCAATTGCACTTTGTTTAGTTGACGTTAAATAAATAAATAAATAAATAAAAACTAGTGGGTAAGAAGAGTGGAGATATGCGAATGTGCATTGGATGCACAGTCGATACGAGACGCGTACCCCCTACCTCGGATCAATCACATTTTGGAGAAATTGCGTAACGCGCAATTTATATCGACATTGGACCTTAAGAGTGGTTATTGGCAAATACCTTTGGCCAAATCTAGCCGAGAATGCACAGCATTCACAGTTCCTGGACGTGGTCTATTCCAGTGGAAAGTGATGCCTTTTGGACTGCACTCTGCTGCTACAACGGTTCAACGCGCTTTGGATAGCGTAATTGGCCCTGACATGGATCCATTCGGATTCGCCTACCTGGATGATATCATTGTCCTAGTACGGACGCTAAAAGAGCACATGACCCATCTGAGAGAAGTTTTTCGACGTCTGAGAGAAGCCAAACTACGTATTAACCACGACAAATGCAAATTTTTTAAACGCCGAATTCAATTCCTTGGACATGTGGTCAGCGAGCAAGGAATTCACACGGACCCAGAAAAGATAGCAGCGGTTCGAGAACTAGCCCCTCCCACCAACGTCCGTCAATTTCGCCGATGGTTGGGCATCGCCTCCTGGCGTTTCGTTCCTAATTCGCCAGTATCGTTCGACCTATAATCTGATTGTTAAAGAAAAATGCCAAATGGAAATGGGACTCTATCCAGCAGAGGGCATTCGAAGAATTAAAATTCAGACTGACGTCAGCGGCTATCTTGGCGTGCCCAGAATTCAATGCTAAATTTTATTCACAGTCAGACGCCAGTGACTACGGATTGGGAGCAGTCTTAACCCAATATCAGCAAGGAACGAGTCATAGCATACGCCAGCACACGGTTACTAGCGCCGGAGAAGAACTACTTTGCCACGGAAAAAGAGTGCCATGCTATCGTTTGGGCAATTCGGAAACTGAGATGTTATTTAAAAGGCCACAAGTTCGAGGTCATCACGGATCATCAAGCATTGAAGTGGCTCAATTCTATTTCCAACCCCACAGGACGCATCGCTCGCTGGGCACTGGAGCAACAACAATAAGAGTTTGATATCCAGCTATATATATAGCTGATGCATTATCTTGTCAGCCCTTAGATGCCTTGAATACTATACAGGATTCCCCACCAAAGTGCGTATGGTGGCAGAGAATCAAACGTCAAGTGAAGAAATGCCCAGAACAAGTCCCCGACTTTCTCTACGAAGGAGGACAACTATACAGACGGGAGAATTTTCACCCTGAAGAAGATGAACCAATACCCTGGAGATTATGCGTACCTAAAGAAAACCGCCTACGAATACTACAGAGGTACTATTGGCCTGGATATTTCCGGGACGTGAAGCGGCACGTTCGTAACTGCCTACAACGCCAGAAGTTCAAAGTGGACCAAATGAAGCCAGCCGGCAAGATGTTTACCCGGTAACACAGACCTTTTAGTCTTTCTTCAGGTGGGTGGAGATTGTACCCTTGCGTAAAGCTTCCACTACTCCACTGGAAAAAGCTTTTCGTGAACGCACATCATCGGACGCTTTGGGATACCACATACCTTGGTCTGCAATAACGGAAATCAATTCACCAGCAGATCATTCAAAGAACTTTGCCATCAAGCTGGAGTAGAACTCCAATACACCGCACCGTACACGCCACGTCAGAACCCAAACGAGAGAGCAAATCGTACAGTTAAGACGAGGATAGCTCAGTACTTAGGAGAAAAACAAAACGACTGGGATCAGCTGCTTCCCGAATTCACACTGGCAATTAACTCCAGCGTCTGCGAGTCAACCAGATATACGCCAGCATACCTGGGCTGGGGACTCCGCAATGGTCTCCGGAAACATGCGCACAACGAATGGCGGAGGTTTTCAAAATTGCACAAGACACCATGCGACAAGCCGCAGCAGAGCAGACTCGCTATTATTAATCTGCGACGACGAGACTGGCGACTGACAATAGGAGATTAGGTTCTGTTAAAGCAACATCACTTGTCCAAAGCATCGGAGGGATTTGCAGCGAAGTTAGCACCCAAGTTTAACGGGCCATACCGAGTCATCAAGTTCATCTTAAATAACATCGTTCGAATACAGAAGTCTAACGGGCGACAACGAAGAACAACAAGCATAGGCGACCTCAAACCCCTGCAAGGAGACGAGGCAAACATCCGAGACGAGGAGCGTATACACCCTAACGACAAAGACAAGCGAACACTGGCCGACCATCCGCAAAGGCTGGGCTAGAGGCCAATCTACAGAGACGAATTAATTCGCCTCAAAGATTAATCTGTCGGCAAGTCGTTGTTATTTTAGTTCTAAGCACTCATTGTTAATCAGATTTAAGACTATAATTCCTGTAAACCACACTGATAGGTCACTTGTTAGGCAGGTCATTCCCAAATCAGAGTAGGTAACCCGTATATTTCATAGCACCATGGCCAATCGTCCCCTCAGTGTGGGTGAAATACGTGAGGTCATTGAAGACGTTGTTTCAGAGAGCCGAGAACCAACTTCCGTGCGTCAATTATTATAACACCACCACCGTGCTATAGCCCTAACCACCCAAGCCCGGGCGGCAACGTTATCAGGGATCATGAAACGGGTGAGATCTACTCTTGGCCCTTGCTCGACGTGACTTGGGACATGGAGGGACTTCCACGGTCATACAGTCCACTGGATTTCGATTTCGAAAGAGAGAAGGAAGTACGCCATGACCTCGAGCCGGCAACTTATCCGACATTTGAGGACATTTCGCTCCCCGGATCACCAAAACCCCCGATCGAACGTCAAGAGGAAAACGAACGCCCGAATACATCGTCCGGGAGCCAGCACCGGCAGATGTGGCAACCCGTACCAAGTGGCTGGAGAGTGAAAGCAGTGGAAACTCTTCCACAGACATTAAAGTATCATATCACCGATCAACTATAGCAGCGACAAGCCAGGAAGTTCCGGTTGGAGCTGGAAGGAAGGCTGTACAGCGTACGGATAAATGCGTCGCAACAGGTCACAGTGACTTTCACTTGCTTGACCAACCCGAAATAAGAGGGGGGTGTGACGAAGCTTTTTTTTGGACCTCCGCCACAATGCAGTGGCACTGTTTAAGTTTCCTTTATTTTATATTTTTCTATACTCCCGTTGAAGTTAGGGAATAATAAGTTTAAGATTTATAAAAACTACCATACTCTGATTTTTGTTATTGTAGAAATTAGACTTCCCTTTCTTAGGTACATACAGAGACATATCTACATACATACATATAGTAACACAGCAGCACCATGGCAACGGAACTTGCATGGTTTTGTCGCTGTTGCTATTGCGCAGTTGTATTTATTTGGGCTTTCTTTTGCAACGTTAAGTAAATACAAACGACGCAGACGCCAGCTGCTGACGCCCGCTGCTGATGCCCGCTGCTGACGCCCGCTGCTAACGCCCGCTGCCGACGTCCGTCGCCGACGTCCGTCGCCGACGCTCACTACCGACACCAAAACTGTAACGGCACGCGACCAATATACATATGTAGTGGTAATTATCACGCCATAATGTCGATCTTTGATTGGTCCATCGTAGGCAGCGTCTGGCGGACAGCGTCTCCCCAAAGACAGCAGCAGAAGTTTCTAGAAAAAAATTTGGGCAAGCGGCGACTGCGCTCGAACATTCGAAGTTGAGGATTCAAAGTGCACAGACGAAAAAATTAAATAGTCACCAGTGATAGTAGAAATGAAAGCCAGGATACCCATCCCACCGAAAAGGTTACTAAAGGATAGCAAAGGATAAACAGCAAGGATCAACCACATCAAAGAGCAATAGTTTACAATCATAGTAAAATATCCTGTGAGTTGGCCACAGGGTCCTTGAATGTCCATACCTCAATTCCGTGCAACCAAAACCGCACCTATAGGTAACAAACAGGTAGAAGATTAAAGTATGGTTAGGAAATAATTAAAACCAAGTTCTGATCAATAAAGTTTATAACGTCCTGATTGTGGTGGGCGAAGTTTTCCGATTGGATAGAGCCCAATTCTTATTACCCAGTAGAGTTGTGGATGATGGAGATAAATTAGAACGCGCGTTAACTCGGTTGCAAAACACAGGTTAGATTCATTTATAAATAAGTACCGGACCGGGTCACAATGTTTAGATAAGGCGTTAACGATTAAAGGGGTTTATGGAAATTTACGAGACCAAGAAAAACTCGGATGACGATGGTAGTTGCCGGGGATGAAAAACTCGACTTGCCAAGATGGAGTTTTTCATAGAACCTCGCTTAGTAATTAAGTCAGTGTGGCCGTTAGGGGAGAGTGGTAAAAGCGCTCTTCTTTAGCCCAGGTGGACTGGGGAGCAGGATTAAGGATGGGGAGCAGCAACGTTCTGGAGCGCCGAGCTAAAGGAGTTCCGAACTGAACACACATTTGGACTTGATGACCTCAGGATAGAGGTTTGCTTCGTGGACAGGAGTGACGTCTGTGTGGGCGCTGGGGGTAAGAACTTAGAGTTGGACGTAGCGGATACCGTGGGATGAAGGAGGCTATGGTGTTTCTCACCACACCGGCGACAGTCCGATTTTCTTCGACGCAATCCTGTTGAATGCTCGTGGGCGAGGCGGAAATTTGAGCTGCCAATTCAGACGTGGACCCCCTGGTCGGCTCAACTGTGGGACAACACAGAATCCACCCGAATATCGTCTCCAGAGCAAGGAGGGACCCGCAAATGCCCTTTTCGATGCGCTTTCCTAAAACGCGGGGGAGAAGATCCACAACGATGATTGAGTCTACTGGAGAACTTTCGAGGAATTGTGGATCTGCCAAAGGAAGAACTTTCGAGGAATTGTGGATCTGCCAAAGGAAGACGCGGAATGCTCTCCTTTATCATTGTGGGAACCGGGCAGGACGGAATGCGTTCGCTTCCACGCGCCGAGAGGGATCGCTGAGAGTAGCGATCTTTAGCTGGCACAATTTTTGTGCGCTGGCGGCCACACAGTTGGAAATGCCACTGATTTGAGCATCAATGACTCGGTATGGGTGTCTAATCAAATTGAACATCCTCTCGGATGTGAATGTGACTTCGGAAACCGTCGTTGGTCAATGGGGAGCTGGAAACGATCGCCTTTGCCTCGCCGCGCGTTTTGGACACCAGATGATACAGCTTTACAACTGGTGCCAACCGTGGATTATTCACGTACATGGCCGTGAACAGGTCTAGGAAAGTGGGCCACTGATTGTAGTCGCCCGTAAAAACGTCCACCTCATACGGAGGTAGCCGATAGCCTGCATGGACGTGCTGCTTGCGAATTTCGGGGGCGTTTTGGGACGCGGGAGCCAAAGGGGGCGACTGCAGTCGCTCTATGCGTTCTCCTAATTTAGAACCGCATCGTACGTATCGAATTCGATCAGACCGTCACAAGCGGCGATGAAGTGACTCATGGACATTTCGGCAGCGTCGGATAGTCGTTGAGACTCGGAACGGGTTCTTATTTTAGACGCTGGAGCGGACACCGTGACACTTGGAATTGGAAGTGCGCTGGAATCAGAAAGCGCGATTTTGTTTGGACCAGTGAAAACGATTTAACACACATTAAACGTTATTTCGACGGCAGCCTTCTTGGATGGTTTGCTTTAACTTATTTAGATGATTGTGCGGCACGCTAGTCGAAATGGCGCTAAGATTTGGCCGTGGCTGGAATGCCCTGTTATTAAAATTACACGGTATTTTATGTTTTGGAAATATTAGAAAATCATGAAAAAAAAAATAAAAAACCGGATTTTTTTTGGAATCGATTTCGCTTTGCAAGTCGTATCGGGAAAGGGTACAATTTATTTCGAAATTTTGTCGGGTTTGAAACGCCCTTGGATTAAAATTACACGGTTTTATGTTTCGGAAAAATTCAAAAAATATGAAAAAACAAAAACACCGGAATTTTTGAAATCGATTTCGCTTTGCAAGTCGCAGCGGGAAAGGGCACAATTTATTTCGAAATTTTATCGGAAGAAAGAATAATAAACTAAATATTCTTTGGCGGAAATTATTCACACTTATACGCACTGAGGCCAAAATTAATAATTGGCGCGGAAGAATTTTGTTGGATCTTTTATATATTTATTTTTCAATTTTGTGGATTCTTTTCACCTTAAAAAATTTTATATATATTTTATTTATCGTGTGAGGAACAACTATCGTGACGGCGATCGAAGTCGTGATCGTGCTCGTCACGGGCCAGCAATAATAGAAACAATTTTTATCACTTTTATTAATTTTTTTATACGCGTTTAACAAACAACTAAAGTGCAAGTGAAGTGCAATGTGGAAATCGGAAAATTAGTGCGCGGAAAATCTAGAAAATCAGTGCCGAAAAATTTTAATTACACCGGTGAATGCAAATGCCGCCACACAAATGTATGTATGTGTATTTGGATATGTATATGTATGTTAGTGTGGGCGCATATGCATATATGTGTATGTGTCGAATTAAAACTCGCGAATTAATTAATTTTTATTATTTACCGGTTAGTTGGTTAGTGATCTTGAGCCGAGTACGAAAAACTAAAGCACTTTAATTTTAGTTTCTTAGATTGCACTTGCACCCACTTCTATGCACTTATGTATGTATGTGTGTATGCAGAGGAATTTGCGGATCGCGAGTGGAAGAAAAATTATAAATAAAAGGACAATATATACATAAAATGCTAGGATAAGCTGAAGAGATGAAAAGAGATCACATGCACAATGGAATATCCATACAATGTCGAATGAAAAGTCGCTATGGAAAAAGCGGGAAACTTTTTACTGCAGGTACGTATGTATGTATGTATGTATATATGTATATTGAAACAAGTGGTAATAAAAACGTTACCACTTATCAGAAATCTCCACCTATGCGATGCTGGTGCGAGCGGAAGGATATCCGGCTCGAAGGACCGATGTTTGTGGTGGGGCGAAGATTTCCGATTGTGTAGAGTCCAATTCTTATTACCCAGTAGAGGTGGTGGATGTTGGAGATGAATTAGAACGCGCGTTAGCTCGGTTGCAAAACACAGGCCAGATTTATTTATAAATAAGTACCGGACCGGGTCACAATGTCACAAAACTCGGATGACGATGGTAGTTGCCGGGGATGAAAAACTCGACTTGCCAAGATGGAGTTTTTCATAGAACCTCGCTTAGTAATTAAGTCAGTGTGGCCGTTAGGGGAGAGTGGTAAAAGCGCTCTTCTTTAGCCCAGGTGGACTGGGGAGCAGGATTAAGGATGGGGAGCAGCAACGTTCTGGAGCGCCGAGCTAAAGGAGTTCCGAACTGAACACACATTTGGACTTGATGACCTCAGGATAGAGGTTTGCTTCGTGGACAGGAGTGACGTCTGTGTGGGCGCTGGGGGTAAGAACTTAGAGTTGGACGTAGCGGATACCGTGGGATCAAGGAGGCTATGGTGTTTCTCACCACACCGGCGACAGTCCGATTTTCTTCGACACAATCCTGTTGAATGCTCGTGGGCGAGGCGGAAATTTGAGCTGCCAATTCAGACGTGGACCCCCTGGTCGGCTCAACTGTGGGACAACACAGAATCCACCCGAATATCGTCTCCAGAGCAAGGAGGGACCCGCAAATGCCCTTTTCGATGCGCTTTCCTAAAACGCGGGGGAGAAGATCCACAACGATGATTGAGTCTACTGGAGAACTTTCGAGGAATTGTGGATCTGCCAAAGGAAGAACTTTCGAGGAATTGTGGATCTGCCAAAGGAAGACGCGGAATGCTCTCCTTTATCATTGGGCAGGACGGAATGCGTTCGCTTCCACGCGCCGAGAGGGATCGCTGGGAGTGGCGATCTTTAGCTGGCACAATTTTTGTGCGCTGGCGGCCACACAGTTGGAAATGCCACTGATTTGAGCATCAATGACTCGGTATGGGTGTCTAATCAAATTGAACATCCTCTCGGATGTGAATGTGACTTCGGAAACCGTCGTTGGTCAATGGGGAGCTGGAAACGATCGCCTTTGCCTCGCCGCGCGTTTTGGATACCAGATGATACAGCTTTACAACTGGTGCCAACCGTGGATTATTCACGTACATGGCCGTGAACAGGTCTAGGAAAGTGGGCCACTGATTGTAGTCGCCCGTGAAAACGTCCACCTCACACGGAGGTAGCCGATAGCCTGCATGGACGTGCTGCTTGCGAATTTCGGGGGCGTTTTGGGACGCGGGAGCCAAAGGGGGCGACTGCAGTCGCTCTATGCGTTCTCCTAATTTAGAACCGCATCGTACGTATCGAATTCGATCAGACCGTCACAAGCGGCGATGAAGTGACTCATGGACATTTCGGCAGCGTCGGATAGTCGTTGAGACTCGGAACGGGTTCTTATTTTAGACGCTGGAGCGGACACCGTGACACTTGGAATTGGAAATGCGCTGGAATCAGAAAGCGCGATTTTGTTTGGACCAGTGAAAACGATTTAACACACATTAAACGTTATTTCGACGGCAGCCTTCTTGGATGGTTTGCTTTAACTTATTTAGATGATTGTGCGGCACGCTAGTCGAAATGGCGCTAAGATTTGGCCGTGGCTGGAATGCCCTGTTATTAAAATTACACGGTATTTTATGTTTTGGAAATATTAGAAAATCATGAAAAAAAAAATAAAAAACCGGAATTTTTTTGGAATCGATTTCGCTTTGCAAGTCGTATCGGGAAAGGGTACAATTTATTTCGAAATTTTGTCGGGTTTGAAACGCCCTTGGATTAAAATTACACGGTTTTATGTTTCGGAAAAATTCGAAAAATATGAAAAAACAAAAACACCGGCACAAAGGGCACAATTTATTTCGAAATTTTATCGGAAGAAAGAATAATAAACTAAATATTCTTTGGCGGAAATTATTCACACTTATACGCACTGAGGCCAAAATTAATAATTGGCGCGGAAGAATTTTGTTGGATCTTTTATATATTTATTTTTCAATTTTGTGGATTCTTTTCACCTTAAAAAATTTTATATATATTTTATTTATCGTGTGAGGAACAACTATCGTGACGGCGATCGAAGTCGTGATCGTGCTCGTCACGGGCCAGCAATAATAGAAACAATTTTTATCACTTTTATTAATTTTTTTATACGCGTTTAACAAACAACTAAAGTGCAAGTGAAGTGCAATGTGGAAATCGGAAAATCAGTGCGCGGAAAATCTAGAAAATCAGTGCCGAAAAATTTTAATTACACCGGTGAATGCAAATGCCGCCACACAAATGTATGTATGTGTATTTGGATATGTATATGTATGTTAGTGTGGGCGCATATGCATATATGTGTATGTGTCGAATTAAAACTCGCGAATTAATTAATTTTTATTATTTACCGGTTAGTTGGTTAGTGATCTTGAGCCGAGTACGAAAAACTAAAGCACTTTAATTTTAGTTTCTTAGATTGCACTTGCACCCACTTCTATGCACTTATGTATGTATGTGTGTATGCAGAGGAATTTGCGGATCGCGAGTGGAAGAAAAATTATAAATAAAAGGACAATATATACATAAAATGCTAGGATAAGCTGAAGAGATGAAAAGAGATCACATGCACAATGGAATATCCATACAATGTCGAATGAAAAGTCGCTATGGAAAAAGCGGGAAACTTTTTACTGCAGGTACGTATGTATGTATGTATGTATATATGTATATTAAAACAAGTGGTAATAAAAACGTTACTACTTATCAGAATTCTCCACCGATGCGATGCTGGGGCGAGCGGAAGGATATCCGGCTCGAAGGACCGATGTTTGTGGTGGGGCGAAGATTTCCGATTGTGTAGAGTCCAATTCTTATTACCCAGTAGAGGTGGTGGATGTTGGAGATGAATTAGAACGCGCGTTAGCTCGGTTGCAAAACACAGGCCAGATTTATTTATAAATAAGTACCGGACCGGGTCACAATGTCACAAAACTCGGATGACGATGGTAGTTGCCGGGGATGAAAAACTCGACTTGCCAAGATGGAGTTTTTCATAGAACCTCGCTTAGTAATTAAGTCAGTGTGGCCGTTAGGGGAGAGTGGTAAAAGCGCTCTTCTTTAGCCCAGGTGGACTGGGGAGCAGGATTAAGGATGGGGAGCAGCAACGTTCTGGAGCGCCGAGCTAAAGGAGTTCCGAACTGAACACACATTTGGACTTGATGACCTCAGGATAGAGGTTTGCTTCGTGGACAGGAGTGACGTCTGTGTGGGCGCTGGGGGTAAGAACTTAGAGTTGGACGTAGCGGATACCGTGGGATCAAGGAGGCTATGGTGTTTCTCACCACACCGGCGACAGTCCGATTTTCTTCGACACAATCCTGTTGAATGCTCGTGGGCGAGGCGGAAATTTGAGCTGCCAATTCAGACGTGGACCCCCTGGTCGGCTCAACTGTGGGACAACACAGAATCCACCCGAATATCGTCTCCAGAGCAAGGAGGGACCCGCAAATGCCCTTTTCGATGCGCTTTCCTAAAACGCGGGGGAGAAGATCCACAACGATGATTGAGTCTACTGGAGAACTTTCGAGGAATTGTGGATCTGCCAAAGGAAGAACTTTCGAGGAATTGTGGATCTGCCAAAGGAAGACGCGGAATGCTCTCCTTTATCATTGGGCAGGACGGAATGCGTTCGCTTCCACGCGCCGAGAGGGATCGCTGGGAGTGGCGATCTTTAGCTGGCACAATTTTTGTGCGCTGGCGGCCACACAGTTGGAAATGCCACTGATTTGAGCATCAATGACTCGGTATGGGTGTCTAATCAAATTGAACATCCTCTCGGATGTGAATGTGACTTCGGAAACCGTCGTTGGTCAATGGGGAGCTGGAAACGATCGCCTTTGCCTCGCCGCGCGTTTTGGATACCAGATGATACAGCTTTACAACTGGTGCCAACCGTGGATTATTCACGTACATGGCCGTGAACAGGTCTAGGAAAGTGGGCCACTGATTGTAGTCGCCCGTGAAAACGTCCACCTCACACGGAGGTAGCCGATAGCCTGCATGGACGTGCTGCTTGCGAATTTCGGGGGCGTTTTGGGACGCGGGAGCCAAAGGGGGCGACTGCAGTCGCTCTATGCGTTCTCCTAATTTAGAACCGCATCGTACGTATCGAATTCGATCAGACCGTCACAAGCGGCGATGAAGTGACTCATGGACATTTCGGCAGCGTCGGATAGTCGTTGAGACTCGGAACGGGTTCTTATTTTAGACGCTGGAGCGGACACCGTGGAAGTGCGCTGGAATCAGAAAGCGCGATTTTGTTTGGACCAGTGAAAACGATTTAACACACATTAAACGTTATTTCGACGGCAGCCTTCTTGGATGGTTTGCTTTAACTTATTTAGATGATTGTGCGGCACGCTAGTCGAAATGGCGCTAAGATTTGGCCGTGGCTGGAATGCCCTGTTATTAAAATTACACGGTATTTTATGTTTTGGAAATATTAGAAAATCATGAAAAAAAAAATAAAAAACCGGAATTTTTTTGGAATCGATTTCGCTTTGCAAGTCGTATCGGGAAAGGGTACAATTTATTTCGAAATTTTGTCGGGTTTGAAACGCCCTTGGATTAAAATTACACGGTTTTATGTTTCGGAAAAATTCGAAAAATATGAAAAAACAAAAACACCGGCACAAAGGGCACAATTTATTTCGAAATTTTATCGGAAGAAAGAATAATAAACTAAATATTCTTTGGCGGAAATTATTCACACTTATACGCACTGAGGCCAAAATTAATAATTGGCGCGGAAGAATTTTGTTGGATCTTTTATATATTTATTTTTCAATTTTGTGGATTCTTTTCACCTTAAAAATTTTATATATATTTTATTTATCGTGTGAGGAACAACTATCGTGACGGCGATCGAAGTCGTGATCGTGCTCGTCACGGGCCAGCAATAATAGAAACAATTTTTATCACTTTTATTAATTTTTTTATACGCGTTTAACAAACAACTAAAGTGCAAGTGAAGTGCAATGTGGAAATCGGAAAATTAGTGCGCGGAAAATCTAGAAAATCAGTGCCGAAAAGTTTTAATTACACCGGTGAATGCAAATGCCGCCACACAAATGTATGTATTTGTATTTGGATATGTATATGTATGTGTATGTGTCGAATTAAAACTCGCGAATTAATTAATTTTTATTATTTACCGGTTAGTTGGTTAGTGATCTTGAGCCGAGTACGAAAAACTAAAGCACTTTAATTTTAGTTTCTTAGATTGCACTTGCACCCACTTCTATGCACTTATGTATGTATGTGTGTATGCAGAGGAATTTGCGGATCGCGAGTGGAAGAAAAATTATAAATAAAAGGACAATATATACATAAAATGCTAGGATAAGCTGAAGAGATGAAAAGAGATCACATGCACAATGGAATATCCATACAATGTCGAATGAAAAGTCGCTATGGAAAAAGCGGGAAACTTTTTACTGCAGGTACGTATGTATGTATGAATGTATATATGTATATTAAAACAAGTGGTAATAAAAACGTTACTACTTATCAGAATTCTCCACCGATGCGATGCTGGGGCGAGCGGAAGGATATCCGGCTCGAAGGACCGATGTTTGTGGTGGGGCGAAGATTTCCGATTGTGTAGAGTCCAATTCTTATTACCCAGTAGAGGTGGTTGGAGATGAATTAGAACGCGCGTTAACTCGGTTGCAAAACACAGGCCAGATTTATTTATAAATGAGTGCCGGACCGGGTCACAATGTCACAAAACTCGGATGACGATGGTAGTTGCCGGGGATGAAAAACTCGACTTGCCAAGATGGAGTTTTTCATAGAACCTCGCTTAGTAATTAAGTCAGTGTGGCCGTTAGGGGAGAGTGGTAAAAGCGCTCTTCTTTAGCCCAGGTGGACTGGGGAGCAGGATTAAGGATGGGGAGCAGCAACGTTCTGGAGCGCCGAGCTAAAGGAGTTCCGAACTGAATACACATTTGGACTTGATGACCTCAGGATAGAGGTTTGCTTCGTGGACAGGAGTGACGTCTGTGTGGGCGCTGGGGGTAAGAACTTAGAGTTGGACGTAGCGGATACCGTGGGATGAAGGAGGCTATGGTGTTTCTCACCACACCGGCGACAGCCCGATTTTCTTCGACACAATCCTGTTGAATGCTCGTGGGCGAGGCGGAAATTTGAGCTGCCAATTCAGACGTGGACCCCCTGGTCGGCTCAACTGTGGGACAACACAGAATCCACCCGAATATCGTCTCCAGAGCAAGGAGGGACCCGCAAATGCCCTTTTCGATGCGCTTTCCTAAAACGCGGGGGAGAAGATCCACAACGATGATTGAGTCTACTGGAGAACTTTCGAGGAATTGTGGATCTGCCAAAGGAAGACGCGGAATGCTCTCCTTTGTCATTGTGGGAACCGGGCAGGACGGAATGCGTTCGCTTCCACGCGCCGAGAGGGATCGCTGGGAGTGGCGATCTTTAGCTGGCACAATTTTTGTGCGCTGGCGGCCACACAGTTGGAAATGCCACTGATTTGAGCATCAATGACTCGGTATGGGTGTCTAATCAAATTGAACATCCTCTCGGATGTGAATGTGACTTCGGAAACCGTCGTTGGTCAATGGGGAGCTGGAAACGATCGCCTTTGCCTCGCCGCGCGTTTTGGACACCAGATGATACAGCTTTACAACTGGTGCCAACCGTGGATTATTCACGTACATGGCCGTGAACAGGTCTAGGAAAGTGGGCCACTGATTGTAGTCGCCCGTGAAAACGTCCACCTCACACGGAGGTAGCCGATAGCCTGCATGGACGTGCTGCTTGCGAATTTCGGGGGCGTTTTGGGACGCGGGAGCCAAAGGGGGCGACTGCAGTCGCTCTATGCGTTCTCCTAATTTAGAACCGCATCGTACGTATCGAATTCGATCAGACCGTCACAAGCGGCGATGAAGTGACTCATGGACATTTCGGCAGCGTCGGATAGTCGTTGAGACTCGGAACGGGTTCTTATTTTAGACGCTGGAGCGGACACCGTGACACTTGGAATTGGAAGTGCGCTGGAATCAAAAAGCGCGATTTTGTTTGGACCAGTGAAAACGATTTAACACACATTAAACGTTATTTCGACGGCAGCATTCTTGGATGGTTTGCTTTAACTTATTTAGATGAAATGGCGCTAAGATTTGGCCGTGGCTGGAATGCCCTGTTATTAAAATTACACGGTATTTTATGTTTTGGAAATATTAGAAAATCATGAAAAAAAAAATAAAAAACCGGAATTTTTTTGGAATCGATTTCGCTTTGCAAGTCGTATCGGGAAAGGGTACAATTTATTTCGAAATTTTGTCGGGTTTGAAACGCCCTTGGATTAAAATTACACGGTTTTATGTTTCGGAAAAATTCGAAAAATATGAAAAAACAAAAACACCGGAACTTTTGAAATCGATTTCGCTTTGCAAGTCGCAGCGGGAAAGGGCACAATTTATTTCGAAATTTTATCGGAAGAAAGAATAATAAACTAAATATTCTTTGGCGGAAATTATTCACACTTATACGCACTGAGGCCAAAATTAATAATTGGCGCGGAAGAATTTTGTTGGATCTTTTATATATTTATTTTTCAATTTTGTGGATTCTTTTCACCTTAAAAAATTTTATATATATTTTATTTATCGTGTGAGGAACAACTATCGTGACGGCGATCGAAGTCGTGATCGTGCTCGTCACGGGCCAGCAATAATAGAAACAATTTTTATCACTTTTATTAATTTTTTTATACGCGTTTAACAAACAACTAAAGTGCAAGTGAAGTGCAATGTGGAAATCGGAAAATCAGTGCGCGGAAAATCTAGAAAATCAGTGCCGAAAAATTTTAATTACACCGGTGAATGCAAATGCCGCCACACAAATGTATGTATGTGTATTTGGATATGTATATGTATGTTAGTGTGGGCGCATATGCATATATGTGTATGTGTCGAATTAAAACTCGCGAATTAATTAATTTTTATTATTTACCGGTTAGTTGGTTAGTGATCTTGAGCCGAGTACGAAAAACTAAAGCACTTTAATTTTAGTTTCTTAGATTGCACTTGCACCCACTTCTATGCACTTATGTATGTATGTGTGTATGCAGAGGAATTTGCGGATCGCGAGTGGAAGAAAAATTATAAATAAAAGGACAATATACACATAAAATGCTAGGATAAGCTGAAGAGATGAAAAGAGATCACATGCACAATGGAATATCCATACAATGTCGAATGAAAAGTCGCTATGGATAAAGCGGGAAACTTTTTACTGCAGGTACGTATGTATGTATGTATGTATATATGTATATTGAAACAAGTGGTAATAAAAACGTTACTACTTATCAGAATTCTCCACCTATGCGATGCTGGTGCGAGCGGAAGGATATCCGGCTCGAAGGACCGATGTTTGTGGTGGGGCGAAGATTTCCGATTGTGTAGAGTCCAATTCTTATTACCCAGTAGAGGTGGTGGATGTTGGAGATGAATTAGAACGCGCGTTAACTCGGTTGCAAAACACAGGCCAGATTTATTTATAAATAAGTACCGGACCGGGTCACAATGTCACAAAACTCGGATGACGATGGTAGTTGCCGGGGATGAAAAACTCGACTTGCCAAGATGGAGTTTTTCATAGAACCTCGCTTAATAATTAAGTCAGTGTGGCCGTTAGGGGAGAGTGGTAAAAGCGCTCTTCTTTAGCCCAGGTGGACTGGGGAGCAGGATTAAGGATGGGGAGCAGCAACGTTCTAGAGCGCCGAGCTAAAGGAGTTCCGAACTGAACACACATTTGGACTTGATGACCTCAGGATAGAGGTTTGCTTCGTGGACAGGAGTGACGTCTGTGTGGGCGCTGGGGGTAAGAACTTAGAGTTGGACGTAGCGGATACCGTGGGATGAAGGAGGCTATGGTGTTTCTCACCACACCGGCGACAGTCCGATTTTCTTCGACACAATCCTGTTGAATGCTCGTGGGCGAGGCGGAAATTTGAGCTGCCAATTCAGACGTGGACCCCCTGGTCGGCTCAACTGTGGGACAACACAGAATCCACCCGAATATCGTCTCCAGAGCAAGGAGGGACCCGCAAATGCCCTTTTCGATGCGCTTTCCTAAAACGCGGGGGAGAAGATCCACAACGATGATTGAGTCTACTGGAGAACTTTCGAGGAATTGTGGATCTGCCAAAGGAAGACGCGGAATGCTCTCCTTTGTCATTGTGGGAACCGGGCAGGACGGAATGCGTTCGCTTCCACGCGCCGAGAGGGATCGCTGGGAGTGGCGATCTTTAGCTGGCACAATTTTTGTGCGCTGGCGGCCACACAGTTGGAAATGCCACTGATTTGAGCATCAATGACTCGGTATGGGTGTCTAATCAAATTGAACATCCTCTCGGATGTGAATGTGACTTCGGAAACCGTCGTTGGTCAATGGGGAGCTGGAAACGATCGCCTTTGCCTCGCCGCGCGTTTTGGACACCAGATGATACAGCTTTACAACTGGTGCCAACCGTGGATTATTCACGTACATGGCCGTGAACAGGTCTAGGAAAGTGGGCCACTGATTGTAGTCGCCCGTGAAAACGTCCACCTCACACGGAGGTAGCCGATAGCCTGCATGGACGTGCTGCTTGCGAATTTCGGGGGCGTTTTGGGACGCGGGAGCCAAAGGGGGCGACTGCAGTCGCTCTATGCGTTCTCCTAATTTAGAACCGCATCGTACGTATCGAATTCGATCAGACCGTCACAAGCGGCGATGAAGTGACTCATGGACATTTCGGCAGCGTCGGATAGTCGTTGAGACTCGGAACGGGTTCTTATTTTAGACGCTGGAGCGGACACCGTGACACTTGGAATTGGAAATGCGCTGGAATCAGAAAGCGCGATTTTGTTTGGACCAGTGAAAACGATTTAACACACATTAAACGTTATTTCGACGGCAGCCTTCTTGGATGGTTTGCTTTAACTTATTTAGATGATTGTGCGGCACGCTAGTCGAAATGGCGCTAAGATTTGGCCGTGGCTGGAATGCCCTGTTATTAAAATTACACGGTATTTTATGTTTTGGAAATATTAGAAAATCATGAAAAAAAAAATAAAAAACCGGAATTTTTTTTGGAATCGATTTCGCTTTGCAAGTCGTATCAGGAAAGGGTACAATTTATTTCGAAATTTTGTCGGGTTTGAAACGCCCTTGGATTAAAATTACACGGTTTTATGTTTCGGAAAAATTCAAAAAATATGAAAAAACAAAAACACCGGAATTTTTGAAATCGATTTCGCTTTGCAAGTCGCAGCGGGAAAGGGCACAATTTATTTCGAAATTTTATCGGAAGAAAGAATAATAAACTAAATATTCTTTGGCGGAAATTATTCACACTTATACGCACTGAGGCCAAAATTAATAATTGGCGCGGAAGAATTTTGTTGGATCTTTTATATATTTATTTTTCAATTTTGTGGATTCTTTTCACCTTAAAAAATTTTATATATATTTTATTTATCGTGTGAGGAACAACTATCGTGACGGCGATCGAAGTCGTGATCGTGCTCGTCACGGGCCAGCAATAATAGAAACAATTTTTATCACTTTTATTAATTTTTTTATACGCGTTTAACAAACAACTAAAGTGCAATTGAAGTGCAATGTGGAAATCGGAAAATCAGTGCGCGGAAAATCTAGAAAATCAGTGCCGAAAAATTTTAATTACACCGGTGAATGCAAATGCCGCCACACAAATGTATGTATGTGTATTTGGATATGTATATGTATGTTAGTGTGGGCGCATATGCATATATGTGTATGTGTCGAATTAAAACTCGCGAATTAATTAATTTTTATTATTTACCGGTTAGTTGGTTAGTGATCTTGAGCCGAGTACGAAAAACTAAAGCACTTTAATTTTAGTTTCTTAGATTGCACTTGCACCCACTTCTATGCACTTATGTATGTATGTGTGTATGCAGAGGAATTTGCGGATCGCGAGTGGAAGAAAAATTATAAATAAAAGGACAATATACACATAAAATGCTAGGATAAGCTGAAGAGATGAAAAGAGATCACATGCACAATGGAATATCCATACAATGTCGAATGAAAAGTCGCTATGGAAAAAGCGGGAAACTTTTTACTGCAGGTACGTATGTATGTATGTATGTATATATGTATATTGAAACAAGTGGTAATAAAAACGTTACTACTTATCAGAATTCTCCACCTATGCGATGCTGGTGCGAGCGGAAGGATATCCGGCTCGAAGGACCGATGTTTGTGGTGGGGCGAAGATTTCCGATTGTGTAGAGTCCAATTCTTATTACCCAGTAGAGGTGGTGGATGTTGGAGATGAATTAGAACGCGCGTTAACTCGGTTGCAAAACACAGGCCAGATTTATTTATAAATAAGTACCGGACCGGGTCACAATGTCACAAAACTCGGATGACGATGGTAGTTGCCGGGGATGAAAAACTCGACTTGCCAAGATGGAGTTTTTCATAGAACCTCGCTTAGTAATTAAGTCAGTGTGGCCGTTAGGGGAGAGTGGTAAAAGCGCTCTTCTTTAGCCCAGGTGGACTGGGGAGCAGGATTAAGGATGGATACCGTGGGATCAAGGAGGCTATGGTGTTTCTCACCACACCGGCGACAGTCCGATTTTCTTCGACACAATCCTGTTGAATGCTCGTGGGCGAGGCGGAAATTTGAGCTGCCAATTCAGACGTGGACCCCCTGGTCGGCTCAACTGTGGGACAACACAGAATCCACCCGAATATCGTCTCCAGAGCAAGGAGGGACCCGCAAATGCCCTTTTCGATGCGCTTTCCTAAAACGCGGGGGAGAAGATCCACAACGATGATTGAGTCTACTGGAGAACTTTCGAGGAATTGTGGATCTGCCAAAGGAAGACGCGGAATGCTCTCCTTTGTCATTGTGGGAACCGGGCAGGACGGAATGCGTTCGCTTCCACGCGCCGAGAGGGATCGCTGGGAGTGGCGATCTTTAGCTGGCACAATTTTTGTGCGCTGGCGGCCACACAGTTGGAAATGCCACTGATTTGAGCATCAATGACTCGGTATGGGTGTCTAATCAAATTGAACATCCTCTCGGATGTGAATGTGACTTCGGAAACCGTCGTTGGTCAATGGGGAGCTGGAAACGATCGCCTTTGCCTCGCCGCGCGTTTTGGACACCAGATGATACAGCTTTACAACTGGTGCCAACCGTGGATTATTCACGTACATGGCCGTGAACAGGTCTAGGAAAGTGGGCCACTGATTGTAGTCGCCCGTGAAAACGTCCACCTCACACGGAGGTAGCCGATAGCCTGCATGGACGTGCTGCTTGCGAATTTCGGGGGGCGTTTTGGGACGCGGGAGCCAAAGGGGGCGACTGCAGTCGCTCTATGCGTTCTCCTAATTTAGAACCGCATCGTACGTATCGAATTCGATCAGACCGTCACAAGCGGCGATGAAGTGACTCATGGACATTTCGGCAGCGTCGGATAGTCGTTGAGACTCGGAACGGGTTCTTATTTTAGACGCTGGAGCGGACACCGTGACACTTGGAATTGGAAGTGCGCTGGAATCAGAAAGCGCGATTTTGTTTGGACCAGTGAAAACGATTTAACACACATTAAACGTTATTTCGACGGCAGCCTTCTTGGATGGTTTGCTTTAACTTATTTAGATGATTGTGCGGCACGCTAGTCGAAATGGCGCTAAGATTTGGCCGTGGCTGGAATGCCCTGTTATTAAAATTACACGGTATTTTATGTTTTGGAAATATTAGAAAATCATGAAAAAAAAAATAAAAAACCGGAATTTTTTTGGAATCGATTTCGCTTTGCAAGTCGTATCGGGAAAGGGTACAATTTATTTCGAAATTTTGTCGGGTTTGAAACGCCCTTGGATTAAAATTACACGGTTTTATGTTTCGGAAAAAATTCGAAAAATATGAAAAAACAAAAACACCGGAACTTTTGAAATCGATTTCGCTTTGCAAGTCGCAGCGGGAAAGGGCACAATTTATTTCGAAATTTTATCGGAAGAAAGAATAATAAACTAAATATTCTTTGGCGGAAATTATTCACACTTATACGCACTGAGGCCAAAATTAATAATTGGCGCGGAAGAATTTTGTTGGATCTTTTATATATTTATTTTTCAATTTTGTGGATTCTTTTCACCTTAAAAAATTTTATATATATTTTATTTATCGTGTGAGGAACAACTATCGTGACGGCGATCGAAGTCGTGATCGTGCTCGTCACGGGCCAGCAATAATAGAAACAATTTTTATCACTTTTATTAATTTTTTTATACGCGTTTAACAAACAACTAAAGTGCAATTGAAGTGCAATGTGGAAATCGGAAAATCAGTGCGCGGAAAATCTAGAAAATCAGTGCCGAAAAATTTTAATTACACCGGTGAATGCAAATGCCGCCACACAAATGTATGTATGTGTATTTGGATATGTATATGTATGTTAGTGTGGGCGCATATGCATATATGTGTATGTGTCGAATTAAAACTCGCGAATTAATTAATTTTTATTATTTACCGGTTAGTTGGTTAGTGATCTTGAGCCGAGTACGAAAAACTAAAGCACTTTAATTTTAGTTTCTTAGATTGCACTTGCACCCACTTCTATGCACTTATGTATGTATGTGTGTATGCAGAGGAATTTGCGGATCGCGAGTGGAAGAAAAATTATAAATAAAAGGACAATATACACATAAAATGCTAGGATAAGCTGAAGAGATGAAAAGAGATCACATGCACAATGGAATATCCATACAATGTCGAATGAAAAGTCGCTATGGAAAAAGCGGGAAACTTTTTACTGCAGGTACGTATGTATGTATGTATGTATATATGTATATTGAAACAAGTGGTAATAAAAACGTTACTACTTATCAGAATTCTCCACCTATGCGATGCTGGTGCGAGCGGAAGGATATCCGGCTCGAAGGACCGATGTTTGTGGTGGGGCGAAGATTTCCGATTGTGTAGAGTCCAATTCTTATTACCCAGTAGAGGTGGTGGATGTTGGAGATGAATTAGAACGCGCGTTAACTCGGTTGCAAAACACAGGCCAGATTTATTTATAAATAAGTACCGGACCGGGTCACAATGTCACAAAACTCGGATGACGATGGTAGTTGCCGGGGATGAAAAACTCGACTTGCCAAGATGGAGTTTTTCATAGAACCTCGCTTAGTAATTAAGTCAGTGTGGCCGTTAGGGGAGAGTGGTAAAAGCGCTCTTCTTTAGCCCAGGTGGACTGGGGAGCAGGATTAAGGATGGATACCGTGGGATCAAGGAGGCTATGGTGTTTCTCACCACACCGGCGACAGTCCGATTTTCTTCGACACAATCCTGTTGAATGCTCGTGGGCGAGGCGGAAATTTGAGCTGCCAATTCAGACGTGGACCCCCTGGTCGGCTCAACTGTGGGACAACACAGAATCCACCCGAATATCGTCTCCAGAGCAAGGAGGGACCCGCAAATGCCCTTTTCGATGCGCTTTCCTAAAACGCGGGGGAGAAGATCCACAACGATGATTGAGTCTACTGGAGAACTTTCGAGGAATTGTGGATCTGCCAAAGGAAGACGCGGAATGCTCTCCTTTGTCATTGTGGGAACCGGGCAGGACGGAATGCGTTCGCTTCCACGCGCCGAGAGGGATCGCTGGGAGTGGCGATCTTTAGCTGGCACAATTTTTGTGCGCTGGCGGCCACACAGTTGGAAATGCCACTGATTTGAGCATCAATGACTCGGTATGGGTGTCTAATCAAATTGAACATCCTCTCGGATGTGAATGTGACTTCGGAAACCGTCGTTGGTCAATGGGGAGCTGGAAACGATCGCCTTTGCCTCGCCGCGCGTTTTGGACACCAGATGATACAGCTTTACAACTGGTGCCAACCGTGGATTATTCACGTACATGGCCGTGAACAGGTCTAGGAAAGTGGGCCACTGATTGTAGTCGCCCGTGAAAACGTCCACCTCACACGGAGGTAGCCGATAGCCTGCATGGACGTGCTGCTTGCGAATTTCGGGGGCGTTTTTGGGACGCGGGAGCCAAAGGGGGCGACTGCAGTCGCTCTATGCGTTCTCCTAATTTAGAACCGCATCGTACGTATCGAATTCGATCAGACCGTCACAAGCGGCGATGAAGTGACTCATGGACATTTCGGCAGCGTCGGATAGTCGTTGAGACTCGGAACGGGTTCTTATTTTAGACGCTGGAGCGGACACCGTGACACTTGGAATTGGAAGTGCGCTGGAATCAGAAAGCGCGATTTTGTTTGGACCAGTGAAAACGATTTAACACACATTAAACGTTATTTCGACGGCAGCCTTCTTGGATGGTTTGCTTTAACTTATTTAGATGATTGTGCGGCACGCTAGTCGAAATGGCGCTAAGATTTGGCCGTGGCTGGAATGCCCTGTTATTAAAATTACACGGTATTTTATGTTTTGGAAATATTAGAAAATCATGAATAAAAAAAAAATAAAAAACCGGAATTTTTTTGGAATCGATTTCGCTTTGCAAGTCGTATCGGGAAAGGGTACAATTTATTTCGAAATTTTGTCGGGTTTGAAACGCCCTTGGATTAAAATTACACGGTTTTATGTTTCGGAAAAAATTCGAAAAATATGAAAAAACAAAAACACCGGAACTTTTGAAATCGATTTCGCTTTGCAAGTCGCAGCGGACAAGGGCACAATTTATTTCGAAATTTTATCGGAAGAAAGAATAATAAACTAAATATTCTTTGGCGGAAATTATTCACACTTATACGCACTGAGGCCAAAATTAATAATTGGCGCGGAAGAATTTTGTTGGATCTTTTATATATTTATTTTTCAATTTTGTGGATTCTTTTCACCTTAAAAAATTTTATATATATTTTATTTATCGTGTGAGGAACAACTATCGTGACGGCGATCGAAGTCGTGTTCGTGCTCGTCACGGGCCAGCAATAATAGAAACAATTTTTATCACTTTTATTAATTTTTTTATACGCGTTTAACAAACAACTAAAGTGCAAGTGAAGTGCAATGTGGAAATCGGAAAATCAGTGCGCGGAAAATCTAGAAAATCAGTGCCGAAAAATTTTAATTACACCGGTGAATGCAAATGCCGCCACACAAATGTATGTATGTGTATTTGGATATGTATATGTATGTTAGTGTGGGCGCATATGCATATATGTGTATGTGTCGAATTAAAACTCGCGAATTAATTAATTTTTATTATTTACCGGTTAGTTGGTTAGTGATCTTGAGCCGAGTACGAAAAACTAAAGCACTTTAATTTTAGTTTCTTAGATTGCACTTGCACCCACTTCTATGCACTTATGTATGTATGTGTGTATGCAGAGGAATTTGCGGATCGCGAGTGGAAGAAAAATTATAAATAAAAGGACAATATATACATAAAATGCTAGGATAAGCTGAAGAGATGAAAAGAGATCACATGCACAATGGAATATCCATACAATGTCGAATGAAAAGTCGCTATGGAAAAAGCGGGAAACTTTTTACTGCAGGTACGTATGTATGTATGTATGTATATATGTATATTGAAGCAAGTGGTAATAAAAACGTTACTACTTATCAGAATTCTCCACCCATGCGATGCTGGGGCGAGCGGAAGGATATCCGGCTCGAAGGACCGATGTTTGTGGTGGGGCGAAGATTTCCGATTGTGTAGAGTCCAATTCTTATTACCCAGTAGAGGTGGTGGATGTTGGAGATGAATTAGAACGCGCGTTAACTCGATTGCAAAACACAGGCCAGATTTATTTATAAATAAGTACCGGACCGGGTCACAATGTCACAAAACTCGGATGACGATGGTAGTTGCCGGGGATGAAAAACTCGACTTGCCAAGATGGAGTTTTTCATAGAACCTCGCTTAGTAATTAAGTAAGTGTGGCCGTTAGGGGATAGTTGCAATAGCCCTCTTCCCCTGCTGGTCACCCTTTCTGGCGTGAACACGTGCAAATAAAAGAAAAAAATAAATACAATTAAATGGGTCATAGGGCACTAACACCTTCCTCTATCCCTTCCCTATCTCCTATGTGCCTATATATTATATATATCTGCCTATATATTAGTTTGTATATGTGTTAGCCTATTCAATGGTGTCCGGGTTATACCCTAGCCATTGTTTAGACTCAATTGTTTGTATATTTGTCGTAGTTATCAAATCAGGATCCGGGTAATAAACGAACTGATTTGAATTACTTTGTCGTAGTTATCAAATCAAGATCCGTGTAATACCCTACTTGATTTGAAGTATTTTGTTGTAGTTTAAATGTTCATTTCATTTGTGATAATCAAGTTCCGGGTAATACCCTGCTTGATTATGATGCTTCCTTGTGTGTAAAATACCTTCCCTTTTCCCATCTAGCCGAGATCCGGGTAATACCCTACTTGACTAGAGTTTGTGTTTATGTCTATCACCATACCACCTCCTTTCCTCCCCTTAGCAAAAAAAGAACCTAACAGAATTTACCTAAAATTTTGTTGCTCATCGTGTCTCAGTATTCTTTTTATAAATTTTTTTTTGTAAAAAGGAGACCCTGGGGAGACTGAGATATGTACCCGACAGAGAAAACTTCGTTACAACGGTATTAAGACGAATCCAAAAAAAAATTCAGGCGATAATGCATATGGCTACATCCACAAATGTCTTAGGTGTGACCACATATTATAGGAAATTCATTCTTCATTACGCAAAAATAGCTGAGCCTTTGACAAATCTGACTCGAGGTGAGACTGCCCAAGTAAAGTCCGACCAATCTACGAAAACTGCTGTTAAAATTGATGGAAATGCATTAAAAGCTTTTAAGGAGTTGAAAACATTGCTGTCATCATCGGAAGTTTTAGCGTTTCCTGACTTTGAAAAACCCTTCCATCTCACCACTGACGCCTCAAATTACGCTATTGGAGCCGTCTTATCCCAAGACGATAATGGGAACGATCGTCCAGTAGCATACATTTCATGAAGTTTAACTAAAACTGAGGAAAAATATGCGACGAATGAGAAGGAAATGCTGGCAATATGGTCCCTGGAAAATCTTCGTTCTTATCTTTATGGGGCTGGTTTAATTAGGGTTTTTATTGATCACCAACCTCTCATCACCAACCTTTGCTCTCGGCAATAGAAATTTTAACGCAAAACTCAAACGTTAGAAAGCTCGAATTGAAGAATACAATTGCTTTTTAATATATATACCAGGAAAATCTAATGTGGTCGCAAATGCTCTTTCGCGTATACCCACGCATTCTAATCACTTGACCTTGGCAACAACAGTAGATGAATTCAATGACAACGATGCTTCACAACTTATTCCTCATGTTGAAGCTCCTATCAACGTTTTTAGGAACCAATTAATCTTCGATCCAAACCGAAATACTTATTTGACCGAAACTCCCCGAAACGGGTACATTAGGCATTTGATTGAAGACAGGAATTGAATTAGCACAGTCACTCAGCAAATGCTTCAAACCAGCAGTATTAAATGGTGTAAGAATACCTGAATCACATTCGCAGAGTTTTCAAAATTGTTGTCTTGAAATTTTTTTCTCTTTATAAAATTCGAATAGCGCAATGATTTGTTACTGATTTGGTTGACGCGGAGGAGATATGTAGTATTATAGACAAAGAACACTCCAGGGCTCATAGAAACGCAAGAGAAATGAAGTTACAAATATTGGACAAATTTTATTTTCCCAAAATGTCAAAGCTGAACAATGAACAAATTCACATATGTCAATTTTGCAAGCTTCACAAGTATGGTAGGTACCCCTACCTACCCGTGCGAAATTCTTCACATTGATTTATTCATGCTATAAAAACAAAAATTTCTAAGCTGTATCAACAAATTTTCGAAGTTCGCTAAACTATTTCCTATTGATTCTAAGTCAGCAGTCAGTTTGCGGGAAAGATTGGCAGAAATCTTACATTATTTCATTACACCTAAACTTTCTTGTGTCCCACCATACTTAATTTTCCTAAATCGCTGGAGATAGATCTTTTTTACACGCCTACACAGACGAGCGAGGTTAATGGTCATGTAGAAAGATTCCACTCTACATTCCTGGAAATCTATAGGTGTTTAAAAACACAACACCCAGACTTTGAAATGATCGAGTTAGTTTTTATAGCGGTTCAGAAGATATTTTGTTGAACAGAACTTCGCGGATAAATTATAATGACCTTACTGATTCTAAAAGGCAAGAGGACATTAGGGGACTCATCGAACATCGACAGGGAGTGTTTCTTAACAGAAATAATAAAAAGCGTTCAGAACCTGAACGTGTTTATAAAGCCAATAAACAGATTAAGACCAAGGAGAAAAAACTGTTTAATCTTGAAGAAGTAAAAAATGATAGAAGCCTTACCGTAAAAACGAGATCTGGGAAAATTTTTCACAAATCTCACCTGAGAAGTTAAAAAGATGGAAATCTAAGTATGTCGTCTTTTTTTGGAATAGTCTATTATTATTTTGGAATAGTCTATTATTAAGTTATAAGAACTAAACAAACAAAAAAAATCTCTTCCGAAGATAGTTTCCGTATTGTCTGGACTTGCAACACTTAATGAAGTGAGCACTATGGTTTTTTAACATACATGGAGAAGTATGGCGATCTACAACTGCTGAAGGAGGATGCTTGCATGCCAGGCCTTTTGAAGAAAGAAAGTACACAATACAGTTTCTTATCGGACGCCAGGAAGATCAACAAGCAAATGAATGATGGGATGGTCTTCGTCACTAGCTTCAATGGGTCCCTCCATTCTCACTGAGGAATGGATTGAGAGGAGTACAGCGGCAAGTCTGTGCTCCTTCGTCGATGGGACGCTTACAACAGACGGTGTTACAGTCTAAAAAATTCCAATGAAGGGCTTTCACAACTTCAAGATTTTGGACCTTTACAAGCTGCAACAATCCAATAATCTGCGAGACACAGATCTTGAAGGAGAGAGGAGTTAACGACCCTTACTACCTTAGTAGGCTATTACTGAAATATTAGCCCAGAAAGCACACTACGGAATTGTGTGTGATTATTCACACAATTTTTTTACACAATTCCCAACTGGTTTTAGCTGACATTCCCTATGGGGGGAAGCTAGAATGAATTCATTCGAATGCCAAACCAAAACAAAGTCTGACCGAATAAAGTACAATTGTCAACTATCTGAAAAAAATAGTGCTAAATTAAATAAAACTGTTGTAAAACTCTCAACACTCGAACCCGACGTTAACTTGTATAACGTTTTTTTATCTTTTTCCTACGTTTTGATCTCAAGTTAACATGTGGTTTTCTTGCGAGCCCAATAGTAAGTTTGTTTTATGTAGCCTTAGTCTGACAAAGGAATAGAATAAGATATTCATAGAGCACAGGTTTGGACGTGTGCCAATACTGTTTTGTAGTATATGCACTCTAATAATAATAATAACCGAGACAATATAGATGTATGCTATATCTGGTGCAAATACATAAACATAAGCAAGCTCGAAATATAATCAGCCACTTACGTAGGCTGACCATGCGGACGAGCTGCAGCGTCTGTATAAGTGAGCGTGTGAATGTTTATTGTATAACATACTTATATTTCATACATACATACATATGTATTTAGCCTAAGGACTTTTCTGACTTAAACAATAGAGTCAGTTCGAGCTTGGACGCTTAGAAAAGCAAATGTTAAAACTAAATGTGGGGAAAGGGAAATTAGGCACTAACATTTGATTGAAGTGAGAAACTAAGTAGAAGGTTATAAAAAATATCTTGGCCGAGCATTTCACAATAAAATCGAGATTTATTACGAAAGCCATTGTGGATTCAAAAAGATTTGGAAGTGATGAACGTCCTTCCTAAATCCATGCTGACGGGTAAAAATTATAGATTTCTAGCACTTTTATTGCCAACTTTATTTTGAACTTTGGTGTACTAGTTTTCGAAAATAACACACCGCATATCTCCGTGTGCCCTTTTTTTTTCGGTAATTTTAGAATCTGAGCAGCGTCCTCAGAAACGATAGTGCTCTGTGACCCACAATCAACTAGCGCTCTTAGGGTCTCATACCCTCCATTCACTGCCTTTACTTTTATTAGGGCGGTAGACGATAGCGACGGTTGTGCCTTCACACACGTATTTGCTCTTATTGCTTGAATGTTTCAAGCTTCTTGTGCATAATTGCACTTTTTTGGCTATTTCGTGCCTTTCTAATGGTCTAAAGCCTTTGAATTTATAGCACTGAAGAGCGCTTTGTCCAACAACTTTACAAATCGGACAATTTTCATTAAAAGCCGTATCGGCCTTTCTTCATCCTTTTTGATGGACCTTAGACAGCAATATCTCTGCTCCATATATTCTAAGACGTCAGATATTAACAGCTTCCACTCTTTCGGTTCTCCGAAAAATGTGGGTACCTGAATTTTCGGTAACACCGGCAGTTCCTCTCTCATACAAACATTCTCAATTTTGACTCCTACCGGTTTATTTTTAGTTTCTTCCAATGCTCCTAGAGTAGTCAATGTTCGATACAAATCTTTCGTACAGATCTTCTACCTTCTTCTGTACCTTCTACCACATAAAATTAATTTTATTTTTGTGTGTTTTAGATAATTCCATCTTTTTGTCACCAATGTCAATGTTTACCTTCTCCAAGTATTCCCGAAGTTGGTGAACTCCCTCTTCAAACACATATTTTCTCCACTTACACTTTCCTTATCTATGACAGTATCCACCCTAGCAGCGGCTTCTCTTCTAGTGCAAGGCCTACGTAGCCCTTCTGAAAACCTCAACCTTTCCATCAATTTCTGTAGCAACGCAATTGTCTTGTCTGACAATATTTTAATAAATTTAAATCTTTACTTTACTTTCGTAGCCACTCACACCGGAATGTTGAACCGAGTCGCGAGTTGAGATTTTTTTTTGCGGGACTTTCCTTTTTTATCAAATTTTGCCGTCACGATATTTACTGCAATTGCTCCACAGCAAACTGCCTTTTAAATTCGGATGCAATTTTTTTTAATTTTGAATTAAATATTTTTAAATATTTTCAGATATACTCCGTTTCTTACTGGTGGGGGAAAACAGGAGTTTTTATTTTGCTATCTCTACCTGGTCCTATCATTTAACGTAGCTAGATCGCAGACTTTAAGGAGCTGGTCAACCTCTTTGTCTGGTGGGGGAAAACAACAGAGTCTTTACCCGAAGTACCAAAATGAATAGGGTCTCCGAGGAGCAAGAAATAATTAACCCGATCTTCATTTGTTCAATTCACAATCTGAACTGACTTTTATTTTCTAGGAAATAAGCTGACCAGTCAAGTATATTAACAGGATATTCCTCCACATGAATTATCGCATCGCGGTGAAAAGCCATTGTCTTTTTCCCAATTTGAAATCCAAAATGAAATGAGGCTTCTGCGAAGAGTCTAAAAATACTCCTCACTGTTCATTCAACTTGTTAAAAACGTGAATTCTAGGGAAGCAATTGAAAAAAAAGTTCTCAATATCATTGCGGATCAATCTCTTAAGTCCTTTCTCAAAAAAAAAACACAGGATCCTTACTCAAATCATGTTAATAGGAATCAAAAATATAAGCACCATCCAAATTAGCTGTACTACAATGTCTGTTAACAAAAATTTGTGTCCGCAGTCAGTTTTGCTAATTTACCACTGTGGGTTAAAATTATGGTGCACAAAAATGCTTGTAAATATAAGAGCAGAAAGCAAAAACTATCGGTTCTTCCCGATTCACTGTAAATTGAACACAATCCGCATGAAATATGCTTTGAGTTTTTAAACCTTTTAATTTATTTAAAGATATTTAATCTATCTCATCATGTCACATTGCTTACCAGAAAAATGAAAGAGGGCCCCAAAACCACGGGTTCATTGCCGCTACCACATCTGCAAGTCATAAGGAAAGGGATTAAGGCGACCATTTCTTCCTACTTTCGTAGACAAGTTGACTAGAATTCCGCTAATTAAGAAACTACAGCAATATAAGGCCATCTCATGGGCAAGGCAAGGGCATTTCTACTTCGACTGGTAAATAGGAAGAAGTCCAGTACCACTGGAACAGGTCCAGAACCGGCACAGTGTTCGGCGTGTTTAAGCATTTTTTCCAAAACTGGTTTCGTAACTCGTTTTTTTCTGAATTTTGGAGACAGAAGTGTGCATGGCAAAAATTGGATGCAAACTTGATCTGCCTATGCATTAGACGCTTGCTCACGCCAAATTAGCTCTTGGTGTTATAGTCTCCGAGATCTAGGTGTTCATATAGACGGACACACGGAAATATCTCAATCCACTCGGCTGCTGATGCTGATTAAGAATACATCCTTTAAGTATACAAAGTGGGATGAAGAACAAAACAGGTCGCAAGTCAAGTTTAAGGAGGAATGTTATTAAACGTATTTTGGATTTGGTAGTGTTCTATTTGTCCCATTTTGGTTTATTATTAAAACTGTTCAAATTTATGTTTTGAAATTCTATGGGTAAGGTTTAAAAAAAATGATAGACGTTCGTCCAAAATTCACAGAATCAACGATTCTGTAAGAAACTTTGTCATTTCTTAGCACATATCTACGTACAACGATTTTAAGTACAATTGGTTTTCACTTCAATACATTCCATTTTGCATAAGCACTTTGTTGTAAAAAATGTTTTTTTTTCGCTTTAAATTCCCCATCATTTATCCAAATCGATTGTAGTGCTCGACTTATTCTTCGGGAGAATGGGTCATGTGTAAATGGGTTCCTTAGAGCAATGTTGAACTGACAATTCTGACTAGTACATGACCATTTGATTGCTGGATGCCTTCGAAGAAATTCGCAAAACCAACTGCTGAAGACGAATCTTTCTCATGACTCATATCACGGCAAACAAGTGAATTTTGAAGCAGTTAGAACATCGAATTGATGACCCGTCCGCCCTACAATCCCGACTTGCTCCAACTAATGAGTTCAAAAACCATGTTTGGAGGTGTCTCAAGAGGTATGGAAGAACTACTATGACCAGCTTTAACGAATGCAAAAGGATATTGATCATCGGAGGAATTTTTAAAAAACAAAGCCATTTTTATTAAAAAAGGTTTGTTCCTATTTACTATTTTCGAAATATAACTAGCAGCTATTGTACACAGGAAGTACAATCAAGAAACAAAAATTTTCATAAATTAAATTACCTCGTACCAACTACAATCAACAACAAATCTGTCCTTTTGATCATTGGTAAAACTGTTACACTATCCGGCATTTTAATTTCCTAATGAAATAAATTAAAGCTATTGTTTATTATTTGTAACTCTTCACTGCCTTGTATACCAACAAAATATATATGTACATAGGCATCTTATTCTTTTTATACACTGTATCCATAGAGTAATTTTTTGCCACGCCCACTTTCGCCTTCGTAATTTAGAAAAAATGAATTTCTAGAGCTGTATATAGCCAAACTAAATTTAGTCCAAATCGAACAATAAATATCGCAAATATACCTGTTTGTAGTGGTGCGGAGCCTTGATAATGTAGATCCCAACTTCATTACCCAATTGTTGTGGTATTTAGAATTGATAGCGCGCTGTAGACTCGTTTAATTAGACTTAGCATTGGCAAGTTTATTTATATTAAGAGGTACCGAGTCATAATTGTATGGGGGCGTGATAAAATATAAAATACTATTTACGAAAGTGGCCAAGAAAATCTCGGGAGACGTATGAAAATGTACCGGGAAGGAAAAAACCAACTTGCCAAAATGGAGTTTTCCATAGAACTTGCCCATCATCGTTATAGTGTGCCCGTTCAGGAGTAGGCCACCCTCTTCACCCTGATGGTCACCCTTTTTGGAGCGTACATGCCATTTTGTTGTTGGTAGCTACTTACTGGAAGTCGTCACTGTGGAAAGGTTGGAGCGGTGTGGTGCAAAGGTATGTGGTGCCGCTCCTGGCATATGCGGTACTTATGTCCACTAGGACTCTTCCGCAATGGATGACCATCTACAAAGCATGTGAGGAAAAATATACATATGTAATATATCTTACCTCACAAATGTATGCATATACATTATAGGCGTCAGCAACATGTCAGGCGTTAGCAACATCAAGCGCCAGCAACATGAGAGGCGTCAGCAACATTTAAAAAAAATGAAAACAAAAGCCAAACGATCATATGCTCGTAAACAAATATCAAACATATGTACAAAGAATGTACGTATGCATGCGATTCAGTAGGATTCGAGAGAATAAGGACCAGGAGAGCGTTAGTGGGCATGTGTGGGTGTTTTATGATGGGCATGAGGGCGCCGCTTTACATGTATGTAAATCGAATCAGAGGCCAGTTTGACAGCCACTGGGAAATGGCTGCAACAATTAAACCAAAGAAAGGTTTTGGAGGCGGCAATATTTAAATATAGAATATAATCAAATAATAATCAATTTAAATGTATATTATGCAGACATATTTTATTTAATGTTTGTTTGGGGATTTATTGGGTATTATTTTATATCAATTATTTAGTTTTATTTATTTATTTGTTCATATATATTTATTTACTTATTCATTTATTTATTTGTTTATTACTTATCCATAGCCATTTATTTCGTTAATGATTTATTTACTCATTTATAATTAGTTAGTTGTTTATTATTTTCATTTATTGTGTTAAGAATTCCATTAAAGATGTAAATTACTCCTAGTTATATAAAGGAGAGATGCATAATGGGTAAAAGTATTGGTGGCGGCGGCGAAAATCGCGGGGCTAGCGCAAAAGCAGGAGAGCACAAAAAGGAGACGCCGTTGGCAACCGATCTTATTTCATCAGCGCACATATAAATTTGTTGTGCCGAACCTCGACACCTGATATCCGGCTCTGGCGAAAATCAGGACGAAAAAGGATCGCTACAACTGGCGTTCAACGTTCAACTTAGCGCGCCAAAAATGTTAAGGCAGCAGGTGATGAACGAGAACCATGACACTACGACGGACACATAGGCACAAGAAGAACGATTACGCGAGTGGCGGCAAGATACTACAGGACGGGAATGCAAGAGATATTCGGGCATACGTAAAAAATGCGAAAGTTGTCAAAAATTCAAATCTAGCCAGAAACAAGCAGCTGGGCGTATGCTAACCCAGATACCCGAGGAAACGTGGGCAACCATATGTGCAGATTTTGTCGGCCCATTACAAAGATCGAAACATGACAATTCCGTCCTACTAGTGATCATAGACAGATTCCCGAAATGGACAGAATTAGTACCAATGAGAAATGCAACAGCGGAAAATTTGGTTAAAGCATTTAGAGAATGAGTCCTATGCGGATTCTTTGTCCCAAAGGTGGTAATAACGGATAAAGGCGTACAGTTTGTGAGCAAAATCTTTAAGAAAATGCTGCAAGAATGGAGGTGCAATCATCAACTAACAGCACACTATACGCTACAAGAAAATCCAACTGAAAGGGCCAACCAAACGGTCAACACGATGATCGCACAATTCGCCGAAGAAAATCGGCGAAGGTGGGACGAGTTGTGGCCAGAACTAATGTTGGCCGTGAACTCCAGTGTATTAGATGCAACGGGCTATATGGCAGTGGCCATAATACAGGGAAGAATGCCAAGGTACACTGACTACAGGGACAGGCAAGCCTTGTTATCAAATCCAAGATGAAGAATTAGGTACTCTAGTACGAAGAAACTTGGAAAAGGTGGCACACGATCAGGCAAGGCACCACAATTTGATGAGACGACAATGGAGGCCACAGATTATAAAAATAGTATGGGCGAAGGAACACTACCTGTCAAATGCAGCGAAAGGATTCGCTGCGAAGTTGGCGCCACGATATGGAGGGCCATATAAAGTTAAAGGACTCACATCACCAGTAATATGTAAACTGGTGCATGTGTCAAGCGAAAAGTCGAGGACGGTCCACATAAGCAATCTCAAAGTACAGGCAGCAACCGATGGAAACGCGTGTAGTCAACAAGATGAAGAAATATAATACTTCAAGTGCAATTTTAGCGTTTTCCCACTACGCCGAGGCTGACTAGTTGGACCGGCCGGACAACGGGAAAGCTAAGACATAGCCAGAAATTGCTGGAAAGGAATAAGAGGTAAAAATTTCGCATAAGTTAACTCACACAAAATATACATACATATATTTACGATGATAGCAAAAGAATAAATGAATAACAGAATAAATCAAATAAAATATATATATGGTTATGGTAATAGTAACCTGCACATGAGCCCACACAAAGTACATGTATATATAAATATGAATTTATCACAAATTAACTAACGTGGAAAAAATAATTAATCAATGTCAAAATCAAAAAAACATATTGTTTGGAAATGAAATATCTATACTAAGTCAATACAAATTGTAATTAACCCACTGTCATCTTTCTTATCTTTTTTGTTGCGTATTTGTTTGTGAACGCGCTTTCTGCATTCCATCTTGTTCGCAAAACCGCGTGATCTTGGGCTGAGAACAAATGGAAGCAGAATGAGAGAATTTGCGGTTCGTAGTCAAAACGTATGCATAGACTCACTTACTTACATTTCGACAGTTTAGCTGTACAGACATTCATGGTTCATTTGTAAAGTTAATATTCATAATCAATATATATAATTCCAACCGTAAAAGGAGTAATACAGTCCACTCATTCTTCACCAAACATTTTTTGGTCCTTCGAGCCGGATGAAGGGACACAGATCAGATTCTTACAAAGTCTGATACGGTATAATTGGAATTATAACTATACTGTACTCTAGGTATTAACGTTCAAATGGAGATGAAACATGTTAGTCAACAACGGGAGTTTGCAAAGACACATTTCAAACGCCCGTGCTCCGCTGCAGTCAAGGCTATTGAGTCAAGGGAATCAGCAGAGGCATTGGAGCATCTGCTGTAATGAATCAAAGCTAGCTTTGAGCAATTGATGGAATTAAGCGAGGATTTCTGTCGATTCTATGAGGATCCAGACTATGTGAACCAGAATAAGGATCTGAAGGAAATCGGGGAGAAGTATTATGAAACATTTGAGATACTAATGGAGGCTACTAGCGAGTTTCGGAGAGTTGACAACAATGCAACTATGGATACAACCAACCAACTAATAACTACACTTGAGGAAGCAGTGTGCAAAGATGACTTACTATTTGAAAAAATAAAGATTCCTACATTTACGGGTATATATGAAGACTGGTGTCAGTTCAGTGATTTATTTAAAGGGTCAGTGGGAAGCAAGCAAAGTTTAAATAAGTGTCAAAAGTTTCATTATTTAAAATCATACGACTTGTGAAACATATAATAGTTACCAACGATAATTATGATAAGGCATGGGAAAAGCTAGAACGGTACAATAAGGAACCGCTAATCGTCCGTTCTTTCATTACCAACTTCTTGAATCTGCCTACTGCTGTCGAGTCGACTGTACATGATTTAAGAAAATTGGTGGATGGAGCAGATGAAGTTGTTCGTGGTTTGAGAGCGCTTAATTGTGAATCGCGCGATCCATGGCTTATAGATATTTTACTTTTGAAGTTGGATAACGACACACGTCAAGCAAAAATTCAACTGCTGCCTTTGCAAAGCGAGACACCTGTACTATATTCTGTAGAGCATTTAACACTTATTCATAAACATACAAACATATGAAGCAACCACATAAATAAAAGTAGAACACTCGAAACTCGATCAGCTAATGCAATGTTGACCAAATGTTGAGGCAAATGTAAAATGCTGAACATGCATTTTACAGTGTGATTGCAACATACATACTCATAATAGCTGAGTAAGACCTTTTGTACCTAAGCTTAAGCCAAATTCAGTATTTAAGAAAAACAATAGAAACAGAATAAAATTGGACTTAACCAAGAGCGGAAGCTCTAAATAAATTCGTTTGTAATTTCCCTCATGATTTATCAAAATCATGTAGATTGAAAGGATCCATCATTGTTAATTACTTGGCGACCGTGATATAGGTCCAAAAGCGACCTGGTCATCGAAGGACAAGACGGAGGAACAACTACAAAAACAAACAAATAATAACAAAAATTACATGGCGTACATGGGAAACAAAGAAGAAAAACGCAGTGAGTAGAGTGCGATGTGTGCAAAAAGAAGCGGTGTTGTTAAAAGGCTTAAAGCTAGAAAAGCTGTTAAACAAAAAGAGAATTTAATAAACTGGAACAACTCGGTCAAGCTACATGCCGAAGTTGAGCACATAAAAAACCAATTATCAGTTCGAAAAAGCCAAACACCAGCAACACACACATCCACCTACGCTGCTATACAAAACATTCCAAAAACTAAACTAATAAAATCTCCACCTGAAATAAAGGAGATCCCGAAGCTGAAGAAGTCATGTCCAAATGACTGCGAGGGACCGCTGAGCTCACCTCATTGTGAGTACACCTGTGCTGCCAGCACCGGTACCCCATCATTTTAATTACATAAAAATTGAGCCTATGCAGCCAGCATCGGCACCGTCTGGCGTATCAAGCCAGACCAAGGAAAAGTGAACCGACAGCGTTTCCAAGTGCGCCCAACAAATAATTAATTTAAAAATATTTTTTAAAATGCACTGCGCTGCATAATTAATATTAAAAAGAAATGATGTACAATTGAGCGACATAACAGTTGCCCGATTAGAGTGTGGTCTGAAAACCATACGCAAATATAGGCAGGGAAACATGTTAAACTAAAGTCAAATAATTATTCAACAATTCATGTAAAAAAAAAAATTTTATTACCCTCACCTCTTAAACAAAATAATTACATAATTAAAGTTCAAATACAAACAAATTAAACAATATTGCATTACTTTCGAAAAAAACAAAGAATCATAAATGGAATAAAAATTTTCAAATAGAAAAAAAAAGAATTAATAGTTTAAAAAAAAAAAATTTTTTTTCTTTTAATAAATATATAAATATATATATATATATATGTATGAATCGAACAAATAAAACAAGACGATACGTCTGTATGAAAACAATTTTTTTTAACATGCTAAATTAGGTAAATTAGATCGATAGGAGTTATCTTTTAAAATGGGTTGGTTTGGAGAAGAAAATCAAGCTATGGGTAATACGGCTAATGTGGTCAATAATGTCAAAATAGTTGACCACACAGACCAATTATTTTCGATTTGGATTCTCTTGCTTATCCTAACAATTGTAACAATTTGTCAATTTCTATTGACCATCTATATCAAGCATAATAAGCTGATTAAAAATCGTTACACAAGGAGAGCAAACAATGCAAATGTACTAGAAGCATTATAAGTACAATGGATCTAAGGGAAATCGATCAGGTTTACGCTGAGCATCCAAATTTCAGATTGCAGGCTATACAACTTCTAAGTAATTTCACAGATTACATATCGGTTTACGAGTTCGAAAGTGAGTATACGGAAACGTATGATATTAATTTTAGCCCACTAATAAATTGTGGCAAGAATGAGAAAGCAATTATTCCAGAGACCTTACCATACGTAAGGGTAAAGTAAGTTAGTGAAGACCATCCCATATTAGGCCTGGCAAACACTTTTTACGTGCGCTTGCACAGATAGAAAATTAATACATAACTATAATTTCGTTCAATAAATAAAAAAAAGAAATTTTTCCACTATTTGTTATATACATTAAATTATGAAATGGGGCGTTTTTGCGCGACAAATAGATAAATTTCGGCAAATTTTTGAAAAATCCTATAAATGTATAAATAAAGATACAATACTAAAAGTCGAAACGCTAACACACCACACTATAATTATTGTAAGCGAATATAACAATATAGTGAAGATAATAAATAAGTTTGAGAATAGACTAACTACACATCACAGGAACAGATGTCTTAAAGTAATAAGATCACTGAACACAAGACTAATAAATCTGTGTCATAGGAGGAACATCAAGATAAATGTGCCCTCAGAGTTAGACAAATTGGCTAGTTTCAATCCTAACCAATTAGAAAATCTAGATGAGTCAAAACAAACTGACTCCGATTTAGAAGTAGATAGTGATATAGAATCGTTAGATGACACAGTTGAACATAAAGTTCACAATAGACCTCAAACAACCATGGCATTAACAATGGCAGAATTCCTGAAGTTAGCGACACCGCTAATACCAAATTATGATGGAAGCCCAGACGATTTACGAAGTTTCCTAGACGCATTGATCCTTGTGGATTCTATAAAAGGCGAGTTCGAGACAACAGCCGTAAATATAATAAAAACAAGATTAAAAGGCCACGCAAGAAACCTAATAAGTACTGAAAAGACAGTACCCGAAATTATAGAAAAACTATCAAGAACAGTCAAAGGAGAGTCTGTGGAGGCCATTAAAGCCAAAATGCTCAATTTGCAGCAGAAAAATAAAACAGCGAGCCAATACACCCATGAGGTGGAAGTCCTCACTCAAGCCCTACAAGGAACTTATATTAGTGAAGGCGTAAACCAAGAATTGGCCGACAAATATAGCATGACTTCGGCCATAAAGGCCATAACACAAAACTGTGCGATAGAACAAGTAAAAACAATAATGCAGGCCGGCACATTTAACAACATGAATGATGTTGTTGCCAAATTTGTAAATGCATGCACAGATGCAACCGGCCGATCAAATAACGTACTATTCTATAGGAACCAGCAAGTAAATTATAACCGCGGCGGTGGAAACCGATTCCGTGGCAATAGCTATAACAATAGCAGAGGCCGGGGCAGTTACATTAATCGCGGTGGTTATAACCGTGGTAACACCCGAGGTAGGAATAACTACTACCGAAACAACGGCCAGCAAAACAACAACAATAGAAATCATGTCCGAGTTACACAAGGTAACTCGGAAAACGAACAAAACCCTTAAGATGTTCGAATGCTTATATTCACACAATCAATCTCAACTACAATAGATATATACAACTAAAAAATGAGGAAACAAAAATAAACCTCACATTTTTGCTAGATACTGGTGCAGATATCTCAATATTGAAACAAAATTCAGATAATTTCCAGAGTATCGACTATTCAATAAAAACAAAAATTAACGGAATTGGTGAAGGAACAATTAATTCTAAAGGACTAGCTTTTGTAGAACTTGCTACTGGCAGGTATGTAATACCTCACAACTACCACTTAGTCCAACAAGAGTTCCCCATACCATGTGATGGAATAATAGGTATGGATTTTTTAAAAAATTCAATTGTCAGTTAGACTTTCAAAACAATGCAGATTCCCTTACATTGAGACCCAATAATCTTCATTTTCCAATTAGAATTCCAATAGCACACACTATTGAAAATAACACAACAGTATTACCATCACGTTCCGAAGTTGTCCGACAAATAAAGCTTAGTACTAAACACAAACAAGTATTTATACCATGTCAAGAAATAGAAGAAGGAGTCATAATAGCTAGTACAACTTCGGATTCCGAAAATACCTGCATAAGAGTCCTAAACATGACCAATTCAAACAAAGTCTTAAATCTTGACAAAGTCCGATTTGGTACCATAGAAAACTATGATATCGTACACAACTCTCAAAATAAAAGAGAGAATGAAGTACTTAAAAAATTAAAAAAGAATTGCCCACCAATCTTAAAAAATGCACTCATAGAATTATGCACCAGATACACTGATATATTTGGTTTGGATTACGAGCCAATTTCAACCAACAATTTCTTTAAGCAAAAATTAAGATTGAAAAGTGATGAACCGACGTATATTAAGAACTATAGAATTCCACAAAGCCACCAGGCTGAAATAGCAAAGCAGGTAGATAAATTGATTAAAGACAAAATAGTAGAGCCCGCCGTTTCAGAATATAATAGTCCTCTTTTATTGATACCGAAAAAACCCTTACCGGGTTCAGAAGAAAAGAGATGGCGTTTAGTAATAGATTATCGCCAAGTTAATAAGAAATTGTTAGCTAATAAATTCCCACTTCCGAGAATAGATTATATTCTTGACCAATTGGGCGGAGCAAAATATTTCTCCTGTCTAGATCTTATGTCTGGATTCCACCAAATAGAACTTGAAGAAAATTCAAGAAACATAACGTCTTTTTCTACGAGCAATGGCTCTTTTCGTTTCACGCGATTTCCAATGAAAATAGCGCCTAATTCTTTCGAAAGAATGATGACAATTGCATTTTCTGGTCTTGAACCATCCCAGGCATTCTTATACATGGATGGCCTAATTGTCATCGGGTGTTCGGTAAAACACATCATCAAGAATCTTACACAATCTCAAGTTACACCCTGATAAATGTTTATTTTTTAAGCACGAAGTGACTTTTCTGGGTCATAAGTGTACCGATAAAGGAATTTTACCGGATGACAAGAAATATGATGTCATTAAAAAATATCCAGCCCCAACGGACGCAGACAGCGCTAGAAAATTCGTTGCATTTTGTAACTATTATAGACGTTTTATAAAAAATGTTTCCAATTATTCAAGACATATAACTAGACTATGCAAAAAGAATGTTCAATTCGAATGGACAAAAGATTGTCAAAAAGCATTCGAATATCACAAAGAACAATTAGTCAAACCGACTCTATTGCAATACTCAGATTTCAGCAAAGAATTTTGCATAATAACAGATGCAAGCAAAGAAGCATGTGGAGCAGTCCTAACGCAGAACTACGATGGACTTCAACTCCCAGGTGCTTATGCATCTGGTGCTTTTACAAAAGGCGAAAGCAATAAAAGCACGACAGAACAAGAATTAGCAGCAATTCACTGGGCTATCAATCATTTTCGACCATATATATATGGTAGGCACTTTACTGTCAAAACTGATCATAGACCATTAACATATTTATTTTCAATGGTCAATCCAAGTTCAAAATTAACTCGCATGAGGCTTGATTTAGAAAAATATGAATTCACTGTGGAATATCTTAAAGGAAAAGATAACTATGTGGCTGATGCCCTTTCCCGGATTACCATATCCGAGTTAAAAGACTTACAATCAAAAGTCCTGAAAGTCACTACCAGGCAACAAAGTAGACAGAAAAATCTCTGCGCAGAGAATAAAACGATATTATTGCCAAGGCAAAATAAGGATGTTTCTAAGCCCAACGTACATGAAGTCATAACAAATGACGAAGTACGCAAAGTAGTGACCTTACGATTAACTGAATCAAAATGTTTACTAAAACAAGGAAACAAAGTGATCGCAAGAATTGATGTTAGCAACATGTATACCAATGGAATACTTGACTTAAGTCAGTTTTTCCAAAGGCTGGAAAAAGAGGCCGGTATACTAAAAATAAGCAAACTCAAGGTGGCACCGAGTGAAAAGATCTTTGAATTAATTTCAATAGATACTTTTAAATCAATGGGCAATAAAATTTTAAAATCATTACGAGTAGCGCTACTCCAACCGGTGACCCATATTAGAAACAAAAAAGATATAGAAAAAATATTGTCTACATACCATGATGATCCAATTCAAGGAGGTCATACTGGCATTACTAAAACGCTAGCAAAAGTAAAGAGACATTACTATTGGAAAAATATGACACGTCATATTAAAGAGTACATAAGGAAATGTCATAAGTGCCAAACGTCTTAAACAACAATACATACAAAGACGCCAATGATCTTAACTGAAACACCAATAAAAGCATTTGATATAGTTCTAGTGGATACAGTTGGTCCACTACCAAAATCAGATTATGGCAATGAATATATAATCACCTTAATATGTGATTTAACCAAATATCTAATAGCTATACCCGTTGCAAATAAAAATGCAAACACAATAGCAAAAACAATATTCGAGAACTTTATACTTAAGTTTGGTCCAATGAAGACGTTCATTTCGTTCATTTCCTGAGTATAAAAATCAAATTATATCAGAATTGTGCAAATACATGAAGATTAAAAATCTTACATCTACAGCTTACCACCACCAAACGCTAGGAACAATTGAACGAAGTCATAGAACTCTCAATGAATACATTCGTTCATACATTTCCGTAGATAAATCGGATTGGGATGTTTGGATTCAGTATTCTACATACTGTTTTAACACGACACCATCAGCTGCACACGAATATTGTCCCTATGAACTAGTATTTGGAAGATTACCAAAACAATTCATAGAATTTAACAAACTTGACCACATAGACCCTGTATATAATATAGATGATTACTCTAAAGAAGTAAAATTTAGACTAGAAATAGCATATAGACGAGCTAGAGACATGTTAGAAAAAGCTAAGACTTATAGAAAATTAAACTATGATAAGAAAGTAATAACTCTTGAATTAAAGATAGGAGATAAGGTACTATTAAAGAATGAAACAGGTCACAAGTTAGATCCATTATATTTAGGACCCTATACAGTAGCAAAAATAGAAGATAACAATAATGTTATAATAATAGATAATAAACAAAAGAAACAAAAAGTACATAAGGATAGATGGCACATAAGAGTTAATGTTTTCATGAAAACGGTCTGATCAACCAACGAAAAATTTTTTTTAACACTATATTATATACATATATACATATATATTATATTTTATATTTTTATACCCATTATCATATTCATTTTTCATATATCAATTTTATTACTTTTATTCCATTTATATACATTTTTACAATTTTTACTGCACATTATCAATTTCAAAAAAAAAAAAACATTTTTTTATACCCCACATTACATTATCACTACAAAATACATTGCACACAATACATAAAATGACTCCATCGAATATTACGTCATTTCTCTAAAAAGGGAGGTGTACTATATTCTGTAGAGCATTTAACACTTATTCATAAACATACAAACATATGAAGCAACCACATAAATATATAAACAAAAGTAGAACACTCGAAACTCGATCAGCTAATGCAATGTTGACCGACAGAGGCAAATGTAAAATGCAGAACATGCATTTTACAGTGTGATTGCAACATACATACAGTAACACTCATAATAGCTGAGTAAGACCTTTTGTACCTAAGCTTAAGCCAAATTCAGTATTTAAGAAAAACAATAGAAACAGAATAAAATTGGACTTAACCAAGAGCGGAAGCTCTAAATAAATTCGTTTGTAATTTCCCTCATGATTTATCAAAATCACGTAGATTGAAAGGATCCATCATTGTTAATTACACACCACTTATTGATACATGTAGAGCCAGTAAATCATTCAAATACGCAACGAGATGTCGCACAGAGAATTACAGGAAATGAAGCATCATTGAACTCCAGACTTGGTAAGCTACCCATTTAAGATGGGTGCTTTACCCATTAGACAAACATTGCCGCAGGCTATAAGGTGCTTTAGTTCACTGGAAAAACAATTTCGAAAACACCTGGATCTAAAATAACAATTTGTGGACATATGGAACAACTTTCACCTAAGCAGATACAGGAAAATATTCACACTAGCGTTTTTTTATGGTATGTATTTGATGGCTCAGGAAAGGATGAGATGGGTTTTTCACTTAATGATCGGTTACACATAGGTCCACCCATTCAACGTGACCGTCTTGTAGTTTGTCTACGATTCCGACAGCACCGTTATGTCCTATGCGCAGATATAGAACAGACGTTTCGAAGAATTTTGGTGTCTTCTGAACACTCTAATTATCAACGCATTATATGGCGGAAGGAGGAGAACACACGATTTCAACAATTCAGATTTTTGACATTCACCTATGGATTAGCGCCATCACCTTTTCTAGCAGTTCGCGTATTGAAAGAGTCCTTTGATAATTACAAATAAAAATACCCATGTTCCAACTCAACATTGCCATTAGTTAAACCAAACTTGATGGAATCAATAGAAGCTAACGACACATTTGAAAAAAGACCTGCACCACAGCTCACCCTTTATACTTCTGAAGAAAAAAATTGGATTGAAAGGCTTGTAAACAAGATCTCAAAGTGGATTCGACTATTGAGAGTTCTTTATTATTTCTACCGTTTTGTAAATCGCTTATTTTACATCAGGAATAACATTCCACAGAATCAATTTGGACAAATCACAGCACTGGAGATGCACCACGTTCACAACCGACTGATAATATATACTCAACGTACGTTCTTTCGCAAAGAGTATGAAGCTCTCACAAGTAGACGGAATTTGTCTGTTAAATCGAGAATTATTTAATTAACTCCGTTTTTGGACGAGGATGGAATAATGCGTGTTGAAGGACGTATTGTTCACACATCGTTAAAATACAACGCCAAACATCCCATCATAATACATAAACAATCACATATTGCAGTTCTACTTATTTGACACCAACACAACAAAACTCTTCACGCTGGAATAGATGGCACATTTAATAGTATTGGACAACAATATTGGATTTTATGAGCTCGAAATATTGATCGCAAAGTTGTGTTCAGATGCAAGCCGTGTTTTATGCAGAGACGAGCTACCAGTTCACAGATAATGGCAAATTTACCGATACCAAGGGTACAACCTCTTCGGTGTTTTCTACATATAGGACTAGATCAAGAAAATACAAACGGCTTTTTATTACAGATCGTGGATAGACATGTTTTTCTGTGCTCCTGCATAATTTCTTTTATTTCGGTTTTAAACTCACCGCGCCTGCCTAAAAATTCAGCTAATAATTTAGCAATAAATATTGACATTATTCTGTCATTTAAATTTTTGTCATTGCGCTTTTTGTTTATATTAACTATACAAAAGCAAAATCAAAGCATTGAACTTAATATTTGAAAAAACAACAAAACTTTTTACAGCAGTGTTGTTGTTTTTGTTATTCTTTGCTCTTGCGTTTGTACCTTTTACCGCTTTAATACCGCTCTCGCCAACGCATTGTTGTTGCATGTGCAGTGCTGTTGGCTCTCCCGCTCTCTTTTTTCTAATTTCTTTTATTCGCGCTCGCATCTATCTGTCTCGCGTACAAGTGATACGTGTATTTGTGTAGTGCTTAGTTCTCTTAGTTCTTGCACTAATTTTCTCTGCGAGTTTGACCCCAGTGTCGAATTTGCTTAATAAATCTGAGTGAGTTTTTTCTTTGGCCTTTTCGATATTTAATTTTTTTATAAATTTTTGAGTTGTAATTAAATTTAAAAAATGTCTGTCTGCTCAAGCAAAAAGTGTTTGAACCCTCCTTCACCCCATAACGCGTTTCTTTCCTGTTGGCTGTGTGACAATGTCATGCACGTTAAATGTGCTGGCTACACGGCCAGAGTAAAGGATTGTTTGGAGCAAAAAGGGGGGCTCAAATGGGGTTGTGACTCATGCCGAGAGGTTGAGATCGAAATGAGGGTGTTTATGAGGCAAACCAGGGATAGATTGAAGAAATTGTCATCTGGTTTTCGTAAACTCTGCGATGAGTTCAATGCTGTGGAGAGCGAATTTAGCAGCTATAAGCTGTTAAATGAGTCTCCAAAGCGTAAGAAAACTAGTATGCGCAATCTGTCCTTGCATTTGCCTGTGCCCAATCCCGTCTCGGCCGTAGATCCACAATCTCCTTCACTGCTCACTGTGACAAATCCTCCGCAGCTTATTTCGTTTACCACCCCCATTTCTCAAGGTGGTCGCAAGGACGAGGCTATCTCCGTTTCTCCAGGAAATGGTCTCTCTTTGCAGATGAATAAAGCTGTAGTTTCCGAAAAGTCCGGGCAATTATCAATAACTGTTGATATTGCCGAGTAGTCCAGTTGGAGGTGCAATACCGGACACGCAGGCGGATTCAATCGCGGTCGCTGACGCTGCGGTTGATTTGCGGCCTGGTTCCTATAAGCCTTTAACTGGAGTTCCACCTAAGAAACATATATTTGTTTCAAGGCTTGATCCCGAACATTCGTCGGATGATGTCTTAGCTTTTATTAAGACAAAAATTCAAGCTCATCACTATAAAGCTAAAATAGCGGTGGAAAAATTTAAATTTAAATATTCGAGGGAGATATCCTCCTTTAAAATCAGTGTTCCCGCTGAACTGTTTAACTGCGTTTGTAGTAACATTCTAGTAAAAGAATATACGGCCGAAAAGAAATCTCGAGGTCCAGTTAGGCTTACTATCCCTCCTAATATTTCCTCCTCCGGAACGACAGCATCTGCTGGTGTTCCAAAAAACTAATCTCGTCCCTTCATCTGGACTATCAGAACGTGAGAGGACTTAAATCTAAGCTTCCTAGACTCTATTTAGATAGTTTTGCATTTGAATTAAAAATTTTAGTGTTTACTGAGACATGGTTAAAGCCCGATATTAACGATGCATCTGTTCTTTCCGCAAAATTTTCAATTTTTAGATGTGATCGGACTTCTCGTGTAGGCGGAGGAGTTCTGATTGCAGTTGACTCGGCCTTAACTTCTGACAAAATTCATTCACCGGACATTCTGGAGATTGAGTTTGTTAGTGTTAAGGTCAGATTCAAGTCTTTCTCTGTCTACATTATTTGTTCTTACATCCCGCCACAATCCGACATGGCGGTGTACGCAAAACATTTGGATTCTATTCGATATATTTCTTCATTGCTTTCTGATAGAGATATCTTAATCGTCTTTGGTGACTTTAATTTACCAGAAATAGCATGGTCTCAATCTGATGAATCTACTTTGTTGCTTCCTTCTAAATCTCACAGCTTTGTTGATGGCCTTTTTGAGCTATCATTAGCTCAAATAAACCCTGTTCGAAATAACATAGGCAGATCCTTAGATCTGATATTTTTGTTGGACTCCACCAACTGTGCAGTTACTAGAACCGACCCTCTAGTCTTGCCTGAAGACAATTTTCATCCTACTTTGGATTTATCTGTAGATCTGTCGTTTCGTGCACCGATTGTTGGTGTCAGTCCTGTGATTAAATCTCGTAATTTTCGCAAGACTAACTTTGTTAAACTGAATGAGCTTATTCTGAGAACTGACTGGTCATCCTTGTACAGTTGCTCAGGCATGGATCTTGCTATCTCGTTGTTTTATGATACTCTTGGTTCGTTTTTTAAAGTTTGTGTCCCACTGAGGACTCCAGTGTCGTCTCACCGACCACCCTGGTTTTCTCGTGAGCTATCCAACTTGAAAAATGTTAAATCCAGATATTATAAAAAATACAAGAAGTCGGGACGTTCTTCAGACTTTGCTCTTTACGCAGTTGCTCGCTCCAATTTTATGTTGCTTAACAAGCCATCAATATTATCGTTTGAAAATAATATAGCGGACTCTGATCAACCGATTGCTGATTTGTTCGCTGATTTCTTCACAACAACATATTCCTCAACGGAATACCGAGCGAATCTGTCGTATCCTTATCAGATAAAAAGGTCCAATTGTATTTGTAGTCCTTCGATCGATGAAAGTTCGCTTCTTAGCGTGCTTCATTTAGTAAAACCTGTGTACACACCTGGTCCTGCTGGAATACCTGGTTGTGTACTCAGATTTTGTGCTGAGGCTCTATGTAAGCCACTTCAAAAACTTTTTTTGTTGTCCGTTAAATCATGTCATTTTCCGTCTATATGGAAGGAATCTTATATAATTCCTCTTCATAAGAACGGTAAAAAGTTTGAAGCGTCTTATTATAGGAGTATTTCTAAATTGTCCGCTATTCCTAAAGCATTTGAAAAGTTAATCACTTCTCAATTGCAACATTTTTGTAGATCTATTATTTCACCATCTCAACATGGGTTTGTGAAACGTAGATCTACAACCACTAACCTCTTAGAATTTACATCATTAACGATTGAAGGATTTAGGAATGCAAGGCAAACTGATGTCGTTTATACTGATTTCAGTAAGGCTTTTGATTCTGTTAATCATACACTTCTTCTTTTAAAATTAAACAAAATTGGTTTCCCATGCAGTTTAATTAAATGGATTCGTGAATACCTGACAGACAAAACACAGAAAGTTCTTTTCAAGTCTTCAAGTTCTAGGTCTATCCAAGTCACTTCGGGGGTGCCTCAGGGTAGTCATCTGGGACCTTTGCTATTTACCCTTTTTATTAACGATCTTCCATCCGTTATAATTCATTCTCGTGTTCTCATGTATGCAGATGATGTTAAGCTTTGTCTCAGCTACAGAGACATTATATCTCCCTCACGGTTGCAGTCTGACCTCCAAAACTTTCAGTTTTGGTGTCAACACAACTTATTAAACCTAAACACATCTAAATGCAAGGTCATGACTTTTTTCAGAAATACTCCTCAGTCGATTACCTACTTTCTTAATAACGTTCCATTAACCAGACTTAATGAGATGATTGACTTGGGAGTACTTATGGACCATAAATTGACTTTTAAGTCCCATATAAGCACTACTGTCGGAAAAGCCATGGGTGTACTTGGGTTTGTTAAAAGATGGTCAAAGGAATTTGACGATCCATATAGAACCAAGGTTCTTTACACCTCATTGGTTCGTCCAATTTTGGAATATGCATCCTGCATATGGTCACCCCAATACGATTCACATAAAGCAAGAATAGAATCAGTTCAAAAACAGTTTCTTCTTTTTGCTCTTCGTGGTCTGAACTGGGATCGTAATATCAACTTACCTTCGTACTCTAGTAGACTTCTTTTACTTGACCTTCCTTCCCTTACTAATCGTAGATTAATGCTTGGCGTCATATTTATACACAAGCTCCTTAATGGGGATATAGACTCTCCCGAGCTATTGAACCGAGTTAAACTAACAGTTCCTTGTAGACCTACTAGAAACTATATTCCTCTAACACTTCCACGATGTACTACTAACTACCTAATGTATGAACCTTTTCGAGTTCTTTGTTCTGATTATAATCGTCTTTATCATGTAATCAGTTCAGAGCTCTCTATTCCTTCACTAAAAACTTCTATCCTTTCCTATCTAGCACGTAATTAGCTATAGTTTCGCTTTTTGTCTGTGTTTTGTGAATTGTCCCCGCGACTCGAGCCGTGCTTTATGCGGCTTGCGCCCCTCGGTCGGTTGGGCGGGAGGTGTGGGCTATTAGTGCTCCCGTTGGGACTCGCGCGTAAAAAAAAAAAAATTATGCTGGACCTATCGCTATTTAAAAATCTACAGGAGGAACACCCAAGTTTGGGAAACCATGCTTCACAATTTTCGTTTGTTTATCTACAAAGGCTATTCACTTAGAGCTTGTAAGTGATTTGATATCAGCAGCATTTATCGCAGCATTGGAACGTTTCTGGTCACGTCGAGGCCCAATCACTGATTTACATTCTGATAATGGGACCACGTTTCAAGGTGCTCATAAGGAACTCAACGAGATGAGACAACATGTATTGGAACAAAGCCAAGATAAGGAGTTGGTAGACTTTGTCGCTGGCCGCGGCATACAATGGCATTTCATATCTCCATTTTCGGCGGTAATTGGGAGTCAGGCATAAGATCAATAAAACTACACCTTCGACGAGTCGTTGGTGCCCATTTTCTAACATTTGAAGAATATTCCACAGTCTTAGCCCAGATAGAAGGTATTCTTAAGTCTAGACCATTGTGTTCATCAAGAGAGAAATTGCGGTTCGCAGTCAAAATGAATGCATAGACTCATTTACTTACATTTCGACAGATAAGCTGTACAGACATTCATGGTTCATTTGTAAAGTTAATATTCTTACTACAGTTCACTCATTCTTCACCACATATATATATACATTAATATAAAATTAAAACGAACACCAAAATCCTCCCATATACATAAAATATTCGAAAATTTTAATATGGAATGACCTAACAGCAAAATCATCACACATATAAAGTATTCAATAACATTGGTAGTAAAAGAATGAATCTACAAGCTACGCATAAACAGAGTGTCAATTTTATACATAATGCAGTCCCGGATCCATTGGGGTCGGTAATCGTCATCTCCTCCGACGAGGAAGAAGAAGAGGACGAGAGGAGTGATGAAGAAGAGGAAGAGGAATTAGAAGATGAGGGCATACTCGCCAACAGCCTGGCGGGGCTATTTGCTGAGGTGGAAGAAGAATTAGAGCGCATGGGTATGCACATAGAAAGACTGGCGGAGGAGGTGGTTTTTTTTCTTAACATTTTATTCGTTTGTTGGATCTCCTATATAGGATTATAAGACAAACAACAAATTTCTAGGTTTATCCTAATGTAACACATAACCTAACATCTGAAAGATGCTACATTGACCTATGGCCCTGATTAATTGCTAGAGGGTTGGGAGGTCGTTTCATTGAAGACGAGAACTTTCACGTACTCGGGTTAATGATTTGGCTAGGGTATTCGGGTGTGCCTGCAGTTTAGCAGTGTACTTTAGCTATTGTACCTTTATTTCGGTTATTACTCTAGGAATGTGTAGGAATGTAGGAATGTGTAGGTCTTTCAGTACATTTTCTTTTCGGATATACAAAGGTACTCCCGTGATAGTTCTGAGGATCTACGATTGTGCCGTTTGTATGGTGTCGATATTGCTCTTGCTTGCGTTTCCCCACAGTGCAGAGCCGTACGTCCATATGGGTTTTTTATACCGAGTTCTAAAGGAGAACTTTGAATTCCAGACATGAGGGAGATCGTGCGTTGATAAGACATTGTAATCCGGTTGCTTTAAGCTTCAGCTGCTTTTTTTCGCTTCGATATCATTTCGCTAAGTTAATCTTTTGTCGAGGTGAACTCCAAGATATACAACATCGTCGGATTGAGGCACTGGCACGATGTTGAGTGTCAATGATGGGCAGTTTCTTCTATTGAGGGTAAACGTAACGTGTTTGCATTTCTGTTCATTTACACGGATGCGCCAATCTGCTAGCCACTTTTCTACCTCCTTTAGGTGGGTTGCCAGTTGCTCAGCAGCTTTGATCGGACATTTGGAGCGGCTGAGGATAGCCGTGTCATCGGCGAAAGTAGATGTGATGAGTGTAGGGCTTGTTGGTATGTCCGCTGTTTACAAAAGATACAGAGTTGGACCCAGCACGCTGCCTTGAGGTACACCTGCTTTTGATTCGAAGTCATCAGAGGTGAAGCTATTACATCGTACAGCGAATTTTCTGTTGGACAGATAAGATTCCATTAGCCTGTGTGTATATTGTGGGAGCGTCGCTTTTATTTTATATATTAGGCCGTCAATCCAGACTCGGTCAAAGGCTTGGGCGACATCGAGAAAAATTGCTGTGAAATTTTTTTTTGCTCGAATGCTGGATCTCTGAGGTGATACGGTTGACTTGTTCAATTGTGCCATGCTTTTCACGGAAGCCAAACTGATGATGAGGGATTATATTTTGGTTAACCAAGATTGTATTTATACGGAGTTGTAGGACTTTTTCAAATAGTTTTGAAAGACTTGGTAATAAACTAATGGGTCTGTATGATGATGGCTGAGTTTTGTCCTTTCCGGGTTTTGGGATCATTATGATTATTGATTTTTTCCAACTTATGGGAAAATGACCACTTTTTACTATCGCGTTGAAAAGTTTGCAGATGTAACGCACGGCACAGATCGGGAGTTCTCGGATCATTTTCGGGGTTATTTTGTCATGGCCGGGCGACTTTCTTGGGTTTAGATAGTTTTTAATAATTGCAGAAATTTCCTCCGCTTGGAATTTCGGTTGCTCACTTTCCATTGGGGTGCGCAAGGTGGGGAGCTGAAAAGAGTTTGTTGACGGATTTGGCAGAAAGACCGTTTTTAGATGAGCTGCAAAGATGAGTGCTCTTTCTTCGTCTGAACGGGCCCATTTACCAGTTGGGCATTGTATAGGTGAAATTATCTCGATTGGAGCAGTTATGGCTGGATGTGCTTTCGACAGAGGATATTTGGATCTGGTAGGGGTAAGCTTCTCGATGTGTAGCTGCTGTGTCCTTGCTTCTTTTTGCCTTCGTGCTTTTGCTAGAGTTTGCAAAGCTGCTTTTAGGCGATGTTTTGCTGAGGGTGATCGAGACATTTGCCATTCTCGCCTGAGCCGTCTTTTATCTGTTACAAGTAGTTTAATGATTTATGCTTTTCTTGGGTGTGACTGATATTTGGAGTAGAGATATCTGCTGCTTAAATAAGCGGTGACTCTAGGTGATTGTGGACCTCGTATCCAGTGATGAGGAGGAAAAAACTGGGGTATGGGAGCCGGCAAGACCACTAACACCGCCCGTGAGAATAAAACTGGCGGGAGAGGCGTCGCCAGAGCCTACAGTGACTCCGGCATTCTGGCACGAGTATTGCGAGCTGCACAGCAGCGACGTGGAGCCAGAGGATTACGATTTCTGGCAGGAGGCCGCGGAGGAGGAGCCAATGAAGGAGGAGGCTCGAACGACCACCGACGGCACCCCTGGGCCACCAAGGCGGGACCAGTGGGTGGAGTCGGTGCATCTAGGAGACATGTGGGCAGAGCCGGCGACCCAAAACTGACAACAACTACAGCAACAAATCCCAACAGCCTTCCAGGGCAAAAAGGGCACCAGGCGCAGCAGCAACAACGACAGCAGCAGCCGCAAATCCCAGAACAGCCAATAGCCATCCAACAACAGCAGCCGCAAATCCCAGAACAGCCAATAGCATCCATTTGTGCCAGTCCCTAAGGGTCACGAGAGATGTAGAGATGTGGAGGTAGATAGGTGGCCTCTCTCTGTATCAGTGACGGTACAAGCAATGCCAAGCCCGTGTAATTTGGGTAGGGCAGGTCCGATATAGGATAAGGATGACGAGGGGGCGAGCACGGGTGATAGAGGACGTGCTACAATAAGATTTTGTAGTTGTTTGTTTTGTTGTGAAATTTTTTTAGTTAATAAGAGGAATTCATGAAGTTTAGGTTGTAAACATAAAGTATAGGTTAAGATATAAATATAAGTCATTGATTAGGAGAATAATTTGAATTATAGATTAGGAAAAAAAGGAAGAAACCAGAATTAGGAAAAGATGCAAAATGAGCCAACCATGTTAATAAGAAATTACATGGTAAAAAGAAAAATTAGAAAAGATGCTCAACACCTGCCAAAATGTCAGAAAAGATGCTACGATGAATCGCCAATATTGAAAAGATGCCTCCAATGGCCATAAAGATGAGAACTGAGCCAACAACAAAAAAAGAACAAAAAAAGAGAAAGAATATATATATACACGAAAATATGAAGCGCAAGATGCCGCGGGAGGGGAGGTATTTGTCTCCCGAAGAAAGTTGGGGAATGTGGAAAAAGATATATGTAATATATCTTACCTCACAAATGTATGCATATACATTATAGGCGTCAGCAACATGTCAGACGTTAGCAACATCAAGCGCCAGCAACATGAGAGGCGTCAGCAACATTTAACGCCAGCAACATAGCATGTGATAACAACACAAGCCAAGCATTAGCAAAACGAGTACAAAACATACAAACCACGCATGTATACAAACAAAACATATAAAACATCCATACAAGTACAAAACATATAAGACACGCATGCATACAAACAAAAAATATAAAACATGCGTGCATACAAACAAAACATATAAGACACGCATGCATACAAACAAAACATAGTGCTCACTCACACACTAGAGAGAAGGCAAAACGTCGCCAAATCCGAAGAGAAAGGAAAAAATGAAAACAAAAGCCAAACGATCATATGCTCGTAAACAAATATCAAACATATGTACAAAGAATGTACGTATGCATGCGATTCAGTAGGATTCGAGAGAATAAGGACCAGGAGAGCGTTAGTGGGCATGTGTGGGTGTTTTATGATGGGCATGAGGGCGCCGCTTTACATGTATGTAAATCGAATCAGAGGCCAGTTTGACAGCCACTGGGAAATGGCTGCAACAATTAAACCAAAGAAAGGTTTTGGAGGCGGCAATATTTAAATATAGAATATAATCAAATAATAATCAATTTAAATGTATATTATGCAGACATATTTTATTTAATGTTTGTTTGGGGATTTATTGGGTATTATTTTATATCAATTATTTAGTTTTATTTATTTATTTGTTCATATATATTTATTTACTTATTCATTTATTTATTTGTTTATTACTTATCCATAGCCATTTATTTCGTTAATGATTTATTTACTCATTTATAATTAGTTAGTTGTTTATTATTTTCATTTATTGTGTTAAGAATTCCATTAAAGATGTAAATTACTCCTAGTTATATAAAGGAGAGATGCATAATGGGTAAAAGTATTGGTGGCGGCGGCGAAAATCGCGGGGCTAGCGCAAAAGCAGGAGAGCACAAAAAGGAGACGCCGTTGGCAACCGATCTTATTTCATCAGCGCACATATAAATTTGTTGTGCCGAACCTCGACACCTGATATCCGGCTCTGGCGAAAATCAGGACGAAAAAGGATCGCTACAACTGGCGTTCAACGTTCAACTTAGCGCGCCAAAAATGTTAAGGCAGCAGGTGATGAACGAGAACCATGACACTACGACGGACACATAGGCACAAGAAGAACGATTACGCGAGTGGCGGCAAGATACTACAGGACGGGAATGCAAGAGATATTCGGGCATACGTAAAAAATGCGAAAGTTGTCAAAAATTCAAATCTAGCCAGAAACAAGCAGCTGGGCGTATGCTAACCCAGATACCCGAGGAAACGTGGGCAACCATATGTGCAGATTTTGTCGGCCCATTACAAAGATCGAAACATGACAATTCCGTCCTACTAGTGATCATAGACCGATTCCCGAAATGGACAGAATTAGTACCAATGAGAAATGCAACAGCGGAAAATTTGGTTAAAGCATTTAGAGAATGAGTCCTATGCGGATTCTTTGTCCCAAAGGTGGTAATAACGGATAAAGGCGTACAGTTTGTGAGCAAAATCTTTAAGAAAATGCTGCAAGAATGGAGGTGCAATCATCAACTAACAGCACACTATACGCTACAAGAAAATCCAACTGAAAGGGCCAACCAAACGGTCAACACGATGATCGCACAATTCGCCGAAGGAAATCGGCGAAGGTGGGACGAGTTGTGGCCAGAACTAATGTTGGCCGTGAACTCCAGTGTATTAGATGCAACGGGCTATATGGCAGTGGCCATAATACAGGGAAGAATGCCAAGGTACACTGACTACAGGGACAGGCAAGCCTTGTTATCAAATCCAAGATGAAGAATTAGGTACTCTAGTACGAAGAAACTTGGAAAAGGTGGCACACGATCAGGCAAGGCACCACAATTTGATGAGACGACAATGGAGGCCACAGATTATAAAAATAGTATGGGCGAAGGAACACTACCTGTCAAATGCAGCGAAAGGATTCGCAAAACGAGTACAAAACATACATAAATTAACAAAAGGGTTTTGCCAAACCAACAAATGGTCATAGACAGGGATAAAACTAGCAACAGGTAAAGAAACATCTGAAAATCAAATTTAGCGTTGATGGCAGCTAGGAAGTGGAGCAATCGCAGAAACAGAAGATGATTATGGAGAAGAGCAGAAGCCCAACAAGGAGAACTCTGATTCAGATTTCGAGATGAAAGAACAACAGCAAAATGTGTGTAGGGGGTGGTTTTCCTGGGCTTTTCCTTGATTCCACAGAATAAAAACGCAGATTGAAGAACTCTTAGAATTTCACTTCACAGGTCACAGGTTCCAAATGGAGGCGGGAGCGTGGAACCGCTCATCCGCCAGCCGCAGGTCCGCGAACCGCTGGCACACGCTGTCATGGACGGTCCGAACGGAGGTTCGGAACTGGAGGGTCGGATCCACCTGGAAGGCGACGTTCAGCTCAACGGCTGGCGGATCGCTCGATTTGGAACGGCGCTCGTCGATGTGCAGGACTTTCCAGAATGCTCATGGGCCAGGCAATTTGAGCAGTATTTATTAACTAGGATCGCTCGAAGCCTCTTCTCCGTCGCCAGCTTGAGGAAACGTTTGCACCTCTTCAAGGGGTGGACTCCTCGTCACACCTGACACCGAAAAGTGTTAGACTCACGGGAGCGTGTCTCCTCGGAGGGTTTGCGGCGTTGGCGTGGACGTGGTGCCATTGCTTGAAGATCTTGTGGTGAGCTGGAAAGAAAAAGCGCTAGAAAGGAAAAGAACTGCAAATGGGAGAAGAAAATTACTCGCTACAGGAGGAGCAACAACAGTTTGCTGACGGGCCTTCCGATAGGGCCTCGCGTGGTTAGCAGGTCGACCACGCGATCTCGCTTGTCGGCGCCAGGATGAACTGCCTGGATTCGACCGAGCCGCCACTCGTTAGGTGGTAAGTTGTCCCCCTTAACGACAACAATGTCGATGATCTGGAGATCCCTCATGGATCGTTGCCATTTGTGCCTCTTGTGCATCTCATTCAGATAATCATCCTTCTAGCGCAGGCAAAGTTGCTGGTTAAGAGCCACAACCGCCATAGTTTGTAGATGGACTCGGCGAGCTGAGACATTTCAGCTTCAGGAGCTGACAGGAGAGGCGTTCCGATCAGGAAATGACCGGGTGTCAGTGAGAGCAGCTCTGTAGGATCATCCGATAAAGGAGCCAGTGGCCTAGAATTTAGGCAAGCCTAAACTTTTGTCAACAGCGTGCACAGCTCCTCGAATAGATGCGTTGCGGGCATTCCCTGCGACCTATAAACCGCGCCAACGTGGCCAGGAATTTATCGGTCGTCAGGTTGGATGTGCATTCCAAGTGGATAGCCTTGGTGCTAAGACACACAAACACACACACATAACCCTTCGTAATAAGACAGGCTCGTCCTGTGTAGTTTTTAATATCGAAAGGGCCGGCAAAATCCGGCTCGAACGACCAAAACTACACAGATTTTGTGGTTTTCCTGGGCTTTTCCTTTATTTCACAGAATAAAAACGCAAATTGAAAAACTCCAAGAATTTCACTTCACAGGTTGTATGCACTTGTATTTTCATCAACGTTACAATGGCGATTAATATAACTTAACATTGCAGACTACGTCACAAATGAATTAGAGAGCGAGACGGGAGTGGTGAACGGGGGAGCTTTCACCTCGGCCTGTAATGTTAAGTTACCATGAAGTCTGTAATGTTAAGTTATATTAATTGCCTTTATAACGTTGAGGAATATAGTACACGTACTTGTCAAGTGAAAACTTTGGAGTTATTTTTTTTTGCCTATTCATCTGTGGATTCAACAAAGGAAACGAAAACCACAACCAAGGAATTCTATCCTACGATCAGGCCTATCAACTGACGCCCAGCTCGCATCGGTGGATTTTTCCCTTGGCGCTGCAAAGAAAGTTAAGTGAAAAATTTAATTTGAAGTCCACGTAAGGTGGCAGTGTAAATGTCGTCCGATTGGCTGATTCATCAATTAGATAAATTTCGACAGTAATTGTGCGATGTAACAGAAGTTGAAGATTGTATATAAGGGTGCACTGTGTTAGGTTTTAACTTTTTATCACATGTGGGCTTTGCATAGAGGTTGCGGCACTTTATTTCTGTTCAGTATATTTGAGACGGCCTTTACCTCAAAGCCCTTTTCTTCCAATGCTTCAACTATATCCTGGGTCGGAACCGTTGGTTCAATGCCTTTGATTACCGCTTGGAGGCCTTTGGCACTCTTTAGTTGGAATGAGTGGAAATTCACACTTTTCTTTCTAAAGTACTTTTCAATAGTTCGATAGAATTCTTCGTTTTTGGCTTGCACTTTGGTCTTTTTTATGTTACCCCTATTGAGTGGTATCACTTAAAAGTTTTTTGACCAACTAGCGCTACCAATTTTGGCACCAATGAAGTGCAGTTTGCACCACGGATATAGAATGGTGGTGGCTTGGCTACAGAGGGTTTAATTTGGGAAACTCCTTCTTGGGATTCCGGCTTTTCGTTGAACAATGTGGTTTTTTGACATTTTGGGAGTGTTGCCTCTTTTTGTCTGAGGGCTAAGCTTTCGCTTGTTTATATTAATATATCTGTCCATACCAGTCTGAACATTTGACTTTAGATTCACCGTCACTGGTTAGGCAGTTTTTGTTGAGGTAATCTGCTGAGCAGTGATCGAAGCTTTTGCAGGTGTTGCGGCTGTTACAGTTGTTGTTGGATCAGTAGAAGCAATTGTTGTTGTTGTGAGCGTGCTGGCGGCGGTCGGCGTACCCAATGACCCAATGACGGTGAAGCGCATTGGGCGCTCCAAGACAAATTGTTGTTGCTGGTTGGCGTAAGTAATTTGCTTGGTCTTGCACTTTTGGATTCAGCGTTTGTTGTTTTGTGGTAGTCGGAGACACTACTGAGAAATGTGCATTGTTGCGTTGTAATTTATTCTTGTAGCTTCTGCTGGCAAGAGTCTAGTGAAGAAGGGCCTGAGATAATCTCTTAACACGTTGGCAGTACTAGTAAATCTAGTTGTTTACCAAGTATTGCTTTTTGTATTTACAAATAACAATATAATTGTGTTTGGGCGTCTCTGTGGCGGCTGAGAGCCCCTGTTACTTGTTTTGCGGAGCGAGATAAAAATACGTCTGAACGCGTTGACGGTTGACGTAGTCTTACTAGTCGGCTTTCTTTTAGTGGGATTGTTAATCTGGCTGCAATTAACATCATCGCAAAAGTTATCAAACATTTCTCCAATTTGCTGTGTTCGGGCTCTCATTTCTTCTTCTATTTCATCATTTGTCCGAAAATCTCCATACTGCCGTTTCAGTGCTGTACTAAACTCCATCCATTCTACTATACTGACTTCTTTGCGGTTTTGCCAATACCATTCTCGTGCCTTTCCTGCCAGGAGAATATATAGATTTTTGCAAACAGCTCTTAAATCGCTATTTCAACAATCATGAGTAAAAGCCCGAAGCCTGTAAAGGAACTCCTCAACCGGAAGTCCTTTTGCTGCTCCGTCGAATAGTAAATTCCAGCTCTGTATTAAATTGGTAATTTTTTCTGGACTTAACGAATGCTGCGATCGATTATAACCACTACTTTCCCTTTCTGGTAATCTAACCGTGACACTTCTGACTGAATTATTTTCTTCATATACTGTGTTGTCTGACCTAGTGGGACTTTGTCAAGGCTGCTAATTTTGCTTCTATGAAGCCTTCCAATTGTTCTAAAAGCGAAACACTATTTTCTATCGATGCATTCGAATTCGTATTAGACCGATTAAAATTTCTTTCAGCTGCGAACGTGTTGTTCAAACTTAATCGTGCGTTTGAAGTTCTCTGTTTCTGCCCATTAGGTAATATTCTTTCTTGCGCAACAACCTTTTGATTCCTTTTCATTGGTGCTTGCTTACTGACTTCAGTCTTACTTCTGGTATTATAAACTTTTTTGATTGTTCCTGTCTGTTGAGGTAGGTTCTGTGCAACTCCCACTGCCCCTAGTACATCGTCTCTTCCCGAACCCACGTGTGCACAAGAAATGTCTCTCGTATGTATTAACTTCCTACAAACCTGACATTCCTTGTTGCTTTCGACATAATTCTTAATACATGTTAAATGAAATAAATGATCACATGGTGTGATCGCACACTCTACCTCCAACCGAATTGCTACCTTGCAAATCGTATCGCGTTGTAGTATTCGCGTTGTAATATCCGCGAATACTTCTTCTGATTTTTATGTCACTCTATCACTAGTTTGACTCATATTTCCATCCTGAGTACCATGTTGGCAGCGAAGAAGGTCATTGGGACACGACTAGCAAAAACAGCCTGCGGGGGGGTTCTTGAACCCTTCCATCTCCAACCTCAGGTTACATAAAAAATTTTATATGGGTCTCTTGCCTTAAAAGGGTTTTAATTAACTCTACACGATACTAATATAGCTGCTGGATGTTAAACAGCTGCGCTTCTATACCCTCCCTACCGTTGAGTTCTTCTAATGCGCCATGAACGAAAACCTACCAATATTGTCTGATTCTACATTTACTTTTTCACTTCACGTTTAGGAATAAATCAAAAGCACTTATCTCTTCATGTTTTCTCTATTCATTTTTGTTGTTTTAATCGTTGACTTAACTATTTTTCTTTCGTTTTGAATTAATTGTATATATATATGAGGGTATATGTATTTATATATGTTATATTTTTTTTTGTTTCTTACATGTCCAAATCCAATCTTCTTGTAAGGGGAATAAAATTCATTCCTCTTTTACTTTATTCTTTCATGTCTTCACAAAACTCTTTATAATCATCTGTTTACTTTTTTTTTTCATTGCGGTAAATTCATTGTAATGTTGTGAATAATTATTAAATATTATAAAAATATATGTTTGACTCACCATATCTTATTATCCGATGAAGCGCTCCATAGCGTTTAAAGATGTGCTTGAAAAAAATTGTATTTTTCTTTTTTTTTCTTAGTTTTTTTTTACACAAAAAAATAGTTTTCACCTCTTTCTTTCTTATCATTCACAAATATACAGGAATTACCGACTACCTTCTTCTTAACATCCTTAATTATAATTTGAATTATACAGATGCACCTACATATATATATATATATGTATATATATATATATATATATATATATATATATATATATATATATGTTGGAGTTCCCTCGACGTCTCCGGTTAAAGTTGAGTTATTAGTTTTCATATTTAGCGCAGCGAGTTCCGATTAGCTTGCCTTTCTGTTGCAGACTGACTACGCAGTCTCAACTGCCTTGGCATTACACCGGACCACACTCGATGACAGCCAAGCTGTCATCCCGCTCAAATACATACATAGTCGAATATTCACTAATACTACAACACCTGCATGACTAAGCAATTAATGCCAACTTCCATGACTCAGTAGTCAATGTCAAATTAACATGACAACACTCACTACTAAACTTACAGGACAGAAGTCACTGTAACTGTACTTAATGTTACCAGCCTAATATTACAAGAATGACGTATGAGACTAAAGTAGAGAGGCACAACCGAGTCATCGACTAGACAGAGAGATATGACCACACTACGATACCAAAAGGTATGCTAGACAGTGCAATACCCTAATTTATCTCCGACACGGCCATCCTGACTACTACACGTCCTCGTGTCATGTTATAGAGGCACCTTGACTTTCAGAACATTCTTTTTTTTTTTTTTTTTTTTATTGACAAATTTCCAAATTTCCAAATTTAAATCGAACTTAATTTAATCTTAAACCTCTCTTTTGTACAACTCATATCAATAATAGCCTTTTAACTCGAATAATCAATCAAATATTTTCATTTTAGAATACAATTTCATTAGATACTTTTAACAAACTTGAACTTAAACCGACCAACTTTCTTTTTACTGTTGACATTATCATTATCCAAGAGGCTTCACAACATCAAGTGCCCCACACGCCACGACAAAACTTCCATTTTGCGCTTGTGCTTGCATCTTGACCAATTTGTAAAGTTACTTGATCAATTCTTCATGTAACACTGTCTCTTTCAACAGTTTGCCCTTCACTGGGTTTCTCTTTACTGTCTCTTTCAACAGTTTCACACCCACTGGTGTTCTCTTTACTGTCTCTTTCAACAGCTTCACATCCACTGATGTTCTCTTTACTGTCTCTTTCAACAGCTTCACACCCACTGGTGTTCTCTTTACTGTCTCTTTCAACAGCTTCACATCCACTGATGTTCTCTTTACTGTCTCTTTCAACAGCTTCACACCCACTGGTGTTCTCTTTACTGTCTCTTTCAACAGCTTCACACCCACTGGTGTTCTTTTTACTGTCTCTTTCAACAGTTTAACCTTCTCCATCATTTTTTTTTTTTTTTTTTTTTTTTTTTAAATTTGTGTAATTTTTGTTAGATTATTGTGTAACTTTGTATGATTTTTTTTTTTTTGTATCTTTGTATTTTGTATTTTGTATTTTGTATTTTTTTTTTTTTTTTTTTTTTAATTTAGTTTAAGTATTTTCATCGCCACCTTCCAACTCAGTTGGTACTTGGCCATCTGGCAATTTTCTTAAATCTTCGTGTGCATACTTATATTTTCTATTATTCGTTAACGACTTGAGCATATACCTATTTCCTTCTAAAAGTTCGATTATTTGAAAAGGCCCTCTAAATTTGGGACTTAATTTCGTTTGATTTCTTTCTTCGTTCCTTAATAACACAAAATCTCCCACCTTATGCTCCACCACCTTTGCTTTGTCTTTATCAAACTGATCTTTATTATATGTTGCTGCAGCAGAGATATTTTGCACTGCTTGCGCTCTGATTTCTGTTAAATCAACCTCTTCCGCTGTGTCGCATGGAGGAATCAATCCTAATGGACGAGCCACCTTTCCAATAAATAACTCTAAAGGACTTGCCTTTGTCACTCTATTTATTGTACAATTCAAAGCCAACTGAATCTCTCCCAATGCATCTTGCCAAGCCCGGTTACTGGACTCAACTGCCGTTAATAAATTTTTCAAGGTGCTCATAATGCGTTCTACTTGCCCATTAGCTCTACTTGCACCTGTCGCAATCAAATGCAAATTTATTTTTTGTTGTGAACAAAACTCACTAAATTTATTACTGGCGAAGCACCTTCCTTGATCAGCAATGATGCGGTTTGGTACTCCAAACAACGATACAGCTGATGTTACTGCATTTATGCAATTTTCAGCATCAATTTTAAGAGTATGACTCAGGTAGACAAATTTTGTAAATCCATCTACTTGAACAATAATGTATTCCTTTGTATCTGACTTGCCGCTTAATTTTCCCGTAATATCCATGTGAATGGTATGCCAGGGTATATCAACCTTTGGTATCGGATGAAGACTAGCTTGAATTTTACCTGACGGAGATTTTGACGTTTTACACGTAATACAATTTTCAACAAATTTTCTAATGTACTTAGACATATTAAGAAACCAATAATAATCATAAGCCTTGTCTAACGTCTTTTCCCATCCTAAGTGCATGATGGATTCATGTACTTGATTTATTACGGACCATCTGAAAGCTCGCGGAACAATTGGTAAAGATCGAGTTCTCCCATTTCGCTGTATTTTCCGATACAGAATTCCTGCTCTTAATTCGTATGTTCTAGCGATGTGATCTTCAAACGAATTTTCTTTTAATTTATTCACAATATTAATTAAATCGGGATCTTTAAGCTGTTCAGCCATAAGCCAATTGCTAGAAATTTCAGCCAAATTAATACGTTTCTCAGGAATTTTGCTTATTCGGATTACTGAACCAAGCGACGGAAGATTTCTTGATAAAAAATCAACGTGAGCCATTTTTTTTCCTTCTCTATATTCCAGTTCAAATGTAAAAGACTGTAAAAAAGACCACCACCTTTGAACTCTGGGAGCCAGATCGCGTTTAGCCCTTGACGCTTTTAGTGAATTACAATCCGTAAATACAACAAAGTTTCTTCCTAACAAATAATGACGAAAATGTTTTATTGCCATAACGACTGCAAGAGTTTCCAATTCATATGAATGGTATCTCGACTCCGCGGATGAAGTTGCCTTGCTGAAATATTCAACTACATGAGACTTGTTATTTATTTTGTGCAATAAAATAGCACCAAAGCCCTGAGTACTTGCATCTGTATGCAATTCGATTGGGTATTGCGGATCAAAAATCACCAAAACTGGCTTTTGTGTGAGAACAGAAATAACTTTTTTTCGAATTTGCTCATGTTCTGGTTTCCAAACAAACTCGTTCTTTTCAGACGTTAAGAAATATAATGGTTTCATGAGGCATGAAAAACCCTCTATAAATTGACGGAAATATGACGCTAGTCCAATAAACTGTCTTAAAGCAGTAACAGATTGAGGAGGTGATAAGGCAGTCAACGCTGCAATTTTACGCGAATTTGGACGAATCTCACCTGCACTCACTTCATATCCCAAATACTGAACGGATGTCTTAAGAAAAGAGCACTTTTTTATGTTAAATGAAAATCCCGCCTTTGTAAGAACATCTAACGTAATCTTAAGTCGTTCCAAAGCTTCACTCTTTGTTGACGCTACAATTAACACGTCATCCATATAAACAACCACAAACGTATTTGCAAGATCTCCGAGAGCTTGCATTACTGCACGCTGAAAAACTGACGGCGCATTTTTAAGTCCAAATGGCATTGCCAAAAACTCATATTGCCCATCAGGAGTGACAAACGCCGTACATTCCACTGAATCCTTGTGCAAAGGTATTTGATAATACCCACTCGCCATATCTAAGCAGGTAAAATAGTTTGTTCCATGCAGTCTAGCAATCTGATCAGAAATAAGGGGCAAAGGGTATCTATCGGAAACTGTGTTAGCGTTTAACTCTCGATAGTCTACGCACAAACGATGAGATCCATCCTTTTTGTTAACCAACATAACGGGGCTTGCAAAAGGTGAACAACTTGGTTGTATAACATTAGACTCCAAAAGTTCTTTAATTTTAGCCCGCACTAATTCCCTTTCGTTTGGACAAAGTCTATATGGTCTTCTCTGAACCAGTTTTCTGGGATCCATTAACTTAATGGTCATTTCCCCAATCGTCGCCCTAGTATTAGGAATACCCTTAATAAAAAACTTTGAATATGTGTCCAATACACTGATTAGTGTGTCTTTGTCTTGCCCACTAACATCAGTGTTCAATTCATTAATTTGCAGATCATTTGCACAATAATTTACAATTTTTGCCCTAACAATTTCAAATTTTTCTGGTGAGACTATGACATTGAAACCATGTGAAAGAACCTCTCGACCAATGACAATGTCATCCTTCAAATACTCGTTGTTTACAATATGGAACAATATTTCAATCAAATGGCCATTAATCTTTACATTGCTAAGAATTTGCAATGTACAACAAATCCCCCTCAGTTCCGATACCCTTTAACATAATTACATTATGGATTCTCTTACCCACTAACTTAACACTTATCTTTTCTTTAGCTAATGAGCATTCAGATCCAGAGTCAAATGTAGTAATGAACGTCTCATCCTGGTGCACCATCTCTGCCTTGGGTCCAACGACGTCACAAAGTTGCACTCTTTTCGTCTGATTCAAGTCCTTGGATTTGTTCACCCAGTTCTTGTCACAATGCGTGGAAATGTGACCCCTATCACCACACTTGAAACAGGTTACATTGAAGTTTTGCGATGATCCCGTTAGATTCCTGACACTGCGGTCCATCATTATCGATCCAGATTTTTGCTGTTGCTTCGCTCTGCACTCGGACATCTTGTGACCCAACTTCCCACAAAAATGACATTTGATTGCTGCCATTTTCTGTCGCTTAATGTCACTTGAGGAAGCATTCTCTTGAGTGGAACATTTTCTTTTGTTAAATGCAAATGCCCTCAGCTCAGACTGCAACTCGCTTCTCTTACGCACATTAGATGTAAAACTCAATCGCTGCAATCGGCTATCAAAATTTGCTAACATTGCGAGAGTCACGGATACAGCTATCTCCTCCGTTTCCATATGACGCCATTTTGTTGTCAGCTCTGTGACCATACGGCTTGCATGGACTGCAATGCAATCGCCCTCATTCGGTCTATTTGACAGCATATTAAGAAACATTGCGGCTGGTGTTTCTATTGTGTCAAATCGCTGTATGAACAATTCTCGGAACTCGGGCCAGGTAATGTCAGCATAGCACACTTGCGACAACCATTGGGAAGAGTTCCCTTCCAACGCCGCACTTAACGACACAACTAACGCACTGCCTTTTAATGAATTTTCCTTCAAAATAATTTCGACAGTGTTGCACCACGATGAAGCGTTGGCACCCGGCTTGTCTGGATTAAATTTTGGTAGTTGCACTGATTGAACAGGGGCCGAGGCGGATGTCGTTCCTCTTATCGCCTGCAGTATGTCAAGCAAGTTTTGATTTTGAAACTGCATAATTTCTCGCAGTGGCCCATCGAAATTTGTAGTCTGAGGGCCAGATCCCACTTCTGATGTCGGAGTTCCCTCGACGTCTCCGGTTAAAGCTGAGTTATTAGTTTTCATATTTAGCGCAGCGAGTTCCGATTAGCTTGCCTTTCTGTTGCAGACTGACTACGCAGTCTCAACTGCCTTGGCATTACACCGGACCACACTCGATGACAGCCAAGCTGTCATCCCGCTCAAATACATACATAGTCGAATATTCACTAATACTACAACACCTGCATGACTAAGCAATTAATGCCAACTTCCATGACTCAGTAGTCAATGTCAAATTAACATGACAACACTCACTACTAAACTTACAGGACAGAAGTCACTGTAACTGTACTTAATGTTACCAGCCTAATATTACAAGAATGACGTATGAGACTAAAGTAGAGAGGCACAACCGAGTCATCGACTAGACAGAGAGATATGACCACACTACGATACCAAAAGGTATGCTAGACAGTGCAATACCCTAATTTATCTCCGACACGGCCATCCTGACTACTACACGTCCTCGTGTCATGTTATAGAGGCACCTTGACTTTCAGAACATTCTTTTTTTTTTTTTTTTTTTTTATTGACAAATTTCCAAATTTAAATCGAACTTAATTTAATCTTAAACCTCTCTTTTGTACAACTCATATCAATAATAGCCTTTTAACTCGAATAATCAATCAAATATTATCATTTTAGAATACAATTTCATTAGTTACTTTTAACAACTTGAACTTAAACCGACCAACTTTCTTTTTACTGTTGACATTATCATTATCCAAGAGGCTTCACAACATCAAGTGCCCCACACGCCACGACAAAACTTCCATTTTGCGCTTGTGCTTGCATCTTGACCAATTTGTAAAGTTACTTGATCAATTCTTCATGTAACACTGTCTCTTTCAACAGTTTGCCCTTCACTGGGTTTCTCATTACTGTCTCTTTCAACAGCTTCACACCCACTGGTGTTCTCTTTACTGTCTCTTTCAACAGCTTCACATCCACTGATGTTCTCTTTACTGTCTCTTTCAACAGCTTCACACCCACTGGTGTTCTCTTTACTGTCTCTTTCAACAGCTTCACATCCACTGATGTTCTCTTTACTGTCTCTTTCAACAGCTTCACACCCACTGGTGTTCTCTTTACTGTCTCTTTCAACAGCTTCACATCCACTGATGTTCTCTTTACTGTCTCTTTCAACAGCTTCACACCCACTGGTGTTCTTTTTACTGTCTCTTTCAACAGCTTCACACCCACTGGTGTTCTTTTTACTGTCTCTTTCAACAGTTTAACCTTCTCCATCATTTTTTTTTTTTTTTTTTTTTTTTTTAATTTGTGTAATTTTTGTTAGATTATTGTGTAACTTTGTATGATTTTTTTGTATTTTTTGTATTTTGTTTTTTTTTTTTTTTTTTAATTTAGTTTAAGTATTTTCATCACCACCTTCCAACTCAGTTATTACTTGGCCATCTGGCAATTTTCTTAAATCTTCGTGTGCATACTTATATTTTCTATTATTCGTTAACGACTTGAGCATATACCTATTTCCTTCTAAAAGTTCGATTATTTGAAAAGGCCCGCTAAATTTGGGACTTAATTTCGTTTGATTTCTTTCTTCGTTCCTTAATAACACAAAATCTCCCACCTTATGCTCCACCACCTTTGCTTTGTCTTTATCAAACTGATCTTTATTATATGTTGCTGCAGCAGAGATATTTTGCACTGCTCGCGCTCTGATTTCTGTTAAATCAACCTCTTCCGCTGTGTCGCATGGAGGAATCAATCCTAATGGACGAGCCACCTTTCCAATAAATAACTCTAAAGGACTTGCCTTTGTCACTCTATTTATTGTACAATTCAAAGCCAACTGAATCTCTCCCAATGCATCTTGCCAAGCCCGGTTACTGGACTCAACTGCCGTTAATAAATTTTTCAAGGTGCTCATAATGCGTTCTACTTGCCCATTAGCTCTACTTGCACCTGTCGCAATCAAATGCAAATTTATTTTTTTGTTGTGAACAAAACTCACTAAATTTATTACTGGCGAAGCACCTTCCTTGATCAGCAATGATGCGGTTTGGTACTCCAAACAACGATACAGCTGATGTTACTGCATTTATGCAATTTTCAGCATCAATTTTAAGAGTATGACTCAGGTAGACAAATTTTGTAAATCCATCTACTTGAACAATAATGTATTCCTTTGTATCTGACTTGCCGCTTAATTTTCCCGTAATATCCATGTGAATGGTATGCCAGGGTATATCAACCTTTGGTATCGGATGAAGACTAGCTTGAATTTTACCTGACGGAGATTTTGACGTTTTACACGTAATACAATTTTCAACAAATTTTCTAATGTACTTAGACATATTAAGAAACCAATAATAATCATAAGCCTTGTCTAACGTCTTTTCCCATCCTAAGTGCATGATGGATTCATGTACTTGATTTATTACGGACCATCTGAAAGCTCGCGGAACAATTGGTAAAGATCGAGTTCTCCCATTTCGCTGTATTTTCCGATACAGAATTCCTGCTCTTAATTCGTATGTTCTAGCGATGTGATCTTCAAACGAATTTTCTTTTAATTTATTCACAATATTAATTAAATCGGGATCTTTAAGCTGTTCAGCCATAAGCCAATTGCTAGAAATTTCAGCCAAATTAATACGTTTCTCAGGAATTTTGCTTATTCGGATTACTGAACCAAGCGACGGAAGATTTCTTGATAAAAAATCAACGTGAGCCATTTTTTTTCCTTCTCTATATTCCAGTTCAAATGTAAAAGACTGTAAAAAAGACCACCACCTTTGAACTCTGGGAGCCAGATCGCGTTTAGCCCTTGACGCTTTTAGTGAATTACAATCCGTAAATACAACAAAGTTTCTTCCTAACAAATAATGACGAAAATGTTTTATTGCCATAACGACTGCAAGAGTTTCCAATTCATATGAATGGTATCTCGACTCCGCGGATGAAGTTGCCTTGCTGAAATATTCAACTACATGAGACTTGTTATTTATTTTGTGCAATAAAATAGCACCAAAGCCCTGAGTACTTGCATCTGTATGCAATTCGATTGGGTATTGCGGATCAAAAATCACCAAAACTGGCTTCGAATTTGCTCATGTTCTGGTTTCCAAACAAACTCGTTCTTTTCAGACGTTAAGAAATATAATGGTTTCATGAGGCATGAAAAACCCTCTATAAATTGACGGAAATATGACGCTAGTCCAATAAACTGTCTTAAAGCAGTAACAGATTGAGGAGGTGATAAGGCAGTCAACGCTGCAATTTTACGCGAATTTGGACGAATCTCACCTGCACTCACTTCATATCCCAAATACTGAACGGATGTCTTAAGAAAAGAGCACTTTTTTATGTTAAATGAAAATCCCGCCTTTGTAAGAACATCTAACGTAATCTTAAGTCGTTCCAAAGCTTCACTCTTTGTTGACGCTACAATTAACACGTCATCCATATAAACAACCACAAACGTATTTGCAAGATCTCCGAGAGCTTGCATTACTGCACGCTGAAAAACTGACGGCGCATTTTTAAGTCCAAATGGCATTGCCAAAAACTCATATTGCCCATCAGGAGTGACAAACGCCGTACATTCCACTGAATCCTTGTGCAAAGGTATTTGATAATACCCACTCGCCATATCTAAGCAGGTAAAATAGTTTGTTCCATGCAGTCTAGCAATCTGATCAGAAATAAGGGGCAAAGGGTATCTATCGGAAACTGTGTTAGCGTTTAACTCTCGATAGTCTACGCACAAACGATGAGATCCATCCTTTTTGTTAACCAACATAACGGGGCTTGCAAAAGGTGAACAACTTGGTTGTATAACATTAGACTCCAAAAGTTCTTTAATTTTAGCCCGCACTAATTCCCTTTCGTTTGGACAAAGTCTATATGGTCTTCTCTGAACCAGTTTTCTGGGATCCATTAACTTAATGGTCATTTCCCCAATCGTCGCCCTAGTATTAGGAATACCCTTAATAAAAAACTTTGAATATGTGTCCAATACACTGATTAGTGTGTCTTTGTCTTGCCCACTAACATCAGTGTTCAATTCATTAATTTGCAGATCATTTGCACAATAATTTACAATTTTTGCCCTAACAATTTCAAATTTTTCTGGTGAGACTATGACATTGAAACCATGTGAAAGAACCTCTCGACCAATGACAATGTCATCCTTCAAATACTCGTTGTTTACAATATGGAACAATATTTCAATCAAATGGCCATTAATCTTTACATTGCTAAGAATTTGCAATGTACAACAAATACCCTCAGTTCCGATACCCTTTAACATAATTACATTATGGATTCTCTTACCCACTAACTTAACACTTATCTTTTCTTTAGCTAATGAGCATTCAGATCCAGAGTCAAATGTAGTAATGAACGTCTCGTCCTGGTGCACCATCTCTGCCTTGGGTCCAACGACGTCACAAAGTTGCACTCTTTTCGTCTGATTCAAGTCCTTGGATTTGTTCACCCAGTTCTTGTCACAATGCGTGGAAATGTGACCCCTATCACCACACTTGAAACAGGTTACATTGAAGTTTTGCGATGATCCCGTTAGATTCCTGACACTGCGGTCCATCATTAACGATCCAGATTTTTGCTGTTGCTTCGCTCTGCACTCGGACATCTTGCGACCCAATTTCCAACAAAAATGACATTTGATTGCTGCCATTTTCTGTCGCTTAATGTCACTTGAGGAAGCGTTCTCTTGAGTGGAACTTTTTCTTTTGTTAAATGCAAATGCCCTCAGCTCAGACTGCAACTCGCTTCTCTTACGCACATTAGATGTAAAACTCAATCGCTGCATCGGCTATCAAAATTTGCTAGCATTGCGAGAGTCACGGATACAGCTATCTCCTCCGTTTCCATATGACGCCATTTTGTTGTCAGCTCTGTGACCATACGGCTTGCATGGACTGCAATACAATCGCCCTCATTCGGTCTATCTGACAGCATATTAAGAAACATTGCGGCTGGTGTTTCTATTGTGTCAAATCGCTGTATGAACAATTCTCGGAACTCGGGCTAGGTAATGTCAGCATAGCACACTTGCGACAACCATTGGGAAGAGTTCCCTTCCAACGCCGCACTTAACGACACAACTAACGCACTGCCTTTTAATGAATTTTCCTTCAAAATAATTTCGACAGTGTTGCACCACGATGAAGCGTTGGCACCCGGCTTGTCTGGATTAAATTTTGGTAGTTGCACTGATTGAACAGGGGCCGAGGCGGATGTCGTTCCTCTTATCGCCTGCAGTATGTCAAGCAAGTTTTGATTTTGAAACTGCATAATTTCTCGCAGTGGCCCATCGAAATTTGTAGTCTGAGGGCCAGATCCCACTTCTGATGTCGGAGTTCCCTCGACGTCTCCGGTTAAAGTTGAGTTATTAGTTTTCATATTAAGCGCAGCGAGTTCCGATTAGCTTGCCTTTCTGTTGCAGACTGACTATGCAGTCTCAACTGCCTTGGCATTACACCGGACCACACTCGATGACAGCCAGACTGTCATCCCGCTCAAATACATACATAGTCAAATATTCACTAATACTACAACACCTGCATGACTAAGCAATTAATGCCAACTTCCATGACTCAGTAGTCAATGTCAAATTAACATGACAACACTCACTACTAAACTTACAGGACAGAAGTCACTGTAACTGTACTTAATGTTACCAGCCTAATATTACAAGAATGACGTATGAGACTAAAGTAGAGAGGCACAACCGAGTCATCGACTAGACAGAGAGATATGACCACACTACGATACCAAAAGGTATGCTAGACAGTGCAATACCCTAATTTATCTCCGACATATATATATATATGCATGTAAACATATTTATAATTTTATATTTTTGTTTAACGTTGATTAAAAAAAATGTCTTTATTTAATTTCAACGGAGTTGTTTTTTTACAAAGGATACTTATTTTATTAACGTGCACTTAATGCTGAACCAACTGCTTGTGAGTTAAATGCAAAAAGAAATAAACTCTCGAGAATCAAAAATGTAAAGGAGAACTAAACTCCAACAGAAGTGTTCGCGTATCAAATGTAAAGGAGAACTGAACTAGTATCTTAGAGTTCTAAAATTATTTAAAGGAGATCTTTCGGGGGTGGCGTGATTTTCGGGAGTTGGCTAAAGTGGCCTGATCGATTCTGATTGGTCACTTCGAAGTCACTTCGAAGATTTCTTTTGGATAATTTTCTACGATAAATTTTATCCAATTAGATAAACTTCTCACAAAATTTTGGGAGGTGGAGGATGTGCGTTCCAGAATCGCGCGAGCCACCAGCCGCCTCCTTCGGTAAGGCATCCTCACCCTCCGTTGCTCCTCCCTCGCTCACAGGACTCCTGAACCTGTCATCCACTTTGGTGATGCCCACGGCGACCATCATCATTGCTGTTGGCGCGAAAACCTTTCGAACGCGAGCGCTGCTCGACCCCTGCACGCCGGTCAGCCGTATCCGGACATCCCTCGCCGCCAGCTTCGGTTTGCCGATGGTTCATCTGGGGGCCGATCGAATTTGCACGGCAATGGTCAAGTCGGCAGTGGAGACCGACGTTGAGCTGAACTTCGCCAGGTGGATCCGACCAACCAGTTCCGAACCCCCGTTTGGCCCGTCCATGACAGCGTGTGCCAGCGGTTCGCGGACCTGAGGCTGGCGGATGAGCGGTTCCACGCTCCGGCCTCCATTTTCGTGGTGTTGGGCGGTGATGTATACCGCCGAGTAGTACGGGCAGATTGCCGCGCGAGTCGGGACGGATTCCCCGTGGCCCAGCGCACCATCTTCGGGTGGACACTGGCCGGTAGCTGCCCACACCCTTGAAACATCTGCAATCAAATGACGTAGCGAGCGAGAGAGCGAGACGGGAGTGGTGAACGGGGGAGCATTCACCTCGGCCTTACCATGAAGTTTGTAATGTTAAGTTATATTAATTGCCTTTATAACGTTGAAGAATAAAGAACACGTACTTGTGAAGTGAAAACTTTGGAGTTATTTTTTCTGACTCTTCATCTGTGGATTCAACAAAGGAAAGGAAAACCACCCCCCTACATACAGTACAGAAAAAAAATTATCAATCTTAATTTAGTAGAGAGTAGCTGTTAGGGGTTCTAAAATACAATTTTTTACTGTATTTGTTTCAGGTGAGGAAACTACCAAGAAGGTTAGTTCGATGAATTATTACGCATATCGTTTGATGGTTCGCGGAAATTCTGACAATTATTTGTTGCGATTTCGTCGACTGCTTCAACAGTACTGCGTTGACATGTACGTTAAAATCGAAACGGAGCGCCTGACTTTCATCCGTTTGAATCAAGCTAAATTGCGTTCGAAAGAGTATTCTTTTACGCGATGCAATAATCATAGAAGGAGATGCAGAAAATGTTGGTCGATTGACTATTTTACCAGCGACATACACATGTAGCCCGCGTCATATGCATACAATGACATATGTTCGTCATTATGGTCGGACAGATCTATTCATTACATTAACATGTAATCCGAAAAGGATGGAAATTATTCAATTGCTGCTTCCCGGGCAAACATCAAGTGATCCCCACGACATCACCGCACGGGTTTTCAAGCAAAAACTTCGGTCACTAACAAATTACATTGTTAAGCAACACTTCTTTGGGATTACTCGATGCTGAATGTATTCAGTCGAATGGCAAAAACGAGGCCTACCGCATGCTCACATTCTAATTTGGTTAGTAGACAGAATTCGACCAGATCAAAAAGATGAAATCACATGTGCGGAGATTCCTGCTCCTGAAACCGATCAAGACCTACATGTTGTTGTAATCATGAATATCATTCATGGACCATGTGGCGCTCTCAACCGCCAATCACCGTGCAAGGTCGACGGCAAGTGTTCCAAACGGTATCCTCGAAAATTCACGGCAGAGACCATTACAGGCAACGATGGTTATCCATCGTATGGGCGTCGATCGCCCGAGGACAATGGTGGAACAATCATAACTAAACTGAAAGGAAACGATTTCATAGTTGACAACAGTTGGATTGTGCCATATTCGCCACTTCTTTCCAAAACATTCAATGCACATTGTAATGTTGAGTATTGCAATTTGGTCAAATCTATTAAATACATTTGCAAATATGTCACGAAAGGGAGCGACATGGCGGTTTTTGGTATCCAAACATCCAATATCAACGATGAAATCACGCGCTATCAAGTTGGTAGATATGTGACCTGCAATGAAGCAATTTGGCGTATATTCTCATTCCATATTCACGAACGTTATCCCACTGTTGTAGTTTGGGGGTACATCTAGAGAACGGTCAGAGAGTATATTTCACAGCGTCGAATGCTGCTCAACGTGCCCAAACACCTCCAGCGACAACAGTGACCAGTTTCTTTGCGATTTGTCAAAACGATCCGTTCGTACGAACGTTGCTTTACTCGAAAATGCCAAGTTATTACACCTGGAACGCTACATCGAAGAAATTTCAACGTCGAAAGTAAGACGGTGCAGTTTCTGGTCATCCAGATATCCGTTCTGCTGATTCTCTTTGTCGTATTTACACAGTTCATCCGAAGAATGATGAATGTTTCTATTTGCGGTTGTTGCTGGTACATATTCGTATTTACACAGTTCATCCGAAGAATGATAAATGTTTCTATTTGCGGTTGTTGCTGGTACATATTCGAGGGCCAACATCATTTGAATCACTACGAACTGTTGATGGTATAGTGTGTCCCACATTTCGTGCAGCATGTCAAGAGCTGAATTTGCTTGAATACAATACTCATTGGGACACGACAATCGCTGAAGCAATTATCCAAGTCAGATACGCACATTATTTGCAATCATCATTTCGACATGCTTCCCATCGAACCCACGTGAGCTGTGGAACAAATACAAAGATAACATGTCAGAAGACATTTTACATCGAATTCGTGTCAGCTCAAGAAATCCCGATCTTGAGGCGAATCAGGAGATGCATAACCAGGCCTTGCTTTTGATTGAAGATATGTGTTACCTCATATGCTGCAGTTTATTAGTTAGGTTGGGAATGCCAGCGCCAGATCGCGGAATAAAGGACGCATTTAATAGAGAATTAGAACGTGAACGTGAATAAGATCCACATGAACTAATCCAATCAGTTCAAACGAATGTACCACTGTTGAATCCTAAGCAGAGGGAAGTCTATGATACACTGATTAATGCAATAGATGATGGAAACGGTGGCTTATTTTTTTTTTTGGATGCCCCCGATGGAACTGGGAAGACATTCCTCATGTCATTGATTTTGGCCACTGTACGTGCGAGATCCGAAATTGCGGTAGCAATTGCTTCTTCTGGAATAGCGTTTTTATTATTAGACGGATTCCGTACGGCTCACTCAGCGTTAAAAATCGTCAAACTACTAAACAACCGACATGTAACATTTCGAAACACTCCGCAATAGCCAAAGTTTTAGTAGCATCAAAAATTATCATATGGGACGAATGCACAATGGCGCACAAACGCGCATTGGAAGCACTAGACCGAACATTATAAGATCTGCGCAATGACTCGAGATGTTTTGGTGGTTCAATGATTTTATTATCTGGCGATTTTCGACAAACATTACCAGTAATTTTTACGAGACAACGTATAAATTTTATTTCTTTACGAACTACTCCATTTTAATGTAAATCAGATATTTCATTTTGAAAACTTTCAAACTGTGCTAGGCTGCATAAAGTTATTTCAGCTTCGTTCAATTCTAAAGCAGACAATCCTCCTAAGTTCATTTGATTATCAAGCTTAAGCAGCTTATTAGTAAATCGTAATATCCATCCCATTGTACGTTTTAATCGCAGATAACTGGAAAAACGTTTAAATTCAACCAAATTTTGCGAAAATTCTGTTAATAATGTTTTCCTCCTTTCTGAATTATCGCCTTCTGTCTTAAACTTTTCCATTCGTGGCCAATGATCTTTTTCATAAAGGTGAAATTCTGGCCCACTTAACCATACATTTGGTGCAGCATATTTAAATCCTTTACGTGTTTTCGTCGCTTTGTCTGCAGAATTTAGATCAGTCGGGACCCATCGCCAGTCGTTCATGTTTGTAGAGTCTAAAATTTCTCCTATACGATGCGCAACAAATTGTTTGTACTGACGATGATCCGAGCAAATCCAAGATAAATCTGTTCTTGAATCACTCTATGCACCGATTAATCTTTACATCGTGACTTTCTAAAATTGAACCCTTTAGCCGACATCCCAAAAAAGCTTCTTGTGTTCCAGTCTTGGATGAGACAACATTTTTAGAGGCGCACATCTGGTTTTTCCTGCAACGAAAATAGTCTCGACTTGATCTTCACATTGAATGCGTCAGTATGCCACAGCTGCGAACGCTTCTTCACTTGCGTCAACGAATATGTGAAGCTCCATTTTTGTATTAGTTTCCAAGAAACTCGGCGAATAACATCTTTTCATTTTAACCTGATTTACATTAGCTATCTGAAGAATCCAATTTTTAAATCTGCTGTGCAAGTTGTCTGGTAATAAGTCGTTCCCTCCTATACCAGTCCGCCAAACAAGTTGCATTAATACTTTACCATATATCATGAGATCTGCAAGCATTCCAAAGGGGTCGTACACTGACATAACAAGACTCAATAGTTCTCTCTTAGTAGGACATCTAATTCCGTTTACAATGTCTTGATCAACCCTATTCATCTTAAGGTCAAACACGAATATATCCTTACGACTGTCCCAGTGCATTCCAAGTATTTTATCCGATTTATCCATGTTTTTAGTGTTTTGAATCGTACTATCTTTATCTTCCTTGATTTGATTCAATTTATCCTGTACATCTCTTGAATTCGACACAAAACCTCTGAGAACAAAGTATGCCATTTTATGTACCTTTACGACTTCACTACTTATCTGAAATACATCCCTTTCAGTTGCATAGCTTGCCACATAGTCGTCCACATAATGTCTGGATTGTATAGCTTCAATCAAGGCTCTTTTATAATTTGAAGCGTTCTCTGCATTTATGTTTTTTACATATTGCGCACAAGAAGGTGAGCATGTTGCCCCAAACGGCATTACTGTCATCTTATATGTTTCGATATCCAACGATGGATCTCCATTCCTCCATAAAAATCGCAAAGAATCTTGATCAATTTCTCGTACACGTACCTGTAGAAACATTTCCTTTATATCAGCACAAATTGCGAATCTTCCTTGTCTGAATTTGAACAAAATTTCAAATAGTGACGGTTTTTCGTCGGGCCCTTTTAAAAGCTTCGAATTCAATGAGATGTTATCTACGGTGGCAGCAGCATCAAATACCAATCTTATCTTATTTGGTTTCTTTACATTGTATACTACGAACTGCGGCAGATGCCAGGTGTATGGGCTTATGATATCCGCTACATCTTTTGTATTTTTTACCGCATATCCTTTATTAACAAAATCCATTATTGCCTAGTCATATTCTGCAACTGTACCGGATTTCTGCACCTTGTTTTCAACTGAATGCAGCCTTTTTTCTGCCATGTCATAGCTGCTTGGGAATCGAATATCCTCCTCTGACCACAACAGACCAGTCTCGTATGCTGCTTTTTTGACTTCACAGGTTTGCTACATAATTTGACTCCAAAGTTTTCAATTGTGAAATATTAAATTATTAAATTATTCTTTTTTTCTTCTTCAAGTTGGTTAGAACCATGTGTATGAAATACCACCGATAGCAAACGAGGTGATAATTCTTGACTATTACTTGTTGATCCATACACCAGCCAACCAATTAAACCTTCATCAATAATATGAGTTTTTAAATTTGAAATTAGATGGCAATTGTTTAATCCAATTAACAACCTTGGATTGCTGCTCGTATATCCTTTAAGAGGAATAGATTTCAGTTGCTTATATTTGTCCCTCAGACGCTCGAGATTAATCGACTGAAGCGGTAACTGCCAATTCGGAACACAATTACCGTTTAAGTATAACCATTTTCTGTTGTTACCAATAGCTGATCGTATTTTTATATGACATTCTGTTCATGCAACCTGTGTTCCGTGTTCACCTATCCAGTTTAAGGTTAATTCTGATTTAATTCCTTAATTCCCATTTCCTCAGATAATTTCTCTTCTATCAATGTAGCCGATGATCCTTCATCCAAAAATGCGAGTGTTTCTATAACTGCGTTGTTTGGTCCACTGACTTTCACTGGCACGATTTTAAACAATATTTGCGAAGTAGCATTTTGAATTGTATGCGTTGCAACATCACTTGGCTTTGTCGTATCGTTTTCCCTTTCCGCATCATGTTTCGGCCTTTGATAATGCAACGTGCGATGATGAAAACGTTTACAATTATCAATTTTGCAATCTCGTTTCCTAGAACAGGCATCCAATCTGTGTCCAGGCTGTAAACATCCGAAACATATACCAATATTTTTTACAATTATCCATCTCTCATTAGTACGAGCTTTTATATATTTGTGACACTGATCCAAATAATGATTTCCTTGACAATTAAGGCATGTCTTGTGTCCTTGTTTCTGATCATTTGTTTTGCTGGTAACTTGCATAATTCTCTTCGATCCCTTGATACCTTGCTTAACTGTTATAACCATAGCTGCTTGAGCGATACTTCTTGTAATTCCATCCAGCCAATCGCTAAGATGTCTTAAATCGGGGTATGGTCGTATTAGAGATGCGTATTCCATCCACTGTATACGTTTCGACATGGGCATTTTTGATATTATTTGTTCCATCAAAGTAGGATTCTGCAAATACGGTATTGCGTTGGAAGACTCTAAGAATATAACCAAGTTTTTAACCTTTGTGGATAAAGTGACTAATTTCTCCAAGCAATTTTCTGAAACGGGTGTGATTTCGTTAACTACGTCTAATTGGCTTCTTATAAGTAACTCTGGCCTTCCAAACATAAACTTAAGACGTTCCATTATGTGTGCGATGTTTTTTGGGTTTATTAAAAGACCTTATACTTCTTCTCTGGCAGCTCCCTTTAAGCATTTTTGTAGTCTCATTAGATTATCCAAATTGCTGTATCCATAAGCTATCGAACACTCTTTGAACACAGAGTCAAAATACTGGCCAATCCTCCGGTTTTCCATTGAATTCCGGTAAATCAACTACTCTAAATACTGATGGATAATGTTCTACTCTAAACCCTGTTCTTTCCTGATGCCCTAGTCTATTTGAATGTAAATAACTCATATCATTACAGCCCCGAATCTGATCGAACTGGTGACATTTTCGTAATTATTGTCCGATGCTTCGCCTCTAGCTGCAGTGCTCAGGTTGCGCGTAGACTATGAATATCGGCCTGTGCCACATAATATTCCTGAGTGCATCTATTTGCGCTGAATCCAGCATCACCGTCTTTCGAAGCACACATTGTGCCTCGTCCATGCATGCCACCCTGCGTGACATATGATTGTCGTCCATATACAGTTGAGCCGAATACAGCATCAGCGTCTTGCGGAGCACGGATTCTGCCCCGTCCATGCATGCCACCCTGTGTAGCATGCGTTAATCCAGTTACGCCGAATACAGCATCAGCGTCTTTCGAAGCACACATTGTGCCTCGTCCATGCATGCCACCCTGTGTGACCTGCGACAATCCAGTTGCGCCGAATACAGCATCAGCATCTTTCGAAGCACGCAATATGCCTCGTCCATGCATGCCACCCTGTGTGACCTGCGTCAATCCAGTTGAGCCGAATATAGCATCAGCGTCTTTCGAAGCGTTGGTTGCGCCATGTCGTCCATCGACAGAAATAACTCATCGGTTTGATTTATCATCAATTGACGATGATCCTTCTGAGTTTTGTGTAGTTCAATGAAGTCTTCCTTTATGGCTGTCATTTGTTCAGCCTGTTCCTAATGCCTTTCATCAACTTGTGTCGCCAGTTCTGCTATTTGTTCCATTATATTCTGCAGCATAACTTCATTTGTATTTAGTGAAGCTAACACTACAGTTTCTTCATTTCCACCGGAATCCTCCTCTTCGTCTGCACTTCCAATGCTTGTTTCTTGGCTTGGAGTTGATGTGACTGCTTTATTAAATTTTAACCTCTTTTTTGCACCGCGTGTCTGTATGGCGCCATCCAAACTATTTCATCATAATTCGGAACATTTGCGTGTGTATGTGTGACTGACGCCTTCATTTATGCTTTATTGTATTCTTATTTGTAACAAACTTTAGATTTCAATTGAACTTTTTACTTTATGTGCAAATCAACTTAATTTATCGTATTGTCACCAAGCAAGCCAAAGTCCGATTGCCAGCTTACATATTTTGTGGTAGTTATCGATAGATAAAGGGCTGCAATTACTCTTTTTCAGGGCTTCATCATAACACACTACTTTTTGCTCCGTAACACCATTAATTATCCTACTGAATTTTTGAACTCCTTGGATGCGCTTGATTTACCACCGCGCAATTTACAACTGAAGGTTGGCTCGGTAGTTATCATGCTTAGAAATTTAAACCAACCAAAACTGTACAATGGAACGCGTTTGGTAATAAGAAAGCTGATGAGCAATGTGATTCACGCATCGATACTGAAAGGAAAATTTAAAGATGAGGAAGTTCTTATTCCAAGGATTCCATTGATCCCAACAGATATGCCCTTTGAGTTTAAACGAATTCAATTCCCGATTCGTATTGCCTTCGCCATGACGACCAGCAAGTCACAGGGCCAATCCTTGACTATTTGTGGCCTCAATCTAGAAAATGCGTGTTATTCTCATGGTCAATTGAATGATTCAATGAATTTTTTTCCGACATGTGTTTGTTTTCATTCTTTTTTTTTTCTTAATTTTTATTCTCATTCATCATATTAATATTGTTTTGTATTATTGTATTACGTTCATCAAAGCCTAAGTTAGTTCAGCTAAAAGTTAACAGGACATTCTTAGATTGTTAGGTGGCACGAAGTTCGCCGGGTTAGCTAGTTTATATAAAATAAAATAAAAAATTAAAAACTTTGTACTTGTTGTTCAATTAAAATTATTTCCTAGTACTTTAATCACTAATTACTTGCGAGTCGGAGCGTACCTAGTCGATTGACTAAAAAATATACTTCCAACGGATAAAAGTACATAAAGTAAAATGGAGAAAATATACGAGCAATAGTTTGATCGAGGTTAAGAGATTCAAAATTTCCTCAGAAATGCAAGAAAGGACTCTGCCTCAAAAAAGACGAAAGTTCTCTCATTGGGATACAAGCCATCCGATCACGATTACTTCAAAAAATAATATTATTCAAAATTAAAAGAAATAGCAGAAGAAGTAATAAAGGATTGGAAACTACAAAGGGCAGAAATTGAAGAAAACGAATTGGCCCATCAAAAATATGAAGATCGCATAATTTCACCATTGATACGGAAGCAAGGCGCTATGCTAGAAACACTCTCCAGGACGTTTAAACAAATAATTCCTGAAGAAAAAATGAACTACAAAACAGTTATTGAAAACTTATGGCAGCAGATAGAAAAACTGCACTATGAGATTTATAAACTTGTAGTTAATCCAGTCGAAGCTGGATACAATTTGGATAGATTCATAATGGCAGAAAAGGCAATACTGAAATTTTGTGTCCCACCTGCACATGATGTGACAACGTCGACATTACAATTGCCAAAAATTTCAATTCCAAAATTTGATGGAAATTATTGCAATTTATTGCGATTTAATAATAAACGGGTCTTGGTTACAGCAGTTTTCGAAAAACTATTTGATCATCCAAACTTTGGAAACGACGCCCTGTCAATAAAAATTCTTCATGATTCAGAAACTTGGGATCCCATTATAATTTTCCATATGACTTGAAAATTGGATAGACTTACCCATACTTTATATGAACAATCCCTTTCCGATACAAGGGAATTGCATAAGACCAAAGAATTCCTTGCATTTTTGGAACAACGTTTCCTTACCGTAAAGGCGATTGAGAGAGAGGCAAAAAATATGTGCATCACAGTCTGGCACAAACTCATCTACATGTCCGTTCTGTAGTAAGTCAAATCACAAACTGTTTCAGTGTGATAAATTCAAAACTAAATCTGCAGCAGAAGGTTTAAACTGGGTAGAGGGACAGAGAATGTGTGTCAATTGTTTTAAAACCGACCACATGTCAAGGGCTTGTACATGGATGGAATACTTGAAATGCGATGGAAAACACAATACATTATTACATTTGGAGAAACAACGATTTGAAACCAAATGTAACTGCTACGGTCTCAGCAACGTCCACATATGGAAGCAATTAAAATTATACCCTAAAATAGAGAAGGCATCGCTAAGAATTGAAGGAGTAGGGGGACAACCACAAATCAGCAGGTCCAGAGTAAATGTACTTCTGAAATCAAAATACACCGATTTCAGTACAAGAGTGGAAGCCTTCGTTTTACCGCACATTGTTGCAGACCAACCCACAGAAGCAATAACGGAAATGTTTGACCTCCCAAAAAACATACCTCTAGTGGATCCCAACTTTTAGAAAACTAGTAAAATCGATTTATTACCAGGCGCAGATCACCATTTCTCAATATTACTACCGGGACAAGTAAAACAAAATAGTTGTCCAGATCTTCAAAATTCAGAATTTGGTTGGATCATAGCTGGGAAAATAAATATGGTTACATCTGCACCTGCTACTTGTATGGTGCCTTCCAAGTCTGATGAACTGTTGGAGCGATTATGGAAATTGGATACTCTGAAACCAGCAAAAACATACAAAAGTCCAGAGAAAGAATATTGCGAAAAGCACTTCTTGGACAAGTTACAAAAAACCGCAAATGGACTGCCATTTGCTGAAGACTCTTCATCCCTGGGGAAGTCTCGTGATGTGGCTGTTAGAAGATTAGAAGAACAACTTGGACACATGAAGGAAGTGTTGCCCAAAAAATTACCAAGGTGGCATCATTCTGTACTCAAACCTGATAGTACCACAACCAAATTAAGAGAGGTATTGGATGTCTTGTCACGAAAATCTGTGAATATCTTGTATCCAGAACCAGGTGAAAAACATTAACTTGATGACGACGGCGACGCCGATGATACCCAAGAAGACGGATTTAAGGATGCTACAACAATGCGAAGCCCATCGTTTCCTCAAACGTTATTAATGATGTTGCTATTGTTACCATTGGCATTGGCCCAATCAGTAAATGTGACCCAATTTGATGCCAAACCTGACATTTACTATGAAAAAATTGGAACGTCTAGATTTGCTGTAGCTGACTGGACAATCATTGCGTATTATAATTTGGAACCTTATTGGGACGATGTGAACACATTTTCTTTCGGAGTGTTCCCCGTGTTCGGAGTGTGTTCCCGATTAAAACCAAGTCAAGCCTGCTCTGCAATGTACAAACATTTCCAACATTTGGAAGAAAAACTGAGAATGGAAAACGATCTCTTGCACATAGGACGAAATCGTTGAGCACCATTTGATTTCATTCGCAACATCGCCAGGAGTCTATATGTAGTACAGGACGCGGAATATGCAAAAGAAATGTCCAATACTATTGAAAAGGTGAAAACAAATGAGGAATACTTAATTATACTCTTAAAGGATCAAACATCTATACTTGATTCAACAATCAATATCTTCAAGCGTGATGAGGCGATTATTGAGAAGCGATTGAATTTGATGGAGCAGCAACTACTCGATATGTCTCAAGCACTTTCTGATTCTCTCAAGACATTTCTCACGATTACAACGCAACTTTTGGAGATTGCAGATGGCCTACTCAACATCACAACATTGCGTCATACATAGCGCCAATAATATTCATAACATTAGTGCTGCTGTATGTAATTTAGAATCGATGTTCCCACTGAAGACAAGAAGCCAGGATTGCTATTGACCTCATGATCAGATGACCCCACCCACAAGTAGTACCCAGATGCCAACTGGTAGTCAACCAACTCAATCTAAACATCGACCTGATGGAAACTACGAAATTAACATTTGAGTAATCTTGAATCGTTCAAAGGCCGGGAGTATGTTGGTGTAAATGCATGTTTAAAATACAAACTATGAATTTCTCACAGTAAAGACCAATGTAGGCTTTGCTTAGAATAGAATTAACCCTTACATATTTTCATATACACTGTAATCACACTATATTTTTATACAACACAAAATTGTCTCCCACATTATGTTCACACACACAATCACATTTACACTATGAATAAGGCCCCCAAATATACATCCATGTGGCCCCCTAGATCCTAGAATCGTGTATATAAACTCGACCTCTTTCCTAATAAAATCAGTATTCAAGCAACTCTTGTCTATTCACTACTCTGCATTCATCGGGTGAGCATCGCTGTGTCTTTGGCCCCCATTTGCATGATCTCTCTAAAGTCCTCCCAATTTCAAGTGTTGGTTGCGACAGCCCTATGTCACTAGTTTATGTTCTAGAGGCAAACATTTTTATAAATAATAAAATTATAAAATTCAATAACATATACAAACAAAACATAATGCTCACGCACACCGAAGAGAAAAAAAATAAAAACAAAAGCCAAATGAACATATGCTCGTAAACAAATATCGAACATATGATCGTAAACAAATAATGCAACGGCAATACAAAAGAAGTCATCGGACTTTGATAACGATGACGTCAGATGGCAAAGAATGTACGTATGAATGCGATTCAGCTTGTAGGCTTGCGCTCGCGGGCGGCAATGCATAAGCATTACCGAAACTTAATTCACACACACCCACACTCTAGTGTAATTGGACTTTTTTCTTACGTTGGCAACAGAATTATTTAATTTTATTCCGTTTGGGTAATAAAAAAGTAAATTTAATTATTTTAAAACACCGCTCAGCCCCTCTCGCAGCGGTGTAGTGCGACGTGTACCAGGCGGCGTTCGGTCGGCACGGCGCGCTGCAAAGAATACCGCCGCAGCAACAGATGTGGGCGACGCCAGGTAAATGGCAAACTCCAGCTAGGGATGGGGACCCAGTTGTGCAATCTACTTCAGTTCCTTTTTCAGTAGAAGTAGCTCCAACAATCCCAAGAAGAGCCAGGAGAGAGTCATCATCCAGCCCTAATCCAGGACGAGAGGATATGTTGCCACCAAAGAGGGTAAAGGGAGTACGTTGCAATAGAGGAAAGACCTGTTGCCAATAGTTAACTCAGATGGGTGAGCTACTGCAGGAAATTATTGAAGTCAATACGTTGGGAGGAGACTCGAAGGTGCGCCACATTAATGATAAGATGCGCGCACAATTCGCTCAATTAAAGTCCCTGTTTGAATCTGTCAGCGCGTTCTACGGTGAAGAGCAACCAAAAATGGATCCTAATATAACAATTAGAAAGCAACGCAAGTCTGAATGTCGCTACCAGCAAAATGAGGATGTACGCGTCATAGATGCCTCCACTCAGATGAACAAAGCGACTGCGAAAGAGAATGTCAGTAAACAGCAGACGAGTCAGCAACAAACTGGAGGCAATTTGCCAGGTAACAAATAGCAAAAAGTAGTAGGTAAAAGAAATGTAGATCGTGACCTCAAGCCACCGCCGCCTAGTAGACATCGACCTGATGCTATTTTGGTACGCAGCGAGTCCATTTCGTACAGCGACATGCTGAGAACCTGAAGTCCTTAGGGGAAAATGTGCGTATGGTGAAGCGGACTGCGAAGGAAGATCTACTATTGGAATTGAAGCCATTACAAAGCAGTAATCTGGAAAAACTAATAAGTGATATTGGAGCTTCACTCGGTAGCGATGTTGAAACAAGAACACTCACCCAACAAACGAAACTAGAAATTCGTGACCTGGACGAGATGACTACTTCAGATGACATCTTGCAGGTATTCTCGGCCCAGAAACAAAAACAAAAACTCTGAGGTTATCACAGCACACAGGTAATGATAAAGTTAATACAAATTAACTTAAACCATTGCGAGGCGGCTCATGACTTGCTGTCGCAAGTTCTGAGGGAGACGGGGGCTAACGTAGCCCTTATTAGTGAGCCCTTTCGTCCAAGGACATCCAGTCCATGGGTTAGCAGCGCCTCCAGTTAAACGGCGATCTGGTCCTGCAGCTACACGGCACTGCAACTACGACACACTAGAGCAGGAGAGGATTTTGTGAGAGCACATATCGAGGGAAAGTGGACCTACAGCTGTTATTTACCTTGCAGCCTGCACAGTGGCAGATTTGAAGAAAATAGCGGCATAAATTACATAAAATACTGTCCGTAAGGACTTAAAATTTGATACACGTGATTGTATTTGTATATAGAAAAATTGGAAAAAGTTTCAGTCGTATCAGGCCACGCCCACTCATACCGCCCATATAACTCATAGAAAAAAAATGTAATTTTTTACTTAAAATATATTAAGTATAGAATTTTATTTAATATTCTTCAGCTTCGAGTTCAGATGGATATGCATCTAAGAGTTTATAATCCGAATCTGAATCTGATTCATATTTGATATCTACTAAGGCGAGATTTTCGTCGTCAGTTTTCACATTAGGCTTAGCGAGAAGTTCGAGTACTTTTGACGGCGATTTTTTATAATTGTGGTTGTTGTATTTATCCAAAAAATATTTGCTTGAAAGTAGGAGATCTGATGAATCAATTGCTCGGTGAAACACATCTACTAAATTATTAATGCAACTGTTTTTTCGAGAATGCGACAGTCTATCCCGTTTGTAAAACCTGTTTCGCCCCTCCGAAGCATTTTCTCCTAAGCATTCAACTGGAACTGAAGAAGCAGCATCCATTAACCAATATTTTGTGAATCGTCGGCCACATTGGATACCAAAGATATTTTGTCATGTATAAGTCTGAAGCTTTCGTACAGAAATTCTGGAACTTTTGTGGACATATTTCATATTCACAGGAGATTGCAATCAAAAGTGTCCTAAAGCATTCAAGAACATCCTCATCTAAGTTCAAAATTGTTGAAAATAAGTGAAGATTTGAAAAAGCTCTTTTAGCAGTATTCCCATCATTTGTATTGCCGCTTCCGTTTTGTTTTGGTCGATCTACCTACAGTCTCATTTGTTTCCATAGCTTTTCTTGAATATTTTTTTTTCGAGATGCCATAAAAGCCTTATCATTTGGATCTCTGATCTGCCACTTATTTATTCCTATCCGATACGAAATATGCAAAGCAAATTCGAGAAAGCTTATCCATGCGTGTAATAGGCTTACACCATATTGCAGAGCAAAAGGCTTTGGCTTAAATACTTCAGCATTCATATCCGTGGTCATCAAAATGGTTTTAGGAGTAGCACCACATATTGGACATGATTGGGTCGAGTTCGTTCCTGTTAAAGCATTTAAAACTTTGCCATCGATAAGTGTCATATTTAGGTCAAACGAAACAGAGACAGTTCTCCCAGACCAATTATTGAATAGGTACGGTTTCAAGTTTTTAATTTCGTCCTTCCGTTTTATGCTGCTAAATATGTTTTATGCTGCTAAAATATGTCGATCCATCAAAGCCATATGTGACGATTAACTTCACATCGGTTACGCTTGCAAATTGAGCAAAAACTTCTTTTTAAAAAATAATTATTTTTTTTGCAGTATGGTACAGCATATTTTGTAACGAAACTTGTATTCCGACGGGTCTACATTCAGATTTAGCTTTAAAAACGTTGTCGTAGCATGGGAATATGTCGCAGCCATGCTTCTGGCTTATGGTTCGAATGGCGTTATACTGCTTTTTGGAGAAAGAATTTTCAAGTAGAAATGCTAATGCTTCATCTGCAGTCATCTGAACTGGTTTTTTATTGCAATCGCTTTTCCTCTTGATATTGATAACATTTTCTTTTAAAGCACAATCAATACAGTCAGCTCATTACATTTTGATTTTTTGGTGCATATGGTAGCTGCATGAAAAAGCACTGCTGTATTGTGCCCTTGACGAGTCGCGATATCTGAAGCTATCTTTTGTTTTAAACGACTACTGCCTTCATCATAAATCAGCCGTGGACGACCAACGGAACACTCTTTCACAGCAGATCTTTCAATATGTATTGTAACTTTTGAATCAAGGAACAGTTTGTGTTTTTCTTTGAATTTTTCTATGTTCCTTTGGCATTTTGGCATGTACTCTCAAATATAAGTTACAAAGTTTGAAATTTCTTTTTTTATTTCAAGTTTATTAGCTGCCTTAAGATTATCATTAATCTTTTCAAACACCCACTTAGAAAGCGCTTCACTTGTGCGCCCATTATCAATCCAAATTTGAACTCCGTGTGACTGAACTCTAACTTGTGTGCAATATCAGCAAATATTTTAAAAAAGGCGCAAAACAGAGCAAACAAAATTATTGGCGTCATCTTAAGAACATTTAACAGAAAATAATGGCATTCTTACTTGCAAGTAGCAGCGAGAAGCAGGCAACATTTGGTCCCCAAATCACAGAACGTTGAGGTCAGGTTTCTTCTACAAACAGTACCAACAATAACAAACGAAACAAAAGTCAAGACACACAAGTACAAATTCTTTGACATTAACCTAATGATCAACATACCTTGAACTATGTTTTCCATATTTAGCAATATCTCTAGCTATTTTATTAAGCGAATTATGGAGCATTCAGCAAAATCAACACAAAAGCCGCGTACCACAAATAGCTGATTTTGCAGGGTTGCCAGAAGGCCAGGGCTGCATGAATAATTAAAATTTTTTTATTTTCAAATAGATAATACACTTATTTAGTGAAAATAATATTAATTTAATAGCAATGATACATTTTTTTTTTGAGTTTATGCAGCTGTTTTCTTCAAATCTGCCATTGTGCACTGGACGAATTAGTCTCAGACGATAGGACTCATTCTCCTTGTATAATAACAGGCGGTTTCAACGCGTGGGCAATTGACTGGGGTAGCATTTACACCAATGCTAGAGGACGCGCACTACTTGAAGCCATGGCTTCAATTGACGTAACCACCATAATATGGTGGACCAGCTTCTGTCCACGGCAGCTACCGCCTGCGATGCGAGTATGCAACCAAAACGGGGCTTTAGAAGTAGACGAGGAGATCAGCAACATTTGTAGGACATGCCTCGTTGCACAGTGGAGGTACCAGAGGGCAAGGAAGAGAGACGCGCCCAAATGTTCACATCTACATGGATGCATTAATAGAAAGTTGCTGAAAGAAGCCATAGACTCTGCAAAAAGGAAAGTCTTTTTTAATCTCTGTGATTCCGCAGATGATGACCCCTGGGGTAAGGAATACAAGCTTGTGGTGAAGAGGATCTACGCCAACAGACAGGTTGCACCGAGAGAGGCGGTTGAGCTGAATGGGATTGTTAATGGGTTGTTCCCATATCACGCGAATACATTACACTCCAGATATTCATTGCCAGACCCTCCGTATGAAGTAGAGGAAATTGGGATGGAGGAGATCAAGCCGAATAAGTCCCCAGGACCGGACGGAATTCCTAACAGGACGATAAAACTTACGATGATCCTCCAGCCAGCCCTTTTTGCAGCAACTTTTAATCAGTGTCTGGTAGAAGGCTACTTTCCTGCCCAGTGGAAGGCACAAAGGCAAGTTCTAATTCCCAAAGCGCTGTCTTACAGGCCCATATGTATTGTGGACGCCATGGAAAAGGTCTTGGAAAGGCTAATTAGCGTAAGACTAAACGAAGCAATTAACGAGGGAGGCGGGCTCTCAGCCAATCAATTCGGTTTCCGTAAGGCTAGGTCAACAACAATAGATGCCATCAAACAGGTTTTGGACATTGCCACAAATGCAATCAGCGGCTCGAGGTGTAGAGGAGGTTCAACAATAGATGCCATCAGACAGGTTGTGGACTTTGCCACAAATGCAATCAGCGGCTCGAGTTGGAGAGGAGGTTCGAAGGAATATTGCCTTGTAGTTATTTTGGATGTCCGTAACGCATTTAATACGGCGGACTGGGGTTGCATCCTTGATGCCATCCGAAATTTCGAGTACCACCCTATTTGTGTGCCATCATTCGGAACTTCTTTAAGGGGAAAAAGCTTCTCCTCGACACTACCGAGTTCCTCAGGGCTCCGTCCGGCCACTCTTGTGGAATATTCTGTATGACGATATCTTCAATTACAGGCTGGTTGCGCTCTGTAGGGCTTGAGCTGGCGGCACATAACACTGAGGCAGTCCTAATCAGCTGTAGGAAGTTGGTTGAGCGTGCCAACGTAATGGTGGAGGGCTCACCTGTAAATTCAAAGAGGGCCATCAAATACTTGGGAGTTTGGCTTGACTCCAGACTGAGTTTCCGCGAGCATTTGGTGCACGAGCAAATAAAGGCGGTAGCTCCTGGGAGAGCTTTGTCCCGAATTATGCTGAATACCCGTGGGCCAAAGTAGGAGCGCAGACTATTACTCATGAGCGTGGTACGGGCAATTATCCTGCACGCAGCTGAATTTTGGTGTTCAGCAATGATGAAGAAAAGCTACAGCAGAGGCATTAATGCGACATACCGGCTATGTGCTCTTAGGGTCTGTTGTGGTTTTAAAATTTTATCTGATGATGCGGCGCTGGTCATAGCGGGAATGGTACCCATTGATCTTCTGACATCCGAGGCAAAGCTGGTATCAGATGCAATTAAGGATGGCACACCGAAAAAGCAAGCTCGTGTGAATGCAAGGGCTAGAAGTGTAGAAATCTGGCAGACACGGTGGGACTTATCCAACAAAGGAAGGTGGACACACAGTGTGCTTAAGCAGGAGCCACGATCAAGTTAATTTTGCGATGAGTCAACTCCTAAGTGGCCACGGGTGTCTTAGGCATTAACAACAAAGATTTGGCCACGTTACACGCAGCAACTGTCCGGTGTGTGGCGACGATGCTTTAGAAGATGTAGGACACGTTATCTTCGATTGCAGCAGATTTCATTTCAGGCAGAGGCATCATTAGAGTCGGTGGCAGGGTGCAGGCTTACCGCTGATAATCTGGTAAAGTGCATTTTGGCTGATGCTAGTATTTGGGCGGCAGTCAGCAAATTTTTAGGATCTGTGCCGTTGGAACTGCGTACGACAGAAAGAGAGAGGGCGACATAAAGGATGCGAAGGCTTCTGCGAACCAATTCCCCCAGGGACGTCCCGCAGGGTCTCGCATCGTATACAATGCTGGGTACTCTTTTCCTTTTGATCTGTAATACCTATGACTCCATTTTGTTGATTTTTTGTTCCCTATTTCCTGTGGAATCCCTGATTGTTATACAGATGCAAATAAATGAGTTAAAAAAAACTAGCGTAATTGAAAGCTACGCTCAGAGTGTGGAGAGTCGGCTCGCGTCGCTGAGCTAAAGTATGGATCTGAGAGGGAGGGGAGGCGATGCGAATGTAAGTTCGCCATGTAACGAGAGAATAAGGGCCGAGTGAGCATTAGTGGGCATGTGTGGGTGGTTTATGATGGGCATGAGAGCGCCGCTTTACATGTATGTAAATCGAATCAGAGGCCAGTTTGACAGCCACTGGGAAATGGCTGCAACAATTAAACCAAAGAAAGGTTTTGGAGGCGGCAATATTTAAATATAGAATATAATCAAATAATAATCAATTTAAATGTATATTATTGCAGATATTTTTATTTAAAGTTTGTTTGGGGATTTATTGGGTATTATTTTATATCAATTATTTAGTTTTATTTATTTATTTGTTCATATATATTTAATTACATATTCATTTATTTATTTGTTTATTACTTATCCATTACTTATTTTCATTTATTGTGTTAAGAATTCCATTAAAGATGTAAATTACTCTTAGTTATATAAAGAGAGATGCATAGTGGGTAAAGTTGTTGTGGCGTATTGGTGGCGGCGGCGGAAATTGCGGGGCCAGCGCAAGAGCAGGAGAGCACAAAAAGGGGACGCCGTTGGCAACTGAGGATGGGAGTTAAGCGAAATGAAAGGCGACGCATGCAAAGTGAAAGAATTTCACCATGCATAGCAACAAGCAAGCTATGCTGTGTGAGCGGCAGAGAAAGCCGATCGAATCGAAAAGCGATGGAAAGTTTTCGAGACAAAACGAAAATGGATGGAAAAGTCCAGTAACGGGTCTGGAGTTGACAACTATTGAGTGAGTGAAGATTTTTATATTGTGACGGCAAGTGAAGTACGAAGCGAGGAATAATAAGTGGCGGAGACCTGCGGCCAAACGAGGGGTAGTTACAAGCAGCAAAGCAAAGACTAGGTGTTATTCCTAGCAGGATATCAAAGACTAGGAGTATTCCTAGCACAGTTTTGAAGACCAGGAATAATCCTGGCACTGGCAGGGCCGACTAGGAGTATTCTTCGCACAGCTTAGGGAAGACCGGGAGTATTCCTAGCATAGTGGGGAAAGCCTAGGCGGTATTCCTAGCAACATTTTAGGAGAGCAGCAGTAGTCAGGGTAGAGAGGCAAGACCAGGAGTATTCCCGGCATTATACAAAGCGTCTGCCAAGATTATTTTCATTTGTATGTATGCTCCGAACCTTGGATTCACAATAGCAATACTCCCAGCTGATGCCAACCATTGCCACCGCCAGTCAAAGCCAACCTACAAACATCACATAAACATTTAGACGTTCAATAAAACACCAAATTTGCATCCTCAACAACAACACAATATCTTCTTATTTCCCCAGCGCACATATAAATTTGTTGTGCAGAACCTCGACACCTCAAATCGGTCTCTGGCAAAAATCAGGTCGGTTTTTCGCTACAACTGTCGTCCAATGTGGGGCCAAATGGGTGTGGGAGGAGAAACACTAGGAGGCATTCGACATGGTAAAAGACAAACTAGTCGCCAGTAATGACTTGTCTAGACTTCACAAAGATGTTCATACTTCAAACTGATGCAAGCAAAGAAAGAGTCACGCTAGGAGACGCTAATTCTGGTGGAGCAGAACTATTCAGCAACAGAAAAAGAATGCTTGGCAATAGTATGGGCAGTTAGAAAACTGAAACCATACTTAGAGGGCTACTAATTCAAAGTGGTAACGGATCACATGGCATTAAAATGGCTGAACAGCATCGAAAGCCCTACAGGGCGGATCGCAAGATGGGTAGTGGAATTGCGGCAATACGACTTCGAAAAATTGTATCGCAGAGGCAAACTAAATATTGTGCCGAAGATTATAAGACAACAGCTTACAAGTCAGGCAAGCGAACAATGGATGTGAATGGATAAATGAAATGTGTAAGAAAATCAAAAGAAATCCACAAAAGTTTACAGATTACTTATCCGAAAATGGGCAATTATATAGAAACATACCTCACAGAGCGGGCAACGAAGACGTATTACATGGAAACTTTGCGTGCCACAAACTTTAAGGAAGCAGGTGATGAACGAGAACCATGACACTACGACGGCAGGACACACAGGCACAAGAAGAACGATTGCACGAGTGGCGGCAAGATACTACAGGCCGGGAATGCAAGAGATATTCGGGCATACATAAATAATTGCGAAAGTTGTAAAAAATTCAAATCTAGCCAGAAACAAGCAGCTGGGCGTATGCTAACCCAGATACCCGAGGAACCGTGGGCAACCATATGTGCAGATTTTGTCGGCCCATTACAAAGATCGAAACATGGCAATTCCGACCTACTAGTGATCATAGCAGATTCTCGAAAAGGACAGAATTAGTAGGGTAAGTGTGCCGGTAGTGGGCACGCTCTAATTATGGGCACACATACGTAAACTTTGTCAGTCATGTCTATTTACAGTACGAAGTTTCTGTTATAATATAAAAGCGAATGCACGCATTTGTTTAGTAGCTGCGAGCTTTATAAAAAAAATTTCGAAATAAATTAACAGAAAAGTAATTTATATTATTTTTGAAATGCGATATATTTATGTTAATTTTTTAAAAACAGGTAAGTGTTGCATTTAATTTGCATTGTTTTCATTGTATTTTGTAATTTAATGTCGTGTTTAATCAAAATTTAGTTATTTCCTAATTTTTTATACTCTTGAAAAAATGTTTGTCATTCCCGGTTGTGGGCATCGTCATGACGCCGGTTGTGGGCACCCTTGTTTTTTTTTATTTAGGACCGCTAAAGACTTATTATAAGTCTCAGTGTTCAGTTTATGTTCTTAAAAACCTTGATACCATCAATTTCTATTCTAATTTTAGTTGTCACTTCGTTTTCCTAGGTGTTGGAAATTCGTCATATTCCTGAATTAGTCTGTAAGACTCTCGATCTGGCGTTGACACCTAATATCATCAAACCTGGCTTCAAAGCTACTTTTGACCCAGATACATTCAGCGATTCTGACTTTGTTCAAAAAATGAAAATGAAAATGAAGAGGGCGATGAGTAATGTGAAAAAGTGCAATTTTTTTGTTATTTATGCTACTAAAGGCTTTTGAATCAAATAAATTTTGATTTTCTTTTTATTTGCAGAGGTTATGCTTTGTATTTTTTCATTTTTGTAGAATTAAACAAGACCGATAGACACAGATTAAAAGATTGAAAAAATCAAATAATTTTATGAATGGAATTTCAACTAGAGACAAACAGAAACGTCCGTGCTGCTTAACAGTAAATAAAAAAAAAAACTTAAGAGATATTTGATTGGTGGTAGCGTTTTAGTGAAAATGAAGAACGGCATCAAGCCATTTGTGATGATGCTTATGTTAATTGAAAGTAATCGCGGCTTGTTAAAGTGATTGAAAAGTAAAGGAACTTACAAGTATGCACATGAGAGTTTGCGTTCGTTGAGTTTGATACTGATGCAGTTGACCACCACGGTGAAAAAGACGATGGTCAAGGAGTCACCTCTGCTATGTGAGATACAGTGGACATCGCACACAGGGCCTAAATCCTGGCAACAATGGGCATGCCTATGATGGGTGTCATTGCTCGTGGACGTGTGATCTGTTGAGGGATCAAGAGGTGGCAAGAGCCTGTGAATTGTGTTGTGATTTGACAAAGAGCCAAACGGGCGAATTTTAGTAAGAAACTGATGTTTGAAGACATGTGAACTTATGTAGTTCCAGTCAAAATAAATGAAGCAAGTGAATGTGCTATACGTTTAAGTTTAAGTTGATTTGCAAAGATGAAGATACGCTTCATGAATTAGAGCGTGATACCAATCTAATGTACAGTTATGCACACGAGGACGTGTTATAGTCAGGAAGGCCGTGTTGGAGATTAAGAAATAATGTAACTAATTATATTCAAATAAAATGTAAAGAATAACGCATAACGTCATGTTAAAGAAGTCAGACAAGTTAGAATATAAAAGTTATGACAGAAAATTACAGAGACCAATGTCGATCTTACTGGGAACTAGGTTCGAGACACACAGGGTAGTATCGGACTAGTGTGGTGCACTGGCGATAGGCAGGAAAGTGACAGGAGTGTCAAGCAAGACAAGTGAAGAAAAAGGACTCGAGGAAAGAAACTCACTTTGGAAAGAGACAAATCCAACTGCAACTCGCTAAGCACAACTAAGCTAAGCACAAGAAGAAAACAATACTTAAACGACAAAGATGATGGATGACATGGAAGCTGCAGGGAAAAAGACCAACCCTGCTTCGACATATATATATATATATGTCGGATATACATATATACATTAATATGAAATTAAAACGATGAAAAGAGCTAACAGCAAAAACATCATACATATAAAATATTCAGTAATCAATGCCAAAATTAAAAAAACAGATATACATAGGTATATATATAAGTTAACGTCGACTTCGGGTGTTAAGAGTTTTACAACAGTTTTATTTAATTTTGCACTATGTTTTTCAGATAGTTGACAATTGTACTTTATTCGGTTAAACTTTGTTTTGGTTTGGTATTCGAATGAATTCATTACAGCTTCACCCATAGGGAATGTCAGCAATGTTTAGCTAAAACCAGCTGGGAATTGTGTGAGAGAATTGTGTGAACAATCACACACAATTCTGTAGTGTGCTTTCTGGGGTAATATTATATACATATAATGAAATAATGTAAGATTTCTGCCAATCTACGCCAACAGACAGGTTGCACCGAGAGAGGCGGTTGAGCTGAATGGGATTGTTAATGGGTTGTTCCCATATCACGCGAATACATTACACTCCAGATATTCATTGCCAGACCCTCCGTATGAAGTAGAGGAAATTGGGATGGAGGAGATCAAGCCGAATAAGTCCCCAGGACCGGACGGAATTCCTAACAGGACGATAAAACTTACGATGATCCTCCAGCCAGCCCTTTTTGCAGCAACTTTTAATCAGTGTCTGGTAGAAGGCTACTTTCCTGCCCTGTGGAAGGCACAAAGGCAAGTTCTAATTCCCAAAGCGCTGTCTTACAGGCCCATATGTATTGTGGACGCCATGGAAAAGGTCTTGGAAAGGCTAATTAGCGTAAGACTAAACGAAGCAATTAACGAGGGAGGCGGGCTCTCAGCCAATCAATTCGGTTTCCGTAAGGCTAGGTCAACAACAATAGATGCCATCAAACAGGTTTTGGACATTGCCACAAATGCAATCAGCGGCTCGAGGTGTAGAGGAGGTTCAACAATAGATGCCATCAGACAGGTTGTGGACTTTGCCACAAATGCAATCAGCGGCTCGAGTTGGAGAGGAGGTTCGAAGGAATATTGCCTTGTAGTTATTTTGGATGTCCGTAACGCATTTAATACGGCGGACTGGGGTTGCATCCTTGATGCCATCCGAAATTTCGGAGTACCACCCTATTTGTGTGCCATCATTCGGAACTTCTTTAAGGGGAAAAAGCTTCTCCTCGACACTACCGAGTTCCTCAGGGCTCCGTCCGGCCACTCTTGTGGAATATTCTGTATGACGATATCTTCAATTACAGGCTGGTTGCGCTCTGTAGGGCTTGAGCTGGCGGCACATAACACTGAGGCAGTCCTAATCAGCTGTAGGAAGTTGGTTGAGCGTGCCAACGTAATGGTGGAGGGCTCACCTGTAAATTCAAAGAGGGCCATCAAATACTTGGGAGTTTGGCTTGACTCCAGACTGAGTTTCCGCGAGCATTTGGTGCACGAGCAAATAAAGGCGGTAGCTCCTGGGAGAGCTTTGTCCCGAATTATGCTGAATACCCGTGGGCCAAAGTAGGAGCGCAGACTATTACTCATGAGCGTGGTACGGGCAATTATCCTGTACGCAGCTGAATTTTGGTGTTCAGCAATGATGAAGAAAAGCTACAGCAGAGGCATTAATGCGACATACTGGCTATGTGCTCTTAGGGTCTGTTGTGGTTTTAAAATTTTATCTGATGATGCGGCGCTGGTCATAGCGGGAATGGTACCCATTGATCTTCTGACATCCGAGGCAAAGCTGGTATCAGATGCAATTAAGGATGGCACACCGAAAAAGCAAGCTCGTGTGAATGCAAGGGCTAGAAGTGTAGAAATCTGGCAGACACGGTGGGACTTATCCAACAAAGGAAGGTGGACACACAGTGTGCTTAAGCAGGAGCCACGATCAAGTTAATTTTGCGATGAGTCAACTCCTAAGTGGCCACGGGTGTCTTAGGCATTAACAACAAAGATTTGGCCACGTTACACGCAGCAACTGTCCGGTGTGTGGCGACGATGCTTTAGAAGATGTAGGACACGTTATCTTCGATTGCAGCAGATTTCATTTCAGGCAGAGGCATCATTAGAGTCGGTGGCAGGGTGCAGGCTTACCGCTGATAATCTGGTAAAGTGCATTTTGGCTGATGCTAGTATTTGGGCGGCAGTCAGCAAATTTTTAGGATCTGTGCCGTTGGAACTGCGTACGACAGAAAGAGAGAGGGCGACATAAAGGATGCGAAGGCTTCTGCGAACCAATTCCCCCAGGGACGTCCCGCAGGGTCTCGCATCGTATACAATGCTGGGTACTCTTTTCCTTTTGATCTGTAATACCTATGACTCCATTTTGTTGATTTTTTGTTCCCTATTTCCTGTGGAATCCCTGATTGTTATACAGATGCAAATAAATGAGTTAAAAAAAACTAGCGTAATTGAAAGCTACGCTCAGAGTGTGGAGAGTCGGCTCGCGTCGCTGAGCTAAAGTATGGATCTGAGAGGGAGGGGAGGCGATGCGAATGTAAGATCGCCATGTAACGAGAGAATAAGGGCCGAGTGAGCATTAGTGGGCATGTGTGGGTGGTTTATGATGGGCATGAGAGCGCCGCTTTACATGTATGTAAATCGAATCAGAGGCCAGTTTGACAGCCACTGGGAAATGGCTGCAACAATTAAACCAAAGAAAGGTTTTGGAGGCGGCAATATTTAAATATAGAATATAATCAAATAATAATCAATTTAAATGTATATTATTGCAGATATTTTTATTTAAAGTTTGTTTGGGGATTTATTGGGTATTATTTTATATCAATTATTTAGTTTTATTTATTTATTTGTTCATATATATTTAATTACATATTCATTTATTTATTTGTTTATTACTTATCCATTACTTATTTTCATTTATTGTGTTAAGAATTCCATTAAAGATGTAAATTACTCTTAGTTATATAAAGAGAGATGCATAGTGGGTAAAGTTGTTGTGGCGTATTGGTGGCGGCGGCGGAAATTGCGGGGCCAGCGCAAGAGCAGGAGAGCACAAAAAGGGGACGCCGTTGGCAACTGAGGATGGGAGTTAAGCGAAATGAAAGGCGACGCATGCAAAGTGAAAGAATTTCACCATGCATAGCAACAAGCAAGCTATGCTGTGTGAGCGGCAGAGAAAGCCGATCGAATCGAAAAGCGATGGAAAGTTTTCGAGACAAACCGAAAATGGATGGAAAAGTCCAGTAACGGGTCTGGAGTTGACAACTATTGAGTGAGTGAAGATTTTTATATTGTGACGGCAAGTGAAGTACGAAGCGAGGAATAATAAGTGGCGGAGACCTGCGGCCAAACGAGGGGTAGTTACAAGCAGCAAAGCAAAGACTAGGTGTTATTCCTAGCAGCATATCAAAGACTAGGAGTATTCCTAGCACAGTTTTGAAGACCAGGAATAATCCTGGCACTGGCAGGGCCGACTAGGAGTATTCTTCGCACAGCTTAGGGAAGACCGGGAGTATTCCTAGCATAGTGGGGAAAGCCTAGGCGGTATTCCTAGCAACATTTTAGGAGAGCAGCAGTAGTCAGGGTAGAGAGGCAAGACCAGGAGTATTCCCGGCATTATACAAAGCGTCTGCCAAGATTATTTTCATTTGTATGTATGCTCCGAACCTTGGATTCACAATAGCAATACTCCCAGCTGATGCCAACCATTGCCACCGCCAGTCAAAGCCAACCTACAAACATCACATAAACATTTAGACGTTCAATAAAACACCAAATTTGCATCCTCAACAACAACACAATATCTTCTTATTTCCCCAGCGCACATATAAATTTGTTGTGCAGAACCTCGACACCTCAAATCGGTCTCTGGCAAAAATCAGGTCGGTTTTTCGCTACAACTGTCGTCCAATGTGGGGCCAAATGGGTGTGGGAGGAGAAACACTAGGAGGCATTCGACATGGTAAAAGACAAACTAGTCGCCAGTAATGACTTGTCTAGACTTCACAAAGATGTTCATACTTCAAACTGATGCAAGCAAAGAAAGAGTCACGCTAGGAGACGCTAATTCTGGTGGAGCAAAACTATTCAGCAACAGAAAAAGAATGCTTGGCAATAGTATGGGCAGTTAGAAAACTGAAACCATACTTAGAGGGCTACTAATTCAAAGTGGTAACGGATCACATGGCATTAAAATGGCTGAACAGCATCGAAAGCCCTACAGGGCGGATCGCAAGATGGGTAGTGGAATTGCGGCAATACGACTTCGAAATAATGTATCGCAGAGGCAAACTAAATATTGTGCCGAAGATTATAAGACAACAGCTTACGAGTCAGGCAAGCGAACAATGGATGTGAATGGATAAATGAAATGTGTAAGAAAATCAAAAGAAATCCACAAAAGTTTACAGATTACTTATCCGAAAATGGGCAATTATATAGAAACATACCTCACAGAGCGGGCAACGAAGACGTATTACATGGAAACTTTGCGTGCCACAAACTTTAAGGAAGCAGGTGATGAACGAGAACCATGACACTACGACGGCAGGACACACAGGCACAAGAAGAACGATTGCACGAGTGGCGGCAAGATACTACAGGCCGGGAATGCAAGAGATATTCGGGCATACATAAATAATTGCGAAAGTTGTAAAAAATTCAAATCTAGCCAGAAACAAGCAGCTGGGCGTATGCTAACCCAGATACCCGAGGAACCGTGGGCAACCATATGTGCAGATTTTGTCGGCCCATTACAAAGATCGAAACATGGCAATTCCGACCTACTAGTGATCATAGCAGATTCTCGAAAAGGACAGAATTAGTAGGGTAAGTGTGCCGGTAGTGGGCACGCTCTAATTATGGGCACACATACGTAAACTTTGTCAGTCATGTCTATTTACAGTACGAAGTTTCTGTTATAATATAAAAGCGAATGCACGCATTTGTTTAGTAGCTGCGAGCTTTATAAAAAAATTTCGAAATAAATTAACAGAAAAGTAATTTATATTATTTTTGAAATGCGATATATTTATGTTAATTTTTTAAAAACAGGTAAGTGTTGCATTTAATTTGCATTGTTTTCATTGTATTTTGTAATTTAATGTCGTGTTTAATCAAAATTTAGTTATTTCCTAATTTTTTATACTCTTGAAAAAATGTTTGTCATTCCCGGTTGTGGGCATCGTCATGACGCCGGTTGTGGGCACCCTTGTTTTTTTTTATTTAGGACCGCTAAAGACTTATTATAAGTCTCAGTGTTCAGTTTATGTTCTTAAAAACCTTGAGACCATCAATTTCTATTCTAATTTTAGTTGTCACTTCGTTTTCCTAGGTGTTGGAAATTCGTCATATTCCTGAATTAGTCTGTAAGACTCTCGATCTGGCGTTGACACCTAATATCATCAAACCTGGCTTCAAAGCTACTTTTGACCCAGATACATTCAGCGATTCTGACTTTGTTCAAAAAATGAAAATGAAAATGAAGAGGGCGATGAGTAATGTGAAAAAGTGCAATTTTTTTGTTATTTATGCTACTAAAGGCTTTTGAATCAAATAAATTTTGATTTTCTTTTTATTTGCAGAGGTTATGCTTTGTATTTTTTCATTTTTGTAGAATTAAACAAGACCGATAGACACAGATTAAAAGATTGAAAAAATCAAATAATTTTATGAATGGAATTTCAACTAGAGACAAACAGAAACGTCCGTGCTGCTTAACAGTAAATAAAAAAAAAAAACTTAAGAGATATTTGATTGGTGGTAGCGTTTTAGTGAAAATGAAGAACGGCATCAAGCCATTTGTGATGATGCTTATGTTAATTGAAAGTAATCGCGGCTTGTTAAAGTGATTGAAAAGTAAAGGAACTTACAAGTATGCACATGAGAGTTTGCGTTCGTTGAGTTTGATACTGATGCAGTTGACCACCACGGTGAAAAAGACGATGGTCAAGGAGTCACCTCTGCTATGTGAGATACAGTGGACATCGCACACAGGGCCTAAATCCTGGCAACAATGGGCATGCCTATGATGGGTGTCATTGCTCGTGGACGTGTGATCTGTTGAGGGATCAAGAGGTGGCAAGAGCCTGTGAATTGTGTTGTGATTTGACAAAGAGCCAAACGGGCGAATTTTAGTAAGAAACTGATGTTTGAAGACATGTGAACTTATGTAGTTCCAGTCAAAATAAATGAAGCAAGTGAATGTGCTATACGTTTAAGTTTAAGTTGATTTGCAAAGATGAAGATACGCTTCATGAATTAGAGCGTGATACCAATCTAATGTACAGTTATGCACACGAGGACGTGTTATAGTCAGGAAGGCCGTGTTGGAGATTAAGAAATAATGTAACTAATTATATTCAAATAAAATGTAAAGAATAACGCATAACGTCATGTTAAAGAAGTCAGACAAGTTAGAATATAAAAGTTATGACAGAAAATTACAGAGACCAATGTCGATCTTACTGGGAACTAGGTTCGAGACACACAGGGTAGTATCGGACTAGTGTGGTGCACTGGCGATAGGCAGGAAAGTGACAGGAGTGTCAAGCAAGACAAGTGAAGAAAAAGGTCTCGAGGAAAGAAACTCACTTTGGAAAGAGACAAATCCAACTGCAACTCGCTAAGCACAACTAAGCTAAGCACAAGAAGAAAACAATACTTAAACGACAAAGATGATGGATGACATGGAAGCTGCAGGGAAAAAGACCAACCCTGCTTCGACATATATATATATATATGTCGGATATACATATATACATTAATATGAAATTAAAACGATGAAAAGAGCTAACAGCAAAAACATCATACATATAAAATATTCAGTAATCAATGCCAAAATTAAAAAAACAGATATACATAGGTATATATATAAGTTAACGTCGACTTCGGGTGTTAAGAGTTTTACAACAGTTTTATTTAATTTTGCACTATGTTTTTCAGATAGTTGACAATTGTACTTTATTCGGTTAAACTTTGTTTTGGTTTGGTATTCGAATGAATTCATTACAGCTTCACCCATAGGGAATGTCAGCAATGTTTAGCTAAAACCAGCTGGGAATTGTGTGAGAGAATTGTGTGAACAATCACACACAATTCTGTAGTGTGCTTTCTGGGGTAATATTATATACATATAATGAAATAATGTAAGATTTCTGCCAATCTTTCCCGCAAACTGATTGCTGACTTAGAATCAATAGGAAATAGTTTAGCGAATTTCGAAAATTTGTTGATACAGCTTAGAAATCTTTGTTTTTATAGCATGAGTAAATCAAATGCAAATGTGGTTTATTAGGGTGCCTATCATACTTGTGAAGCTTGCAAATTTGACATATGTGAATTTGTTCCTTGATCAGTTTTGACATTTTGGGAAAATAAAATTTGTCCAAAATTTGTAACTTTATTTCTCTTGCGTTTATATGAGCCCTGGAGTGTTCTTTGTCTATAATACTACATATCTCCTCCGCGTCAACCAAATCAGTAACAAATCATTGCGCTATTCGAATTTTAAAAAGAGAAAAAAATTTCAATTTTGAAAACTCTGCGAATGTGATTCAGGTATTTTTACACCATTTAACACTGCTGGTTTCAAGCATTTGCTGAGTGACTGTGCTAATTCAATTCCTGTCTTCAATCAAATGCCTAACGTACCCGTTTCGGGGAGTTTCGGTCAAATAAGTATTTCGGTTTGGATCGAAGATTAATTGGTTCCTAAAAACGTTGATAGGAGCTTCAACATGAGGAATAAGTTGTGAAGCATCATTGTCGTTGAATTCATCTACTGTTGTTGCCAAGGTCAAGTGATTAGAATGCGTGGGTATACGCGAAAGAGCATTTGCGACCACATTAGATTTTCCTGGTATATATATTAAAAAGCAATTGTATTCTTCAATTCGAGCTTTCTAACGTTTGAGTTTTGCGTTAAAATTTCTATTGCCGAGAGCAAAGGTTGGTGATGAGAGGTTGGTGATCAATAAAAACCCTAATTAAACCAGCCCCATAAAGATAAGAACGAAGATTTTCCAGGGACCATATTATTGCCAGCATTTCCTTCTCATTCGTCGCATATTTTTCCTCAGTTTTAGTTAAACTTCATGAAATGTATGCTACTGGACGATCGTTCCCATTATCGTCTTGGGATAAGACGGCTCCAATAGCGTAATTTGAGGCGTCAGGTGAGATGGAAGGGTTTTTCAAAGTCAGGAAACGCTAAAACTTCCGATGATGACAGCAATGTTTTCCACTCCTTAAAAGCTTTTAATGCATTTCCATCAATTTTAACAGCAGTTTTCGTAGATTGGTCAGACTTTACTTGGGCAGTCTCACCGCGAGTCAGATTTGTCAAAGGCTCAGCTATTTTTGCGTAATGAAGAATGAACTTCCTATAATATGAGTACATACCTAAGAAACTCTTTAACTGTTTGACATTTGTGGATGTAGCCATATGCCTTATCGCCTGAATTTTTTTTGGATTCGTCTTAATACCGTCCGGGGTTATAATACACCCTAGATATTCAACTTGTTTTTGCAAAAACTGGGTTTTTTTGAAAATTTACCAACAAATTTTTAAGTTTTTAAAGACGGCTCGAAGGTTAATCCAGTGAGTATCGTAGTCCCGGCTAAAGACTATTATGTCATCGATATAGACATAATAAATCTTACCTGTATGATCCCTAAGCATCCCTCGATCATTCTTTGGAAGATTGCAGGGGCGTTCTTCAGCCCAAACCGAAGCCTAAGAAACTCATATTTTCCATTTAATGTAGAAAATGCAGTTTTCTTCCTGGCTTCTTTTTTCATTAGTATTTGATGAAATCCAGATGTAAAATCTTAAGTCGTAAAGAATTTCGCGTTACTTAAACTTGCTAATGTAGACGTAGTGTCGGGTATAGGATAAGTATCTGAAATTGTAACAGCGTTAAGTCGCTTAAAGTCAATCACCATGTGATATTGTTTTTCACCATTTGATTTTTTGGGTACTATCCAAACTGTATGGGCTATTAGACGGTTGAATGATACCATTTTGTAAGAGTTCTTTAACTTGTTTCTCTATTTCTTCACGCATATAAAAAGGATATGAGTACTTTATATTTAGTATAGATTGACTCCTGTGTGCTAGTTCTTACTTCAGCTTGGATCTGTGTTTTTACGTATATGCTAGGGGAAAGTGGTTTGAACAAATCTGAGTACTCTTTAATTAAAGAATCGAGGACCTGTTCAGTAGGTAATGGGTGAGCACCAACCAGAAGTGGGTTAATGCAACGTGATGGTTTTGCAAGTAAAGGTATCTGTACTCCTGGTCTTATCTTTAAAAAATTCTTATCCCTGTCAATAACTGCTTTTAATGTTTTCAATGTATCATCCCCTATGATGCCATCAAAAGTTTCTAGTCCTGGGAGAACAAAAAATGTGTGGTTGCCTAATGAGTGAAAAAAGGGTCCCGTAAGACAGTAAGTAACTTTTACTACTGTCTGTCGCAGACAGACTGAAATGAAATGAATGAAATTATTATTCGCTCCTGTGTCAACTAGAAATTCTTAAGTTTTTCCTTTACACGTGGTGTAAACTAGGTATGGTACGCTAGAGAGGCCACCGTTATAAAATTTTCTTGTTTTTCGTGTTCCTCATTTTAGCCAGGAACATCCTGGTCCTCAATAACATGAATGTCTTCGTAAAACATGTCATCCCTCTCGACTTCTAAATGGTGTAAGCGTTATATTTTACTAAAAGGATTGGTTGAGCTACTTCCGCGTTTTATACCAGATTAACCAATATTCTGACGTAATTGACCAGATCTATTTTCCATTTTTATGGCCAACTAGGAGAGTTTTGTCTAGGGATAAAGGATTGGCTATTTGGAAATAGTCTCGCGGAAGAATATGCGTTAACAAACTTTCCCCGTGAGCCACTTGCTGGAACATAACCAAATGCAACTGATAGTTTCTGGTTGACATATTTTCTAAATCAAGACACATAGCATATGCCTCAGGCAAGTAATGAGGTTGTCTAATTGCCAGAAATTGAGACATTTCTTCATTTAGACCCCTTATGAACACGTCCAATGCCATGTCTAGGTGGTGTTCAATCAGTGCGTTGGTTACCTCTACAGAGTATTTTCCACCTTTTAAACAACCGATTATTAAGAAAAAATGTTGGTTAACCTGACTATAAAAAACACCCACAGAGTTAATTCCCTGAGTCATTCTACTGAATTGATATTCTAGCGTGCGTATATCTCTCTTATCAGCATAATGGAGGGCAAGTATTCTTTTAGTCTCCGACCAATCATCGTCCGCAACATTATATGAACACAGTGCTGTATCAGCACTCGTCCGTATTTTTTGCCTAATATGCAAAATAATAGAGCGGAATAGAGGTTTTTCCCTAACTATTTGGTTTTCCCTTAAAACAGATTTAACTCTATTTAACCAAGAAACCTATTTTTCTGAATCTCCATGAAACACTTGTAATTCGTTCACTCAATCGGGTAAAATGGTAATCTGTTTTAAATAATGCTCTGTGGTAGGTCGTGCAAGTGGTCGTTGCTGCTCTAGAGCTAGATTAGTGATTCTTTTGTTTTGTTTCTTTAAGTCATCCCTTATTTCTCTTAATTGCGTTTGTACCTCTACCATGATTTATTTTAAAGCAGCCAAAGTTGTCATTATTTCTTCCACTTTCCTCTCTCTCTTATTTCCTTTGGAAGGTAGTTGGCTTGTTTTTGAGTGTTATTTTTAAAAATAAATTTATGAATACAACCGTTCTTACGATTCACTCTACACAGTTTTCTTAGTATTTTTTTATTTTATCTTTATCCCTTTATTTTTCAAGGAGCGATGTTTCCTCCTAATGAGCATAAAATGTTAAAAAAAAATGTATTTTATTCTTTGAGATTTGTAGGCGGCAGCTCTTTCCGAACTTTTTCTGCTTTTGAATTTTTCCTTCAAACATGTAAACTTATTCGACGGTATTATGCAAAAATGAAGCGTTGGATGGTTTATTTATTTAATTTTGCTTTAAGTGAATTGACTTTCTCTTGCTTATTTTATTAAAATGGTATCTTAAAAAAAAAATGTTTGTTTTATTAATCGGAAGGTTCGCATGATTCCTTTTTGGCATTGCCTACTAAGGTACGAAATTCTTCACACGTATTTGTTATACAGTTTTGCACGCGCAATCCGTCTCCTTAAAGAGATGCCGCCGTGTATATTTTATTTTTCCATATCGGTAATTGAACCCGAGCCTTCCGGGTGAGAACCGGATATCCTTACCACTGGACTATATGGGTCTTTTCTTAGACAATCACTTCGTTATATTATTATGTTTTTTTTTTTTTTAGTTTAGTGCCGCGCGTAGACGCAATGCTACCGCCACGGTAATTTTGTTAATGTTTTATCTCGACTTCATTCCACAGAATTCATAGGCTCGATGGTTCATCCTCGTTATGTAATTGAAAAAAATCATATATTTTTATAATTTTCTTTAAATAAGTAATATACTGGTTTCATTTATTGTTTTTTCACTTGTTTTTTTTACTTAGCTTTTTGTTTTCTTTACATTTGTGGAAATCTCTCACGGTGAGGATCCCTGCTCGGGCGCCAGTTAACGTCGGCTTCGGGAGTTGCGAGTTTTACAACAGTTTTATTTAATTTCGAACTATGTTTTTCAGATAGTTGACAATTGTACTTTGTTCGATTAGACTTTGTTTTAGTTTGGTATTCGAATGAATTGATTCTAGCTTCCCCCCATAGGGAATGTTAGCAATGTTTAGCTAAAACCAGTTGGGAATTGTGTGAGAAAATTGTGTGAACAATCACACACAATTCTGTAGTGTGCTTTCTGGGCTAATATTTCCCAGTATAGGTTACTGAGGTACTAAGGGGCGTTAACTTATATATACATTAATATGAAATTAAAACGCCAAAATCCTCGCATATACATTAAATATTCACCAATTTTAATATAGAAAGAGCTAGCAGCAAAATGATCACACATATAAAATATTCAGTAACATTGATAGTAAAAGAATGAATCTACAAGCTACGCATACACAAAGTGTCAATTTTATATATAATGCAGTCCAGGCACTGTAAAACTATAAACAAACAAAGTTCTAACAACACAAAAGTTTTCAGTGGCTCTAAAACTGTGGGAATCGCACACACTAAGCGTAATGGAAATGTTAAGAAAAAAAAGAATAATGCAAGGTCAGCGATAGGCGTGCACGCATCAAAAGAGAAATTGCACTCTCCACGTCACACGCATGAGTGTACGCATCAAAAGAGAAACTGTACTATCAGAGCGTATGAATACACGCACTGTGTAGGTGTTAATGCACACGATTTGGACACAAAAGCCAAAGATGCGTGAGCAGTGGAAGAGCAGAGGCTATGTGAGGATTCTTGGTGAACGCTGCCAGAAAAAGAAATCACTTTGGAAAATTATTTAATATGAACGCACTTAGCAACAGCAAACATGAGGGAGAGGCTTTGCAACTGTTAGCATCGCCGTATGTGTCAGAGGAGGAGTCCGATGGCGAGAACCCGGTCCCATTGGGGCCGGTAATCGTCATCTCCTTCGATGGAGAAGAAGAGAACGAGAGGAGTGATGGAGAAGAAGAGGAAGAGGAATTAGAAGATGAGGACATGGTCGCCGATAGCCTGGCGGGGCTTGCCGAGGTGGAAGAAGAATTGGAGCGCATGGGTATGCACATAGAAAGACAGGCGGAAGAGGAGGTGGTGCAGATTGCACCAGCGGCGATTGTGAACCTCGTGTCCAGTGATGAGGAGGAAAAAACTGGGGTATGGGAGCCGGCAAGACCATTAACACCGGCCGTGAGAATAAAACTGGCGGAAAAGGCGTCGCCAGAGCCTACAGTGAATCCGGCATTCTGGCACGAGTATTGCGAACTGCACAGCATCGACGTGGAGCCAGAGGATTACGATTTCTGGCAGGAGGCCGCGGAGGAGGAGCCAATGGAGGAGGCTCGAACGACCACCGACGGCACCCCTGGGCCACCAAGGCGGGACCAGTGGGTGGAGTCGGTGCATCAAGGAGACGTGTGGGCAGAGCCGGCGACCCAAAACTGACAACAACTACAGCAACAAATCCCAACAGCCTTCCAGGGCAAAAAGGGCACCAGGCGCAGCAGCAACAACGACAGCAGCAGCCGCAAATCCCAGAACAGCCAATAGCATCCATCTGTGCCAGTCCCTGAGGGTCACGAGAGATGTAGAGATGTGGAGGTAAATAGGTGGCCTCCCTTTGTATCAGTGACGGTTGGGTAGGGCAGGTCAGATATAGGATAAGGATGACGAGGGGGCGAGCACGGGTGATAGAGGACGTGCTACAATAAGATTTTGTAGTTGTTTGTTTTGTTGTGAAATTTTTTTAGTTAATAAGAGGAAATCATGAAGTTTAGGTTGTAAACATAAAGTATAGGTTAAGATATAAATATAAGTCATTGACTAGGAGAATAATTTGAATTATAGATTAGGAAAAAAAAGGAAGAAACCAGAACTAGGAAAAGATGCAAAATGAGCCAACCATATTAATAAGAAATAACCTGGTAAAAAAAAAAATAGAAAAGATGCTCAACACCTGCCAAAATGTCAGAAAAGATGCTACGATGAAAAGATGCTACGATGAAAAGATGCTACGATGAAAAGATGCCTGCAATGGCCATAAAGATGCGAACCGAGCCAACAACAAAAGAAGAACAAAATAAGAGAAAGAAAATATATACACGAGAATATGAAGCGCAATATGCCGCGGGAGGGGAGGTATTTAACTCCCAAAGAAAGGGGGGAATATGAGGAAAAATATATGTAATATATGTATCTTACCTCATAAATATATGCATATACATTATAGGCGTCAGCAACATGTCAGGCGTTAGCTACATCAAGCGCCAGCAACATGAGAGGCGTCAGCAACATTTAACGCCAGCAACACAGCATATGATAAAAACACAAGCCAAGCACTAGCAACACAAGTACAAAACATATAAGCCACGCATGTATACACACAAAACATATAAAACATGCTTCCATACAAGTACAAAGCATATAAAACACGCACGCATACAAACAAAACCTAGAAAACACGCATGCAAATGCTAGCAACACTTTCCAGGACATTAAAACAAATAATTCCTGAAAAAAATAAACTACAAAAATGTTATTGAAAACTTATGGCAGCAGATAAAAATAACTGCAATATGAGATTTATAAACTTGTAGTAAATAAAGTCGAAACTATATATGAACAATCCCTTTCCGATACAAGGAAATTGCAGAAGAATTGCAAAGAATCCCTTGCATTTTTTGGAACAACGTTTCCTTGCCCTAGAGGCGATTGGTACCAAGCAGACCAGAGAAAGGCAAAAAATATGTGGATCAACGTCTGACACAAACTCATCTTCATGTCCGTTGTCAAAGTAATTTGAATCACAAACTGTTTCAGTGTGATAAATTCAAAACTAAATCTGCAGCAGAACGGTTAAACTGGGTACAGAGACAGAGAATGTGTGTCAATTGTTTTAAAACCGACCACATGTCAAAGGCTTGTACCTGGAAGGGATGTTTGAAATGCGATAAAAAACACAATACATTGTTACATTTGGGAAACAACAACTTGAAACCAAATGTAACAACAACGGCCTCAGCTGCGTCCACATATGGAAGTAATAAAAATTATACCCTACTAGCGACAGCCAGGGTAATTGTTAAAGGAGCCAATGAGCGAGAAGGAGAATTTCGTGGCTCCCAAGTCAATCTAATCTCAGAGAGACTAGTAAAGCAATTATCTTTAAAAATAGAGAAGGCATCGCTAAGAATTGAAGGAGTAGGGGGACAACCACAAATCAGCAGGTCCAGAGTAAATGTACTTGTGAAATCAAAATACACCGATTTCAGTACCTTTATTTTACCGCACATTGTTGCAGACCAACCTACGGAAGCAATAACGCAAATGTTTGACCTCCCAAAAAAATACCTCTAGCAGAATTCCAACTTTTAGACTGGTAAAATTGATTTATTACTAGGCGCAGATCACCATTTCTCAATATTACTACCGGGACAAGTAAAACAAAATAGTTGTCCAGTTCTTCAAAATTCAGAATTTGGTTGGACCATAGCTGGGAAAATAAATATGGTTACATCTGCACCTGCTACTTGTATGGTGCCTTCAAAGTCTGATCAATTGTTGGAGCGGTTCTGGAAATTGGATACCCTGGAACCGGCAAGAATATACAAAAATCCAGAGGAAGAATATTGCTAAAGGCATTTCTTAGACAATTTACAAAAGAACTGCAGATGGACTGCCATTTGCTGAAGACTCTACATCCCAGGGGCAGTCTCGTGATGTGGCTGTTAGAAGATTAGAAGAACAATTTGGACACATGAAGGAAGTGTTGCCAAAAAATTACCAATGTTGTATGGCCCTGATTATAAGTTAGCGGGTTGGAAGGTCTTTCCTTTGGAGACGAGTTCTATCACATAATCGGGTTAATGATTGGGCGAGTGTATTCGGATGCGCCTGCAGTTTAGCTGTGTACTTTAGCTGTTGAACCTTTATTTCGGTTGTTACACTGTTAATATGTAGATCTTTTTGTACGTTTTCATTTCGAATATACCAAGATGCTCCCGTGATAGTTCTTAGAACCTTAGATTGCGCCCTTTGTATGGTTTCGATGTTGCTCTTACTTGCGTTTCCCCACAGTGCAGAGCCGTACATCCAGATGGGTTTTAAAACCGAGTTGTAAGGGAGAACTTTGAACTCCAAACATAGGGGAGATAGTGCATTGATAAGCCAATGTAGTCCGGTTGCTTTAAGCTTTAGTTGTTTTTTTTTTAGCTTCGATCTGCCCACTCCAAGTTAATCTTCTGTCCAGTTGAACTAAAAGATATTCAAGATCGTCGGATTAAGGCACTGGCACGTTGTGCAGTGTTAATGATGGGTAGGTTCGTCGGTTAAGATTAAACGTAACGTGCTTGCATTTTTGTTTATTTAAACGGATGCGCCAATCTGCTAGCCACATTTCAACCTCCTTTCAATGGGTTGTCAGTTGCTCAGCAGCTTTGATCGGGCATTTGGAGCGGCTGAGGATGGCCGTGTCATCGGCGAAAGTAGATGTGGTAAGTGTAGGGCTTGTTGGTATGTCCGCTGTATACAGAAGATACAGAGTTGGACCTAGCACCCTGTCTTGGGGTACTCCTGCCTTTGATTCGATGTCGTCAGAGGTGAAGCTATTACATCGTACGGCGAATTTTCTGTTGGATAGATATCACTCGTCACTTTTATTTTGTATATTAGGCCATCCAGCCAGACTCGGTCGAAGGCTTGGGCGACGTCAAGAAAAATTGCTGTGCAATATTTCTGTGCGGATCTCTGAGGTGATACGGTTGACTTAATCAATTGTGCCATGCTTTCCACGAAAGCCAATCTGATGATGTGGTATTATATTTTGGTTTCCCAGGATTGTGTTTATAAGGAGCTGTAGGACCTTTTCAAATAGTTTTGAGAGACTTGGCAATAAACTGATGGGTCTGTAAGATGCTGGCTGTGTTTTGTCTTTTTCGGGTTTTGGGATCATTATGATTATTGATTTTTTCCAACTACTGGGAAAGTGACCAGTTTTTAATATCGCATTGAAAAGCTTGCAGATGTGTCGGACGGCACCGATCGGGAGTTCTCTGATCATTTTCGGGGTTATTTTGTCATGGCCGGGCGACTTTCTTGGGTTAAGATAGTTTTTAATAATTGCGGAAAATTCCTCCGCATGAAATTTCGGTTGCTCACTTTCCATTGGGGTGCGCAAGGAGGGGAGCTGAAAAGAGTCTGTTAACGTATTAGGCAGAAAGATCGTTTTTAGGTGAGCTGCAAAAATGAGTGCTCATTCTTCGTCTGATCGGGCCCATTTACCAGTTGGACATCTTAAAAGAGAAATAATCTCGGTTGGAGTAGTCATAGTTGGGTGAGCTTTCCACATCGGATATTTGGTGCTGGTAGGGCTAAGCTTCTCGATATATTGCCGCTGTAACCTTGCTTCTTCTTGCCTAAGCGCTTTTGCTAGAGTTCGAAAAGCTGTTCTTAGGCGGATTTTTGCTGATCGAGACATTTGCCATTCTCGTCTTTTATCTGTTACAAGTAGTTCAATTAGCCGGTTGTATGAGTTGTGTTTTTCCCGGGTGTGTGCTATTGCACATCCCCATTTATTAATGGGGGTGGAGATTTCTGCTGCTTCGATAAGCATCGACTGTGCAAAACTCGATGTCATCTTCATCGTCCAGTTTGGGATTCTACTTAACATAATTTGATTTTATAATTTGTTAGGCGGGATGGGTGCTCTATGACTTGTGGATGTGTTGAAACTGTGAAAATTACTGGCGAGTGGTCAGATAACAATTCTGCTAGTGAATCTGCCGTTATTAAATTGTGAGCAATTCCCTTGCAAAGTCTATCAGATCTGGGAACTTGCGTGGATCTGATGACCAGTATGTGGGTTTATCCGGTGAGCCATAGCACATTTTGTTAGTTGGGTTGATGATTGTATTATACAGCTGTTTGCGTTTGGGGTTTACCAGGCGGGATCAACAATGAGGATGCTTGGCGTTGTAGTCTCCCGCAGCAATAAATCGTGTTAAGTGTTTTAAAGAAGTCAGTTAATTCTTTTTCAGAGATCGAGGAGCGTAGTGGGCAATAAAGTGAAGCGACGGTTGTACTATCAAAAGTGGTTGGGACACTTAAAGAGGTTGCTTGTTTGGCAAATCCATTCTGGAGTGAGTGTTTGATCCGATTTTTGATTAGGATACCAGTACCTCCGGGAGCCTTGCCGTCATGGTGGTTAGCTGTGTAGACGAATTCAGCTGTGTTTCAAATTCCATTGAACTTAACAAAAGATTTGTCGCTGTCGGCGTCACAGATTGTCACCCGGCAAGCAATATTTAAAGGTTTACCATATTTTTCAGGTGATCCAACCGAGTGGCCTATGTTTATTGTGAACTACGAGCAATCGACAGAACGCAGTGGGTTCAGCGACCAGGAGAAATTCGGTTGCAAAAATGTTGAATAGGACTGTCTTAGGAAGCATTGCGATGGAAGCTGATGGTGCCCGCTACAGTAAAGCAGGTTATCAAGACTCTTCGGATGCTTTGTGGATGACCAGACTATTTATCAAACACTGCAACCAAGTAACTAGAATAACCAGCTGTAAGAATAAGCAATTTAGAATAATGCTGAAGGCAAACGTTTCTGCGTTGAATTTTTGCCTTTTCAGACTAGCAACAGTAGACAGTACCGAGTCGAAGCCGTTTGAAAGCGAGTAGCAAGTTCCCCAAAGCCGGGCAGTGGCGAATTTGAGTCAGAGCTCACAGTTTAAAAAATTGTAAGCAATTTTTTGTCACTTACCGTAAAAAGTTGGTGGTTATTCTTGAAGGGTGACAAACAGTGCTAGAGATATTTCAGCAAGCTTTTGTAAAATATTGCTTGATTAAAGAGAACTGCGAGTTAAATGGCTGTGCCAAGCAGCACCATTTTCTTTTACACAGAACCGATCGGGATTTAAACACAATGCCCATAACCAGTACAAGGTCACGGCTATTCTGCAAGCTTGGCGATGAAGCGCTTCTGCGCTCTGTGTTGGTGACATTATACGGTCCTGAGAGGGAGGTGGAAACGTTCCCGTTTATTGATGAAGGCTCAGCGGGCATACAAACAAAGACAAATAGTTTGGGCCTGCCAGTTTAAGCATTGGAAGAATCAGTTTTGCAAACGTTTGCCAGTGCGCACATATTCGGAAGCACGGGCATTAATAATTATTGGTCTAGACAAGGCAAAGCTCGGCGTTTCATTAACAGTTATAGAGTCGAGATGTATGGAGTTTATAGCTGGCAGATCAAGGCTCGGTTGGTCTTTGTACTGACAACGCGGCCAGGAACTGGAATAAAGAGTGACGCACATTTGCGAGTGCAGCAACACTCATAACATAGACAAACTGGTAAAGACAAGCATTTAAATCGAGGCAATTGGTGTAAGAGCTAGTCCAACGTTATTTGCTCCAAGAACCAACATCAAAAGCAGCGGAAACAATAATGGGCTCAAAGAGTTTGTGAGACGCTAACAACATAATCTGCAGAGCTGTGTAAGTTGAAAGCTATGCCGAGGAGATCGCATCTCTGCAGAAAGGAGGAAGAGTCCCAAAGAGTAGCACCATCTTTAGGATATCCCCGGGGTTTTGAGAGTTCGAGGAAGAATCGATCAGATTGTAGGAGTCGCTAAACTCTTCACTTCAACGAAGTCGGTCGTGTTTTTTTTGCGCTCTCGCTTTTATCAAATTTTTTATTTAATCCCGCATATAATAAATTCTATTTCGTGGAATCTAGTGCCGAATTAATAAATTACGCGATTTAAAAATTGTAACTTGTTCTTAAACACTCACTCAAAGCTATTATTACTTATTGCTTTATTTAATAACGAAACTCAAAGTTTTGTTGTTTTGTCTACATAGAATTTGATTTTGTGTTTTTGATCCCTTTTAATTGCATTCGCGCTCTCGCGACACATTAGTGTTGTTGTTTGTGTGGTGCTTGCTCTCGCATTTTTACGTTGCCCGCGATCGCGACCGTTACTCTCGCGATTGTACCCGTCTTTGTTGTTGTGTGTTTTTTAACTCTCTTAACTTCTGTCTCTTCAGTTTTTTCTTCTTGTGCATAATAAACTTTAACACTTGTGTTATTTCTTGGTGCGTATAGCCCTTATATTTTATATTACTCATTTTAAATTGCCTCTCTTATAAACTTTTTGATTTATTTATTTATTTGTTGCTACTTTAATTTTTTTTATTAATTTAACTTACAATGGTTGTCTGCTCTTCAAAAAAGTGCCCCCATCCCCAAAAAATCTAAGATGATTATCTTTTGTGCTGGCTGTGCGATAACATTATGCATGTTAAATGCGCTGGTTACACAGCCATAAGGGATAGTATTGGAAACGGTGGGGGCCTAAAATGGAGTTGTGAAGCGTACCGGGACGTAGAAATGGATATGCGTCTATTTATGCGGCGGACGAGAGAGGGATTTAAATCCCTGTCGGCTAATTTTCTGAAACTTCGCGATGAGTTTTCGTCTCTGGAAACTCTGTTTAATAGTTAGAAACTATTAAACGAGTCACCAAAGCGGAAGAAGACTATCCCTCGGAATTTCTCTCCCGATCTGCCGGCATCTGTGCTTCCTCCGGCTCCGGCATCGTTGATTGACCCATTAACTCCAAATGCTCAGCAACTGATATCATTTAGGAGTCCAGCAGTAGCTGCAGTTGCGGGGACGATTGACATTTCCCCTGGTAATAGTGCCCCGCAAGCTGACTCGATATCGGTTGTAGTTTCCAATGTGTCCGGACAAATATCCTCTCCCAGGGATATTCCAAATAAAATTTTAATTTTATAATAAATATATAATAATATATATAGAATAATAAAATTCTGGCCTATCAGAATGTTAGCGGACTAAAATCTAAACTTTCTAAGCTTTTTGTAGATAGTCAATCCTTTGACTTTCATATCTTGGTCTTTACAGAAACGTGGTTAAAGCCAGACATTTCTGATGCCTCTGTTTTTCCCACAATATTTCCAACCTATAGATGCGATCGAATCTCCAAAAATGGTGGTAGAGTTTTGATTGCCGTAAATTCATCTCTTCCTTCAGAAATAGTTCTGCCACCTGCTGTTCTTGACATTGAATTTGTTAGTGTCAAAATTTGTTTGAAATCATATTCTGTATTTCTAACTTGCTCGTATATTCCACCGTATTCTGACATGACGGTATCTTCTAACCATTTAGAAGCTATTCGCTTTGTCTCTTCACTTCTTTCGGATGCAGACATATTTATCGTTCTGGGAGATTTAAATCTACCTGATGTTTCTTGGCTTCCATCAGGTGAGTCTTTCTTGTTGATGCCCTCCTCCTCACATTGCTTTGTTGACGGTCTCCTTGAGTTATCCCTAACCCAAGTTAATCCTGTTCGTAACAAAAATGAGAGATCACTAGATCTTATATTTATGTTAGATTCTTCTAACTGTACTGTTTCGAGGATTGATCCCTTAGTCGTCCCCGAAGACAGTTTCCATCCAACTTTGGACTTGACTATTGATCTACCTTTTCGGTTATCAAATGCAGGTACCAGTTCGACGTCTCGTACCCGTTGCTTTCGTAAAACTAACTTTTTCAAGCTTAATGAGCTAATCCTTGCCACAGACTGGTCTTATCTGTACTCCTCTAATGATATGAATGCTGCCATTTGTTTTTTCTATAATACTATGTTTTCACTTTTTGATGCTTGTGTTCCACGTGTGACCCATGTATTGTCTAACAAACCGCCATGGTTAACACGTGAGTTAACTAATTTGAAAAATGTAAAGTCTAAATATTATAGAAAGTTTAAAAAATCGGGTCGACCGTCTGATTTCTCTCTCTATGCTGTTGCTCGATCGAATTTTTCAGTGCTTAATACACTGTGCTTAATACACTAAGGATTACATTAGGCGTTGTAAACTTCAGTTCTCCCGTGATCCTAATCAATTTTATAACTTCGTTAACGCCAAACGAAAGGTGGCAGTGCACCCGTCCCATTTATGTTTTGAAAATAATAAAGCAGACGATGATCAGGCCATTGCCGATATGTTTGCTGATTTTTTTAAAACGACCAATTCCTCCAAAGATCATCGAGCTAACTTTTCTTATCCTTATCAGCTGAAAAGGTCTAATTGCGTCTTTAATCCTGTGATCGATGAAGATTCACTTCTCAGCGTGCTTACTTTAGTGAAGCCCGTGTACTCACCAGGACCTGATGGGATACCTGGTTGTGTACTCAGGTTTTGCGCTGAGACTTTGATTTCCCCGATTCTTAAGTTATTTACTTTGTCCGTTGAAACTTCCTCTTTTCCAACCATTTGGAAAGAATCTTTTATTATTCCTTTACATAAAAAGGATAATAAATCCGTAGCTTCTAATTATAGGTGTATTTCCAAATTGTCTGCTATTCCAAAGGCATTTGAGAAAATTATAACTTCTCAACTGCAACATTTCTGTAGTTCTATTCTTTCATCTTCTCAACATGGGTTTATGAAACGTAGATCTACTACCACTAACCTTTTAGAGTTTACTTCTTTAGCGATCGAAGGATTCAGGAATGCATTGCAAACTGATGTCATTTATACTGACTTCAGTAAGGCTTTTGATTCTGTCAATCATACATTGCTTTTGTTCAAGCTGAACGAACTTTGGATACCAAACCTTTTGCTTTAGTGGATTTCTCAATATCTTAATAACCGTACACAAAAAGTTTTATTTAAAACTTATCTTTCGAAGACCATCAATGTGACCTCAGGGGTGCCACAAGGTAGCCATCTAGGACCACTGCTTTTTACGCTTTTCATTAATGACCTTCCGTCAGTTGTAACTCACTCTCGCGTGCTTATGTACGCTCATGTTGTTAAACTTTGTATTAGTTTTAAAGACTTAAGCTCTCCACGTCTGCTTCAAGTCGATCTTAATAACTTTCAAACTTGGTGTGAAATTAACTTATTAAACCTTAATGTTTCAAAATGTAATGTCATGTCATTTCATAGATCCTCTTTTCAATTAGTGGTGTATTATCTCAATAATACCCCACTTGAACGTTTGAACGAGATTAATGATTTGGGTGTACTCATGGACCACAAAAATAAATTTTACTCGTCATATTAATTTTTGCTCTTCGTGGTTTAAACTGGGATCGAAATGTTATCCTACCCTCTTATTCTAAAAGACTTCTTCTAATTAACCTTCCCTCCTTACTTAATCGTAGAGTAATGCTTGGTACTTTGTTTATTCATAAGCTTCTAAATGGACAAATAGGTTGTCCTAATTTACTAAATCAAGTCAATCTATCTGTACCTTGTAGACTAACCCGAAATTATGTCCCTTTAACTTTAACACGCTGTACTTCTAACTATTCTTAGCATGAACCTTTTCGAGTTCTCTGTTCCGACTACAACCGCCTTTATTCTGTAATCGGATCAGAGTTCTCTATATCTATTCTAAAAACTACTATTTTAAATTATCTATCTAGTAGTTAGTCTTAATTATTATTTTAGTTGTCGTCCGTTGTCCACGCGACTTCGTTTTTGCATGCTGTCTGATAGGGTTTGCGCGTAACAGGCTTTGTCCTGGTGTCGCTTGGACCACTTGGCAAATTGATGTATCCTGAGACTGTTCCATACACTGTTGGAACACTAAGGATGCTGTATGGCAGACCTGAAATTATTTACTCAAGTCTGCAACGGAATTTAAGAGATGAACTACCAGCCTGATCGAATAATTTGGATTCGGTAATACAGTTGGCTCTGGCAGTACAGAATTATTGTGCGACATTAGTTGCAATTAACCTCAAGGATTATTTGCATGACACTGAATTGTTGGGCGATCTTGTGGAGAAGTTGCCTAGCGATCTGAAACTGGATTGGGGACGTCATCGTTTTGCTTTATCTGGATGTGTTGATTACTTGTTGAACTTTGACAACTGGCTATTTGGCGTGGCAACGTGTGCTTCTATGGTTACGCCGTATACTTCACCCGCCAGAGAAGCTACAAGGAAGATAAAGGAAAGAGTATTTCTGCACAACGAGCGGCATAACGAGCCATACTTCAGTCAGCCTATGATTGGGAATGGTTTATGTGTAAAATGTAGAGGAAATCATCACCTGGCAGCCGGCCACCAATTTCGAGAGATGAGCAGTGGCCAAAGAAGGGATTTCGTAAAGCAGAGACGGCTTGGTTTTTGCTGTTTTGGGCAGCATATTGTACGCAACTGTAGAGCCATAAGGAATTGCGGAATTAAGGATTGCAAGTTAATGCATGATGCCTTGCTTCATGAAACATTTGAAGTCGACAATGCAGAGCACCGAGGATGTGAAGCAGAACCAGTCTGCAGTTTTGTTCCATGGAATCGAAGCTAATAAAGCTTTATTTCGGTATATTCCAGTCAAATTATATGGAAGAGAGCGAACTGTGTCTACTTACGCCCTCGTCGATGAAAGAGCCGCTTGCACGTTGATGGAAAGAGAACTGGCCGACGAGTTAGAACTTAATGGTCCTGCCAAAAATCTATGTTTGAAATGGACGGGTGATGTAACCAAAACTGAAACTTTATCAAAGAATGTCAGTGTTGGAGTATCAGCAAGAGGTGTGGATGCAGCACGGTATAATCTCAAGGGCGTGCGCACAATGGAACAATTGGACTTGCCCACCCAATCAGTCAGCTGTGTCTTGATCAAATCAAGAAATCATTTAAAAGGACTACCGATTACGCTGTATCACAATGTAAAAGCACGTTTAGTTATTGGATTAGACAATGTCAAAGTGACCGTACCATTAGAAGTGCGAGAATCTGACTAGGATGGTCCGTATATGGGCGACACAGTGCCACCGGCCATCAAACACCACACGTGTTGCATGTATGTGAATGCAACGAAGCGGACAGCACGAAAGCATTAGATGAATCGATGAATATGCATTTCGTACTGGACTCTTTAGGAGTGCTTCAAAAATGCCATTGCGGTCCAAGGATGATGAACGCGCAATGCAAATAATGGAAAAGATAACAAGCTACTGCCCTACGAAAAGACACTGGCAAACAGGCTTGTTATGGAGGTTCGACCAAATGGAGTTGCCTGACTCATTCCCGATGGCGATGAGACGTCTCAAATGCTTGGAGCCGAAAATGGCAAAGAATAATCAGCTGAGGGATTTTATGCTGAACACCAAGCGAAAAAGGCTATATTCGGAAGCTGATAACAAACGAGGTGGGAAGCAGTAAAAACTCATGGTTTCTTCCTATATTTACAGTTACGAATCCAAACAAGAAGAAAACGCGGTTAGTTTGGGATGCAGCTGCCAAGGTGAACGGCATGTCGCTGAATGATGTCTTGCTCAAGGGTCCAGATGTACTAGCTTCACTGATGGGTGCACCCATGCGATTTCGAGAGGGGCCGGTAGCAGTGGCTGGAGACATAACCGAGATGTTTTACCAAGTTGCAGTGCGCACTGAGGACCAGAAGACCCAAATGCTTTTACGTCGCAATGGAGACTCGTCTAAAGCCGCAGACATGTACGTGATGCAAGTCATGACGTTTGGAGCATCATGTTCGCCGGCGTTGGCTAACTATATAAAAAACCGGAATGCAAGACGATTTACATTGGAATTTCCAAAGGATGTGGCCTTCTGCAGGAATACGTTCGTCGACGATTGGCTAGAATCGGTCGACAGCGAGCAGGAGATGGCTCAATTGGCAAAGACAGAACAAAAGATTCACCAAGATGAACGATTCAACATGAGACGATGGACCTCAAATGTTGAGAGCGTTGTGAGAGCGCTTGAAAACAAAGATGACGATGCTTTACCCAGACAAATTGCGGTTCCCGAAGAGGCGCTAGAAAAGGTTCTAGGCATGTGGTGGTTGCCAGGCTCAGACTTGATCACATACGTGGCCAAGCCGGAATTACTCAAAAGGGCTTGCGAGGGCGAGCCCACGAAAAGAAGAGTGTTAAGTGTGATTATGTCAATTTTTGGTCTACTTTGATTTTTCACCGTCCGTGCTAAAATTATTTTGCAGAACATTTGGCGCCCTGGAATCAAGTGGGACGAGAACCTCTCCAAGGAGGACGAGGCAGACTGGAGGCTTTGGTTACGGTTGCTACCTCGAATAAATGAAATAAGAATTCCCTGATGTATGCGATTGGTAAGTTGTGCCGAAAGGGTGCAACTCCATACATTTGTAGACGCCAGCACAAGCGCGTATGCAGCGCTTGTATTTCTGCGAGCAGAACTAGACGGTGAAGTGTGCTGTTTACTGGTAGGCTCAAAGACGCGGATGGCGCCTCTAAAGCCCGTCTCAATACCCAGAATGGAGTTAATGGCTGCTGTACTAGGCCTACGACTGGATAGGTTTATGGAATCGGAGCTACCGATACCTATTGAGCGGAGAATTTTCTGGACAGACTCGAAGGATGTTTTGTACTGGATTCAGATGTACTCAAACATCACCAATTCGTGGCTCTTTGAGTCGGTGAAATTTTAGAAGACTCAAAAGTAAGAAATTGGCGATGGGTGCCAACTGCACAAAACGTGGCAAACGACGGCTCGAAAACGCCAGAAATGACCAACGAAATACGGTGGTTTGTTGGTCCAGGATTTTTATACAAAGAGAAGCATGGCTGGATTTCCTGTCTTGCATGCATAGCTCCCAATCCTGAACGAGTAAGCACTCTGGAGAAGCTCCGGGCTGTACAGAGGCGAGTCTTGGATTTCTAACGCATCATATGTAAGAAATCATACGGAGTACAGCTCAGTAGTATTTTGAGCCTGATACGCGACATGGAAATGGATACCACATTTCTAGGCGTCTGCCTGGAGGAGGAGTTTCATGAAGAAATCAGATGCCTAAGCTAGGGACGTGCTCTGACTAACCGCAAAAGTAGACTGTTGAAATGCTCCCCGTATCTGGATGCATTTGGAGTGCTACGAGCTAAGGGGCGAATTGACCAAATGGAATGCGTAGATGTGGGAACAAAGAGACCCATAATTCTACCTAAATCTCATCGGCTGACCTACTTAATAGCGGAGTTGTACCATAGGAGATATCATCACTTGCATAACGAGATTGTCGTCAACGAATTACGGCAACGATATTGGATCGACGGCATGCGCGCTTTAGTGAGGAAAGTTGCGAAAGCTTGCCCAGCGTGCCGCATACAGGCGGCCCGACCGGATCCACCTATTATGGGCGACTTACCTAAAGAGAGACTGCCGCCTTATACATCACCTTTTACATACACTGGAGTGGATTGTTTTGGTCCAATCGACATTGTAGTGGTTCGCAGGCATGAGAAGAGGTGGGGCGTGTTATTCACCTGCCTCACTACACGAGCTGTACACCTGGAAATTGCTGCGTCTCTATCGACGGACTCCTTTCTTTGTGTGTTAAAAGCATTTGGGGCTAGAAGAGGGGTAACACGCCGTATGCTGTCGGACAATGGTACCAATTTCCGAGGAGCTAACCGAGTGTTAAAGGAGCATATTGAGCGAATATCCACATCAGCGTGGAAAAGCAATTCCCAACGTTGGAATTAAAATTTAATCCACCCAGTGCACCACATAAGGGAGGCATATAGGAACGATAGGTACATTCAAGTAAATCTATACTTTCAGAAATTTTACCTGATGTGGAGCAGATTCTCAACTCACGCCCGCTGACGTATGTACCTTTAGACAGCCCTGAGTCGAAGGCGCTGACCCCGAACCATTTCCTGCTGGGAAACTCCAGTGGCTTGCGCGAAGCTGGCCAAATTGGACTTAAAAGGGTAACCCACAAAATAAGGATGTTAGTGAGTTACGGGGTGGGGAATGTTGCGGTGCGAATTAAGTGCGCCCCGCGCCAATATAGTTTATTAAGTACGCCCCTGACCCTTTATCCGAAAATCCCGTTTTATGAAATTGCTCTCTTTGCGTCTGCTCTTTCGGCTCAGCTACAGCCGCTGCGACTGCGCAAGTTGAGAGTTGATTTGGCAAGCAGAAAGGGTAGACGTGAGTGAAAAAGAAACACAAATGTAAGAATAACTTTGAAGAAAATGAATTGTTAACTAATAAATTTATAAAAGATTTCATCGAATCCATACTTGCATACCATACCCCTGTACATAACAAACCCATACCCATACCTGTACATAACCATACCTATACTCGTATGTAAGGTAATAAACTAAATGTACAAGTATTTGCTAGAAGTACTGTTTTATTTTTGGAGGAGCTCATCGTCCGCCCGCGAGCCAACAATAGTGTTGTTTTGTCTTTTTCTTTCGCATTGAACACTGTACGAGTTTGTAGTTAGAGTGACGCACAAGTGAATACGGGACGCACACTTAACTGAAGGACGCACAAGCAGCGATTGCGAGCTCGAATTTGTGGACAGAGGGACGCACAAGCAAATGCTGGAGGGGAAAGAGGTAGCGAGCTCGAGTTTGTGGGCAGAGGGGCGCACAAATAAATGCGGGACAAACAAGTAAATGAGGGAGGCACAAGCAAAGATTCGGACCCTTTTTCTCTGCCCGGATGGTTGTTTGTTGTAAATATTGTCGTCGGGCGAAATTTGGCTGCGCACCTGAGCTAAAGAATTTTTCAAAGCCCTCACCCCCTTAATCGAAAGGAACTTCTCTTCATCCTGGTGTCCCATGACACCTCTCTTCTTTTTATTCTATGCGTTGCAAATAAAAATAAAACGAATGAATTAATTGGTCATTTACTTATTGGAGTTTAATGTTTATATAGAATATTGAAATTAGAAATTGATTATTAAAGACGTTTTTGAGAAAATCAAAATTATATATTTTTGCGCAAACTGGCGGAGCCGTTTTTGGGGAAAAAATATATTTTTTCGGAAATTATAAAAGTAACCTGGCAAGGGCTGCAATTCATTCATAATCGTAGTGGCAGCCCATCGAATTACCCGCGAAAAATCTTAAAAAAAAATGTTAACTGGCAGCTTCATAAAACTTGACTTTACGCAATGTGCTGACCCAAGGGGGGTTTATGAGGCAGCACTATGCTCCACGATACACGTATTAAAATTTTACGCTGTATCTTTACCGTAAAATATATAGGCTCTATGTTTTGCATATTGTGATAAAATTTTGTATTTTACATTCTGAAAATTCAAGATTTTGCTATCGACCCTTAAAAAAAATTTTTGTTAAGCATCTGCGATTTGCGAGAATTTCGACCATTACCTAAGAAATCGTGTGAATAGTGAAAATGTATAATCATTGGCTTTTGAAATTGGTGAAAAGATGTTCGAGCACTGCGTATTGAATAATTGTGTAAGTACATACATTCACATGTATATATTTTTTAATACATTTTATATTTAATTAATTATATCTAATATTCTTAAACTTGCACCCAATTGAGACGACCCACGCCATTATATGGCGTATAATCTCAATGTTTTCTAGATGAGTTATATATATATATATATATATATATATATATATATATATATATATATATATATATATATATATATATGTCGGAGTATCTTCAATGTCTCCGGTTAAAGTTGATTTATTTTCATAAGGATGCCTTTCTGTTGCAGACTGACTACGCAGTCTCAACCATCTTAGCATTACACCGGACCACACTCGATAACAGCCGAGCTGTCATCCCGCTCAAATACAAAGCCACTTATTCACTAATACTCTAACAAGTGCATGACTAAGCAGTTAATGTCAACTTTCATGACTCAGTAGTTAATGTCGAATTAACATGACAATACTTACTACTAAACTTACACGACAGAAGACACTGCAACTGTACCAAATGTTACCAGCCTAATATTACAACCATGACGTATGAGACTGAAGTAGAGAGGGACACCCGACTCATCAACTAGACAAAGAGATAAGACCACATACGGTACCAAAAGGTATGCCAGACAGTGCAATACCCAATTTCATCTCCGACATATATATGTCGTTAATTCGGTATCATCTTGCGCAGTTTCCATATCATGGTCCAAATAGATTGCCTCGGCCAAGACATTTTTTCTTATTACCTTTCAGTTTCGCAGTTCAATCCAATGTGAAAGAAATTTTTGTTTCTCCAATCTGACAGACCAATACATACACACAGTATTGGCAGACATATCTGTTGGGCTCGCAAGAAAATCACATGACAACTTGAGACAGAAGACATCCGTAGGAAAAGGATAAAAAAACATTAACTTTATGCTTCTCTATTCTTTTAATCGTTACAATAGACTGGTACAGTTATTACGATTAATTAACGAGTAAATTAAAAAAATAGTGATGCGATATATATATAAAACTCATCTAGAAAACATTTAGATTATACGCCATATAAGTTTAAAAAGATTGAGGGTCATTCTTATTATTATCAATGGGTTAATTCGAAGGTAGCGGGCGATATTACCAATTTTTAGAGTTTTATTTTTCATAGCCATCGAAGCAATTTGAGTCATAAGTTCTCCGAACTAAATCTGGAGCATTTATTGGGCCTGACTAGATCGATAAACCAGTAAAATGTCGATAACAAGTCGATAGGGAAATCTCAAATAGGAGCAAGGAGTGTGACCCAAGCGCAAGCGTGGCGTCACTTTTGGCGAGCTCTCGAATCGAACGGACGTGTGCCCAAAAATAAATTCGAAAAATAGAGAAACGTGTGGAAAGTAAAAGAAAAGGTTAAAGACAAGTAAAAAAGAGACCATGTTAAGTGAAAGGAAACAGGTTTAGTGACAGACACGCGGTGAAACAGCAAATCGAAACGAAGAGATAAAAGCCGGTGAATTGTTTTACGGGAGTTAAAAAAAAACAAATATAAAGAAACAAGAAACTTTGCGATCCACGTCTCCCACTTGTGCCTAGTTAGTGGCGCACGTTGTCTGAGTAAGTGTTGGGATAGGTTTTGCGGGATAGACCAGTCTGGTTGCCATTTTGTAAAAAAAATACAATTTTTATGGACAGATTTAAAAAAAAAAACATAATAAAATTTAAATGAAAAGAAATAAGAGAGATTAAAGGATTGTTTTTTTTTGCATGCGGCAGTATTGATTCACCCCTCCCCTCTCTCTTGACCCACCAATCACGAAGCTTGTCGAGGACGACTCTCCCTACTAGTTTCTAACTGAGCCGGTCGAGCCGTCATCCCTCGGGCAAAGATTACTCTTCCCCACCAGACACTTATCTGACCCTGTCTCAGCTTCGGCAAAGCCCGGGGCTAAATACCGGGTACGCCGTGGCCCTGTGTCACAAGGATTAATTGCTAGGCAAGGCTAGCCAGTCCGACCATGCAACGTCAATCGAAGGTCTCGGCGAACAAAAATATCTTGTTTGTGGACCCTTATGACTGAGAGTTGAACCCCGGCCTAAGCAGGTTCCCTACAAGTGGCGCCCGAGCAGGTAGCCGAGACTTTCGAAGGGTGAACATTTCGGATGGATTAAGGCGCCGTTCCGTGTCCACCCCCGATTGTTGTCAAAAAAAAAAAAAATAGAAAGGGAAAAGTGCAGAATAGAAGTTTGAAACAGAGGCTTAGCAAAAGGGATAATTTCGTCTAAACCTAGAAAATTTACTTTGGAGAAAATTTGATTTAAAAAAAAAGGAGCTGTAAACCTAACCTGAAATGAAAAATAGAACACTCGTGTAATCGAATAACCTTAACCTGACCAAATAAAGTAAAACTAACTCGTGCAACCAAATAACCCGAACCCAACAAACAGAATTTTTGCGCGTACATGTACGAATGAGCACGTGCTCCCACAACAATCGAAACAAAAGATAAAAAAAGTAAAACCAAAAATCAAACAAAATCATCAAAAAACCAAAAAATGTGTAAAACCATGTGCCATCCAAATTAACACATTAAAAGGAATCAAACAAAAGAGAAAAGCAAATGGAAATGAAATCACAAGTGAAAATAAAGTGGAAAAACGACAAGAAAGTAAAAATATCATAGAAGCTAACTTCGGCTCTGCCGAAGTTTGTATACCCTTTCAGCAAAATAATTGGTATAAATGTTTAACAAAATCAAAAAAAAAAAAAAAAAAAAAAAAAAAAGAAGAAAAAACACATCTAAAAATTTTCACTTCTTCACCGAGCATTGAACCACCAAACAGCAAGCTCATCGTGCCACCGATCTCTACATACTGCGCCACCATCCTCAATTATCTTACTTAAACTAATTCGATATATATAGCAAACCCATTGCAACTCGCTTTTTAAATTTCGTTCTGTGAACGAACAAAACTAAAATATTTCTGTCTTGGTGAGTAGAGTTTTGGTACGAATTGGATTTATATTCAAAAAGAAAAAAAAAAATGTTTAATTTGAACTCTATTATTCCAATATTGGATATATTATATAATAATCCGATCAGACCGATTTTCATACTTTGTCTAAATACACCTTTAAGAATGCTAACCACCAAGTTTTAACTATGTAGCTTAAAATTTAAGTTCGACTCGGCTGTTGATACTGATCAAGAATATATATACTTTATGGGGTCGGAAACGTATATTTCTATGCGTTACAAACATCTGACCAATTTTATAATACCCTCTGTAAGGGTATAATAAAATAAAGTAATCAACGAGAAAACAACAAGAAAAAAATCCCAAAGACAAGCAAGAAACGCATAAAGTGAAAAAAGGAGTATACAATCAACGTAGTGACCAACAAATCAACATACAGGTCAATACGATGGCTTCTAAAGAAGAGTCTGGTACGATCCCACCTGGGGATGGTGTTGAGTACGAAACCATTGTAAAAATTAAAAATGCAGGGGTGGGTGCACGGTGGATATATTCCCGGCGCAGAGAAGAGTTGGCATCCCTGGCTAAAGAGTTCGGCTTCCATGTCGATTGCCGAGTCGAAAATGCCCGTAAGAGTTCTGCCTGGCCACGCGAAGCTCCCGGAGACTGTGTGGGCCAGTCTGTCCGAACTTGAGTCCTACTATACAAAATCGGCTCCTAAAATCAGAATACAGTTTGATTCAACGAGAGGAACCGAAACAACGGGTTCCCTAGAAGTGCCGCACGAGGGGGCAAAGTTTTTAACGCTAGAATGGGATGGACGTTTCAATACCCGCCCCGAGGGAATCGACCCTCCAAGGGCCAGCAGGTTCGTCCAATTTCAGGATTTGCCCAGAGACGAAGTTCTTTCATCCCTTACAGCCATAGCAAACACAGAGTCTACCACCAGCCTCCCCGATCGAGTGCGTAAATGCGGATTACGTTTCGACGGATCGGAGGACCCCTTATAGTTCGTCCAGGAATTGCTTGAGAAGGTCGAGACCTACGGCCTTGAAAAAAAGCGGATAGATCGGCACGGTGGTTCCGCACGAGTAGATTGCATAACGCTGCATGGGGTGTTTTAAGAAAGAAATTTTCAAACTTTTTCTTGACCCCCCATTATATCGAAAGATTAGAGGATCAAATCCGGGAACGCACTCAGCAAAAAGGAGAGTCGTTCAAGGACTATGTCATCGAGCTGCAAACCCTCATCCACCACGCAGGTTATGACGGGACTCTGGAGTTGTACCGAATGTATGAAAATACTGCCCCAGAATACAAAAATGTATGCCTCTAAAAAAAAAACTAGGGCTATCGCAACCAACACTTGAAATTGGGTGGACTTCGGAGAGATCATGCAAATGGGGGCCAAAGACACAGCAATGCTCACCCGATGATTGCAGAGTAGTGAATAGACAAGAGTTGCTTGAATACTGATTTTGTTAAAAATAAGGTTGAGTTTATATACACGATTCTGCGATCTAGGGGGTCACATGTATATACATTTCATCACGCTTGAAGATGTTGATTGTTGAATCAAGTATAGATGTTTGATTCTTTAAGAGTGTTACCAAGTATTCCTCATTTGTTTTCACCTTTTCAATAGTGTTGGACATTTCTTTTGCATATTCCGAGTCCAGTACTCCATATAGACTCCTGGCAATGTTGCCAATAAAATCAAATGGTGCTCTACGATTTCGTCCTATGTGCAAGAGATCGTTTTCCATTCTCAGTTCCTCTTCCACATGTTGGAAATGTTTGTACATTGCAGAACAGGCTTGACTTGGTTTTAATCGGGAACACATTTCCCCAATCTTTTTTATTCCGAAAGAAAATGTGTTCATATCGTCCCAATAAGGATCCAAATTATAATACGCAATGATTGTCCAGTCAGCTACAGCAAATCTGGACGTTCCAATTTTTTCATAGTAAATGCCAGGTTTGGCATCAAATTGGGTCACATTTACTGATTGGGCCAATGCCAATGGTAACAATAGCAACATCATTAATAACGTTAGAGGTAATGATGCTAAGATTCGTTTTTTTGGGCTTTGCCTTGTTGTAGCATCCTTAAGCCCGTCTTCTTGGGAATCATCGGCGTCGTCGTCATCCAGTTGATGCTTTTCTCCTGGTTCTAGTGTTCTTAATAGGGGAGCTAATTTATGAATAGCTCGATTGTAAATTCCAGATGCCGTTTTTACGTCAACCACACGAATATAACCATCAGGTCCAGGATATAATTTTATAATCCTCCCCAATGACCATTGAAGAATGGGTACATTATCTTTTTTGAGGATCACCATCATGCCTTCTTTCACATTGTTAAAAGGCTTCTTCCACTTCGCGGAGTTTTGTAATCCTTGAAGATACTCCTGTGACCATTGTGTCCAAAAGGTATGTTTTAATCGTTGCACCAGCTCCCATTGTTCTGGCAACGATTTCTGTCTGATTGGCTCTGGATCGGGTTGAGCCACCAATGGTTCTCCAATGAGTAAATGTCCTGGTGTGAGCGCAGTAAGATCATTAGGATCACTTGAGTTGGGAGTTAGTGGCCGTGAATTTAATATTGCTTCAATGTTCACAATAATTGTTGACAATTGTTCAAACGTCAAATTGGCTGTGGAAACATTTTTTAGCAACAAATGTTTTGCTGATTTTACAGCTGCCTCCCATAAACCTCCAAAATGAGGTGGCCGTGGGGGAATAGATTTAAATTGAACTCCTTTCTGGTTACAGAATTCCATAATTGTACCAGTTGCCATGTCAGAGTAAATCGTTTCACTCAATTCCTTCAATTGGTTGTTAGCTCCAACGAAGTTTGTCGCGTTGTCACAGTACAACGTTTGGCATCTTCCTCTTCGTCCAATGAAGCATTGTAATGCTCCAATAAATGAGGATGTTGATAAGTCTCCAACCAATTCCAGGTGTACTGCCTTTGTTGCAAAACATACAAACACAGCAATGTGAGCCTTATCTGGACGTTTTCCTCTTATTTTGTGATGAATCCAGAAAGGTCCGCAGTAATCCACACCAGAGATGAGGAACGGTCTATTTTGAGATACGCGGTGTTCAGGCAACTCTCCCATTATTTGTTTAAAGAGTTTTGGCCTGAATCTTGTGCAGGATACACAATTTTGTATCACATTCCGTATCATCAATTTCACTTTTACAATATGATATTGTTGTCTGGCAATACCTCGTAATGCATCTTGTCCACAATGCATGTTGTCTTCATGTAATTTGCGCAAAATCATTTTGACAACGGTATTATTATAAGGAAGAAGAAAATGGTTCCTTGTGTCCCTTGACACTGGAGCTTGTGTTGTAGTCTGGTCGCCACTCGAATAACCGAATTTTCATCAAGCACCAAAGGTAATGATGATAAATTACTCTTCTTGCCCATAGGTTGCTCTGGACGATTTCTGAGATGACGAAGCTCATACTCAAAGTCACCTTCCTCAATTTGTATGATTAAATTAATTCGAGCTTCTTCCAATTCATCCAATTCCAATTGAACAGTCTCCCTTCTGTTTTGTGCTCTGCAGAAACGTAATACGTATGCAATAATTCTTTGCATACGAAATATTGAATTTTTGTGGTTTATGTTATAAATCCACCCATCATCCCTCCCAGAAGCAGGAATGCTACTCGTCATTGGCATACTGAATACTTTGGTTTTCCGTTCTGAAGTATCAGTCACATGTTCTTATACTTTGAATGGTGCTGGCCAGTGAGATTGTGGCCCATGTAGGTAAACCATAAGCAACATCACAAGACTCCCCCAGGAATGAAGAGTCTTCAGCAAATGGCAGTTCTACAATCAATCGTCCATCTGCAGCTTTATGTAAGTTGTCCAACAAGTGCTTTTCGTAATATTCTTCCTCTGGACTTTTGTATTTGCTGGTTCCAAGGTATCCAGTTTCCAGAATCGCTCCAACAGTTCATCAGGCTTAGTACCCATCATACAAGTAGCAGGTGCAAATGCAGGTTCCCGACAACGAAGTTGAAGTTGGGATCCGCTAGAGGTAAGGTTTTGGGCAGGTCAAACTTTTGCTTTATTGCTTCTGTGGGTTGATCTGCAACAATGTGAGGTAAAACAAAGGCTTCGATTTTAGTACTTAAATCGGTGTATTTTGTTTTCACAAGTACATTTACTCTTTATCTGCTGATTTGAGGTTGTCCCCCTACTCCTTCAATTCTTATCGATGCCTCTTCTTTTTTTAAAGATAATTGCTTTACTAGTCTCTCTGAGATTAGATTGACTTGGGAGCCGCTGTCTAAGAACGCACGAAATTCTCCTTCTCGCTCATTGGTCCCTTTAACAATTACCCTGGCTGTCGCTAGGAGGGTATAATATATAGTATATAAATTATAATAGAATCCCAAGTTTCTGTGTCAATGCCTATATTCTTTAAGGCTTGCAATGATTCATGAATATTATCATGAAGATTCTTTATTGACAGGGCGTCGTTTCCAATGTTTGGATGATCAAATACTTTTTCGAACACTGCTGTAACCAAGACCCGTTTATTGTTAAATCGTTCTTGCAACATTTTCCATGCAGTGTCATAATTGACTTCTTTTAATTCAAGGTGCCTAATTAATCTTTCGGCATCCCCTGATAGATTTGCTTTTAAATACCACATCTTTTGTACAGCGGGTATGTTTGATTCATGAACCATTTTCTTAAAAATGTCATGAAATTGTTGCCATTTCAAATAATTTCCATCAAATTTTGGAATTGAAATTTTTGGCAATTGTAGTGACGACGTTGTCACATCATGTGCAGGTGGGACACAAAATTTCAGTATTGCCTTTTCTGCCATTATGAATGTTTCCAAATTGTATCCAGCTTCGACTGGATCTACTGCAAGTTTATACATCTCATAGTGCAGTTGTTCTATCTGCTGCCATAAGTTTTCTACAACTGTTTTGTAGTTCATTTTTTCTTCAGGAATTATTTGCTTTAATGTCCTGGAAAGTGTTGCTAGCATAGCGCCTTGCTTTCTGATCAATGGTTGAATGTTAATGCGATCTTCATCTTTTTGATGGGCCAATTTGCTTTCTTCAATTTTTGCCCTTTGTATTTTCCAATCCTTTATTACTTCTTCTGTTAATTCTTTTAATTTTGAATAATATTGCTTTTTGAAGTAATCGTGACCGGATGGCTCGTATCCCAACGATTCCATTAAATCAGTGTGGGCTTTGTCAAATTCATCCCAAAGATCCTCAATCGTCTCAAATTTATTATCATAATAGAGAACTTTTGACTTTCTTGAGGCAGAGTCCTTTTTGACATTTCTGATGACATTTTGAATCTCTTCACCTCGCTCAAACTGTTGTTCGTATATTTTATCCATTTTACTTTATGTACTTTGATCCGTTGGAAGTATATTTTTTAGTCAATTGACAAGGTACGCTCCGACTCGCACCGATTAGTGATCAAAGTACTAGTAAATAAAGTTAAATTGAACAACAAGTATAAAGTTTTTTAAAATTTTTTTTTTATTTTATTTAATGTAAATGTATATATGTAAATATTGGATCGTAGAAATCCTTCGCCTGCTTGGTCGCCGTGTTGACCAGATGGTTCAATTGATTGGGTACGCCTTGTCCCACGTTGCAGAAATCCAAATTTGGAGTTCTCCGATTATACTCTGCTGTCGTTCTAATCCACAAATTGACTAGTCGACAAAGTGCTGATAATTTCAGTTGTCCGACAAACAGAAGATTTTATGGTCGCCAAGTTGACCTGTTGTACACTAATAGTCGCCAAGTTCACTCAAATGTACTTTTTTCCGCTGTGATTCTAGTCGCCAAATTGACTAGGTGACAAAGTGCTGACACAGTCAGTTGTCTCACAAGCAGATGTAGTTTTTAGTTATGGTGTGCAATACCGTCGCCAAGTTGACATAAATGATATGCACAAATGCAATGATATCCAAGTTAATCAATTGCTTCGTAAATGTCGGGACCCCGGATTGTTGCTAGCCTGCAAAACCGTGCCCTCGCTAAGGAATATCAATATTTTCCAAAGCGTTGTGTTAAAAAAGGAAATGATCGACAAGTTGACCAAAATTCCTTATATCCGTGTTATTGAGAAAATTAGTCTGAGTTGACAAAAATTCTCACACTTTGACTGTTACACCAAAATGTTTTATTTTTTTTAAATTGGCCAAAGTCGGGGGTCACCAAAATGTTATTGAATTTTATAATTTTATTCTTTATAAAAATGTTTGCCTCTAGAACATAAACTAGTGACATAGGGCTGTCGCAATTAACACTTGAAATAGGGTGGACTTCGGAGAGATCATGCAAATGGGGGCCAAAGACACAGCGATGCTCACCCGTTGATTGCAGAGTAGTGAATAGACAAGAGTTGCTTGAATACTGATTTTATTAAGAAAAAGGTCGAGTTTATATACACGATTCTAGGATCTAGGGGGTCACATGTATATACATTTCATCACGCTTGAAGATGTTGATTGTTGAATCAAGTATAGATGTTTGATTCTTTAAGAGTGTTACCAAGTATTCCTCATTTGTTTTCACCTTTTCAATAGTATTGGACATTTCTTTTGAATATTCCGAGTCCAGTACTCCATATAGACTCCTGGCAATATTGCCAATAAAATCAAATGGTGCTCTACGATTTCGTCCTATGTGCAAGAGATCGTTTTCCATTCTCAGTTCCTCTTCCACATGTTGGAAATGTTTGTACATTGCAGAACAGGCTTGACTTGGTTTTAATCGGGAACACATTTCCCCAATCTTTTTTATTCCGAAAGAAAATGTGTTCATATCGTCCCAATAAGGATCCAAATTATAATACGCAATGATTGTCCAGTCAGCTACAGCAAATCTGGACGTTCCAATTTTTTCATAGTAAATGCCAGGTTTGGCATCAAATTGGGTCACATTTACTGATTGGGCCAATGCCAATGGTAACAATAGCAACATCATTAATAACGTTAGAGGTAATGATGCTAAGATTCGTCTTTTTGGGCTTTGCCTTGTTGTAGCATCCTTAAGCCCGTCTTCTTGGGAATCATCGGCGTCGTCGTCATCCAGTTGATGCTTTTCTCCTGGTTCTAGTGTTCTTAATAGGGGAGCTAATTTATGAATAGCTCGATTGTAAATTCCAGATGCCGTTTTTACGTCAACCACACGAATATAACCATCAGGTCCAGGATATAATTTTATAATCCTCCCCAATGACCATTGAAGAATGGGTACATTATCTTCTTTGAGGATCACCATCATGCCTTCTTTCACATTGTTAAAAGGCTTCTTCCACTTCGCGGAGTTTTGTAATCCTTGCAGATACTCCTGTGACCATTGTGTCCAAAAGGTATGTTTTAATCGTTGCACCAGCTCCCATTGTTCTCGCAACGATTTCTGTCTGATTGGCTCTGGATCGGGTTGAGCCACCAATGGTTCTCCAATGAGTAAATGTCCTGGTGTGAGCGCAGTAAGATCATTAGGATCACTTGAGTTGGGAGTTAGTGGCCGTGAATTTAATATTGCTTCAATGTTCACAATAATTGTTGACAATTGTTCAAACGTCAAATTGGCTGTGGAAACATTTTTTAGCAACAAATGTTTTGCTGATTTTACAGCTGCCTCCCATAAACCTCCAAAATGAGGTGGCCGTGGGGGAATAGATTTAAATTGAACTCCTTTCTGGTTACAGAATTCCATAATTGTACCAGTTGCCATGTCAGAGTAAATCGTTTCACTCAATTCCTTCAATTGGTTGTTAGCTCCAACGAAGTTTGTCGCGTTGTCACAGTACAACGTTTGGCATCTTCCTCTTCGTCCAATGAAGCATTGTAATGCTCCAATAAATGAGGATGTTGATAAGTCTCCAACCAATTCCAGGTGTACTGCCTTTGTTGCAAAACATACAAACACAGCAATGTGAGCCTTATCTGGACGTTTTCCTCTTATTTTGTGATGAATCCAGAAAGGTCCGCAGTAATCCACACCAGAGATGAGGAACGGTCTATTTTGAGATACGCGGTGTTCAGGCAACTCTCCCATTATTTGTTTAAAGAGTTTTGGCCTGAATCTTGTACAGGATACACAATTTTGTATCACATTCCGTATCATCAATTTCACTTTTACAATATGATATTGTTGTCTGGCAATACCTCGTAATGCATCTTGTCCACAATGCATGTTGTCTTCATGTAATTTGCGCAGAATCATTTTGACAACGGTATTATTATAAGGCAACAGATATGAATTCCTTGTGTCTCTTGAAACTGGAGCTTGTTGTAGTCTGGTCGCTACTCGGATAACCGAATTTTCATCAAGCACCAAAGGTAATGATGATAAATTACTCTTCTTGCCCATAGGTTGCTCTGGACGATTTCTGAGATGACGAAGCTCATACTCAAATTCACGTTCCTGAATTTGTTTGATTATAATTATTCGAGCTTGTTCCAACTCATCCAATTCCAGTTGAACAGTCTCCCTTCTGTTTTGTGCTTTGCAGAAGTGTAATACGTATGCAATAATTCTTTGCATACGATATACCGAGTTTTTGTGGTTTATGTTATAAATCCACCCATCATCCCTTTCAGAAGCAGGAATGCTACTCGTCATTGGCATACTGAATACTTTGGTTTTCCGCTCTGAAGTATCAGTCACATGTTCTGATGCTTTGAATGGAGCTGGCCAGCGAGATTGTGGCCCATGTAGGTATAATGATCCATATAACCACAAATTGTTTGATGTTAGCTGAGATGCCGATATTTCTCTTGATAGGACATCTGCAGCATTTAGAGCTGATGATACATGCCTCCATTGTGTTGGTTTGGAAACAGCATGTACTTTTGTAAGCCAGTTGGCCACAAATGTATGGAACTGAGATGCCCGGGAATTAATCCATGACAGTGCAATTGTTAAATCTGACCACAAGAAAGCTTCAACATTTTCCGCTTTCATCCGGAGATCGTGTCGAACTCTGTCCGTGTGTTCTGCTCCAAGCACTGCTGCACATAACTCAAGACGTGGCAATGATTGTTTTTCTAGTGGAGCTACTCGTGACTTTGCACACAGTAAACGCACGGTGATCTGACCATTTTTGTATGTGGCCCGAATGTATACAGTAGCTCCATACGCCTTTTCTGATGCATCTACGAAGGTGTGGATCTGGCGTGTGGATGGCACCTTTCCATCATATATGTGCCTGGGCATTTGCATTTTATTTAGTTCTTGCAGATCCGCACGATACAATTCCCACTGTTTCTCCAAATTAGCAGGTAAATTGGCATCCATCTCAAATTTTTCGGATGCAATATGTTGCAGTAAGATTTTAGCACGTACTACAACAGGTGCAAATAGTCCCAAAGGGTCAAATATTTGTCCTATTTCAGATAATAGAACGCGTCTTGTTATCCCTCGAGTATGTAGCTGGGCCTTTCCGCAGAGCGTGTCTTCTTTAGGCATCCAAATTATGCCTAAAGTTTTCACACTTAATTGTTCCAATGCATCACCCAAATTAATGCTGCTGCATATGTCGTCCTTCGAGATGTCCTCCAATAGCTGTGCATTGTTTGAGCACCATTTCCTCAAATTGAATCCGGCTGGTTTAAGAATTTTAACCAGCTCCTGCCTGATTTATAGTGCTTCTGCCAAGCTGTCTGCTCCTGAAAGGCAATCATCCACATAATAGTCATTTTTTAATGTAGTTGCTCCTGAGGCCCACTTTTCATTGTTTTTAGTTGCCAAATACTCCAAACTTTTTGTTGCGAGGTAAGGTGCCGAAGTTGTTCCATAGGTAACTGTCTTCAAGCGATAATATTTCAATTTTTTATTTGGGCTGTCTCTCCAAACAATCATTTGATTGAATTGATCATCTGGATTTACCCATATCTGTCGGTACATTTTTTCTATGTCCGCAGTGAAAACATATTTATGCATCCTAAACCTCAGTAGGATTGAAAACAGTTGACTTTGTACCACTGGTCCTGGGTACAAGATATCATTCATAGATTTCCCTGTTGATGTCTTACATGAAGCATCAAATACCACCCTTAATTTGGTTGTGGTACTATCAGGTTTAAGAACACAATGATGAGGTATGAAATAATGTTGCCTTGGTAATCTTTCTGGCAACACTTCCTTCATGTGTCCAAGGTGTTCATATTCTTTCATGAACTTCACATATTCAGCCTTTATTTCTGGGCTCATCCTGGTTTCCAGTGATAGGAATCTCCTAACAGCCACATCACGAGACTCCCCCAGGAAGAGTCTTCAGCAAATGGCAGTTTAACAACCAATCTTCCATCTGCAGCTTTATGTAAATTGTCCAAGAAGTGCTTTTCGCAATATTCTTCCTCTGGACTTTTGTATATTTTTTCCGGTTCCAAGGTATCCAGTTTCCAGAATCGCTCCAAAAGTTCATCAGGCTTAGTAGCCACCATACAAGTTGTAGGTGCAGATGTAGCCATATTTATTTTTCCGGCAATGATCCAACCAAATTCTGAATTTTGAAGAGTTGGGCACTTATTTTGTTTTACTTGTCCAGGTAGTAAAATTGAGAAATGGTGATCTGCTCCTAGTAATAAGTCAATTTTACTAGTTTTGTTGAAGTTGGGATCCGCTAGAGGTATGGTTTTTGGCAGGTCAAATTTTTGCGTTATTGCTTCTGTGGGTTGATCTGCGACAATGTGCGGTAAAACAAAGACATCCACTCTTGTACTGAAATCGGTGTATTTTGATTTCACAAGTACATTTACTCTTGATCTGCTGAGTTGTGGTTGTCCTCCTACTCCTTCAATTCTTAGCGATGCCTTTTATATTTTTAAAGATAATTGTTTTACTAGTCTCTCTGAGATTAGATTGACTTGGGAGCCACTGTCTAATAGCGCACGAAATTCTCCTTCTCGCTCATTGGTCCCTTTAACAATTACCCTGGCTGTCGCTAGTAGGGTATAATTTTTATTACTTCCATATGTGGACGCAGCTGAGGCCGTTGTTGTTACATTTGGTTTCAAGTTGTTGTTTCCCAAATGTAACAATGTATTGTGTTTTTTATCGCATTTCAAACATCCCTTCCAGGTACAAGCCTTTGACATGTGGTCGGTTTTAAAACAATTGACACACATTCTCTGTCTCTGTACCCAGTTTAACCGTTCTGCTGCAGATTTAGTTTTGAATTTATCACACTGAAACAGTTTGTGATTTAACTTACTGCAGAACGGACATGAAGATGAGTTTGTGCCAGACGCTGATGCACATATTTTTTGCCTTTCCCTGGACTGCTTGGTACCAATCGCCTGTAAGGCAAGGAAACGTTCCAAAAATGCAAGGAATTCTTTGGTCTTCTGCAATTCCCTTGTATCGGAAAGGGATTGTTCATATAGAGTGTGGGTAAGTCTATCCAATTTTCTTGTCATTTGGAAAATTATAATAGAATCCCAAGTTTCTGTGTCAATTGTGAATATTGAATATTATCATGAAGATTCTTTATTGACAGGGCGTCGTTTCCAATGTTTGGATGATCAAATAATTTTTCGAAAACTGCTGTAACCAAGACCCGTTTATTGTTAAATCGTTCTTGCAACATTTTCCATGCAGTGTCATAATTGACTTCTGTTAATTCAAGGTGCCTAATTAATCTTTCGGCATCCCCTGATAGATTTGCTTTTAAATACCACATCTTTTGTACAGCGGGTATTTTTGATTCATGAACCATTTTCTTAAAAATGTCATGAAATTGTTGCCATTTCAAATAATTTCCATCAAATTTTGGAATTGAAATTTTTGGCAATTGTAGTGGCGACGTTGTCACATCATGTGCAGGTGGGACACAAAATTTCAGTATTGCCTTTTCTGCCATTATGAATGTTTCCAAATTGTATCCAGCTTCGACTGGATCTACTGCAAGTTTATACATCTCATAGTGCAGTTGTTCTATCTGCTGCCATAAGTTTTCTACAACTGTTTTGTAGTTCATTTTTTCTTCAGGAATTATTTGCTTTAATGTCCTGGAAAGTGTTGCTAGCATAGCGCCTTGCTTTCTGATCAATGGTTGAATGTTAATGCGATCTTCATCTTTTTGATGGGCCAATTTGCTTTCTTCAATTTTTGCCCTTTGTAGTTTCCAATCCTTTATTCTGTTAATTTCTTTCTGTTAATTCTTCTGTTAATTCTTTTAATTTTGAATAATATTGCTTTTTGGAGTAATCGTGACCGGATGGCTCGTATCCCAATGATTCCATTAAATCAGTGTGGGCTTTGTCAAATTCATCCCAAAGATCCTCAATCGTCTCAATTTTATTATCATAATAGAGAACTTTTGACTTTCTTGAGGCAGAGTCCTTTTTGACATTTCTGATGACATTTTGAATCTCTTCACCTCGCTCAAACTGTTGTTCGTATATTTTATCCATTTTACTTTATGTACTTTGATCCGTTGGAAGTATATTTTTTAGTCAATTGACAAGGTACGCTCCGACTCGCACCGATTAGTGATCAAAGCACTAGTAAATAAAGTTAAATTGAACAACAAGTATAAAGTTTTTTAAAATTTTTTTTTTATTTTATTTAATGTAAATGTATATATGTAAATATTGGATCGTAGAAATCCTTCGCCTGCTTGGTCGCCGTGTTGACCAGATGGTTCAATTGATTGGGTACGCCTTGTCCCACGTTGCAGAAATCCAAATTTGGAGTTTTCCGATTATACTCTGCTGTCGTTCTAATCCACAAATTGACTAGTCGACAAAGTGCTGATAATTTCAGTTGTCCGACAAACAGAAGATTTTACGCCAAGTTGACCTGTTGTACACTAATAGTCGCCAAGTTGACTTAAATGTACTTTTTTCCGCTGTGATTCTAGTCGCCAAATTGACTAGGTGACAAAGTTCTGACACAGTCAGTTATCTCACAAGCAGATGTAGTTTTTAGTTATGGTGTGCAATACCGTCGCCAAGTTGACATAAATGATATGCACAAATGCAATGATATCCAAGTTAATCAATTGCTTCGTAAATGTCGGGACCCCGGATTGTTGCTAGCCTGCAAAACCGTGCCCTCGCTAAGGAATGTCAATATTTTCCAAAGCGTTGTACTAAAAATGGAAATGATCAACAAGTTGACCAAAATTCCTTATATGCGTGTTATTGAGAAAATTAGTCTGAGTTGACAAAAATTCTCACACTTTGACTGTTACACCAAAATGTTTTATTTTTTTTAAATTGGCCAAAGTCGGGGGTCACCAAAATGTTATTGAATTTTATAATTTTATTCTTTATAAAAATGTTTGCCTCTAGAACATAAACTAGTGACATAGGGCTGTCGCAATTAACACTTGAAATTGGGTGGACTTCGGAGAGATCATGCAAATGGGGGCCAAAGACACAGCGATGCTCACCCGTTGATTGCAGAGTAGTGAATAGACAAGAGTTGCTTGAATACTGATTTTATTAAGAAAAAGGTCGAGTTTATATACACGATTCTAGGATCTAGGGGGTCACATGTATATACATTTGGGGGTCTTATTCATAGTGTAAATGTGATTGTGTGTGTGAACATAATGCGGGGGACAATTTTGTGTTGTATAAAAATATAGTGAGAGTACAGTGTATATGAAAATATGTAGGGGTTAATTCTATTCTAAGCAAAGCCTGCATTGGTCTTTCATAGTTTGTATTTTAAGCATGCATTTACACCAACAGGATGCTTCGGACTTTTTACCATTTTTTACGAAGAGGAATAATATAAGATTCCTTCCATATAGACGGGAAATGACATGATTTAACGGACAACAAAAAAAGTTTTTGAAGTGGCTTACATAGAGCGTCATCACAAAATCTGAGTACACAACGAGGTATTCCGTCAGGACCATGCACATGCTTTACTAAATTAAGCACGCTAAGAAGCGAACTTTCATCAATCGAAGGACTACAAATACAATTAGACCTTTTTATCTGATAAGGATACGGAAGATTCGCTCGGTATTCCGTTGAGGAATATGTTGTTGTGAAGAAATCAGCGAACAAATCAGCAATCGGTTGATCAGAGTCAGATCAGAGTTCAAACGATAATATTGATGGGTGGACAACCATCTTACGTTTAGAATTCGCAAAGCTATAAAACTGTTTAGGATCACGGAAAAACTCAAGCCTACAACGCATGCGGTAATAATTATAGCAGTGCTTGTTAAGCAACATAAAATTGGAGCAAGAAGAGCAAAGTCCGAAGAACGTCCCGACTTCTTTATTTTTTATAATATCTGGATTTGATATTTTTCAAGCTGGATAGCTCACGAGAAAACCAGGGAGGTCGGCGAAACGACACTGGAATTCTCAGTGGAACACAAATTTTAAAAAGCGAACCAAGAGTATCATAAAGATCCATGTCTGAGCAACTGTATAAGGATGACCAGTCAGTTCTCAGAATGAGCTCATTCAGTTTAACAAAGTTAGTCTTGCGAAAATTACGAGATTTAATCACAGGACTGACACCAACAATCGGTGCACGAAACGACTGATAAATCCAAAGTAGGATTAAAATTGTCTTCAGGCAAGACTAGAGGGTCGGTTCTAGTAACTGCACAGTTGGTGGAATCCAACACAAGTATCAGATCTAAGGATCTGCCTATGTTATTTCGCACAGGGTTTATTTCAGCTAATGATAACTCAAAAAGGCCATCAACGAAGCAGTGAGATTTAGAAGGAAGCAACAAAGCAGATTCATCAGATTGAGACCATACTATTTCTGGTAAATTAAAGTCACCAAAGACGATTAAGATATCACCATCAGAAAGCAATGAAGAAATATGTCGAACAGAATCTAAATGTTTTGCTTACACCGACATGTCGGATTATGGCGGGATGTAAGAAAAAGAAATGTAGACAGAGAAAGACATGAATCTGATCTTAACACTAACAAACTCAATCTCCAGAGTTTCCGGTGAACAGATTTGGTCAGAAGTTAAAGCCGAGTCAACAGCAACCAGAACTCCTCCGCCTACATGAGAAGTCCGATCACATCTAAAAATTGAAAATTTTGCGGAAAGAACAGATGCATTGTTAATATCAGGTTTTAACCATGTCTCCGTTAATACTAAAATTTTAGATTCAAATTCTAGACTATCTAGATAGAGTCTAGGAAGCTTAGATTTAAGTCCTCACACATTCTGATAGGTCAGATAAAGGGACGAAATTAGTTTTTTGGAATACCAGCATTTGCTGACGTTCCAGAGAAGGAAATATTAGAGGTAAGCCTAACTGGACCTCGAGATTTCTTTTCGGCCGTATATTCTTTTATAAGAATGTGATCCGGCCAAAAACTGTTACTAAAAATGCAGTTAAACAGTTCAACGGGAACACTGAGGAAGATATCTCCCTTGAATAATAAAATTTTAATTTCTCCACCATTTTGGAGACTTGAACTTTTGTCTTAATGTAACTTAAGACGTCATCCGTAGAATGTTCGGGATCAAGCCTTGAAACAAATATGTGTTTCTTTGGTGGTACACCAGTTAGAGGCCTAAGTACTTGTGTACCTCTAACTGGACAACTATTGGCAATATCAATATTATTTGGTATTTGCCCGGACTGATCGGAAACTACGGCATGATTTGTCTGCAAAGAGAGACCATTTCCTGGAGAAACGGAAATAGCCTCATCTTTACCCCCACCAAGGGGAACGGGGGTATTAAACGAAATGAGCTGTGGTGGATTGGTTGTGGGCAGCGACGGCGATTGTGATATCGCGGCCGAGACAGGAATATGCACCGGCAGATGCAAGGAGAGATTCCGCATACTGGTTTTCTTACGCTTGGGGACTCATTCAACAGTTTGTAGCTGTTGAATTCTATCTCCAAAGCGTTAAACCCATCATAAAGTTTACGAAAACCAGATGACAGTTTCTTAAACTTGTCCCTGGTCTGCCTCATAAACACCTGCATTTCTATTTCGACTTCTCGGCATGCGTCACATCCCCATTTGAGGCCACTTCTTTGCTCCAAACTATCCCTCACTTTGACCGTGTAGCCAGCACATTTAACGTGCATGACGTTGTCACACAGCCAACAAGTGAGAAACACATTATGGGGCGCAGGGGGGTTCAAACACTTTTTGCTAAAACAAACGGAAATAATCAATTTAGTTTTACTGTAAAAAGAAAATAAATCTTCAAAGAACAAATGCCAACGAAAAAACTCACTCAGTTCTATTAAGCAAATTCGACACCGGGGTCAAACTTGCAGAGAAAATTAGTGCAGAATCTAAGAGAAATAAGCACTACACAAATACACGAGTCACTTGTACGTGAGACAGAGATAGATGCGAGCGCGAATAATAGAAGTTAGAAAAGAAGAAAAGAGGAGAGCGGGAGAGCTAGCAGGACTGCACATGCAACAACAATGCGTTGGCGAGAGCGGCTTTATAAACGGTAAGAAATACAAACGCAAGAGCAAAGATCAACAAAAACAACAACTTTGCTGTAGAAAGTTTTGTTGTTATTACAAAGAATAAGACAATGCTTTGGTTTTGCGTTTGTTTATTTAAACAAACAAAAAGCGCAAAGTTAACAATTCAAATAACAAAATGTTAAGAATATTATTGCTGAGTAATTAGCTGAATTTTTAGGCAGGCGCGATGAGTTTAAAGCCGAAAATAAAAGAAAGTATGCAAGAGCACAGAAAAACACGTCAATCCACGATGAAAAGTGGAACAACATGATTCGCCGTACGATGTAATAGGTTCACCCTTGATGACTTCGAATCAAAAGCAGGTGTACCTCAAGGCAGCGTGCTAGGTCCAACTCTGTATCTTTTGTATACAGCGGACATACCAACAAGCCCTACACTCATTCATTCTTAGTTTTTCTTCCACATGTGGAAAATATTTATACAATGTTGGACAGGCTTGAGTTGGTTTTAAACGGGAACATATTTTGCCAATCCTTTTTATTCCGAGAGAAAATGTATTCATATCCTCCAAATAAGGTTCCAAATCATAATCAGCAATGATTGTTCAGTCAGCTAGTATAGTAAATCTAGACATTTCATTTTTCTCATAGTAAATGAAGGTTGTAGCATAAACTAGGTCACTTTTACTGAATATGCCAACGGCAATAATAACAACATCATTAGCAATGCACTATGGTCAGAAAGTCGGATTTTTTGGCATAAAGTCCAATTTTAAAGTTAGAGCCTTGAAATTTGGTACATATGTTTGCTAAATTTTTATAGAATTTCGGATTTTGTTTTTTTTTTTAATTTGCCCATATCTTCACCCACCTGCCCTAGCACATTAAAAAATTTTATTAAAATTTTTTTTTTTTGTAATATATTTTTTTTATTCTTCCTCGTTGTCTAAAATAATGTTATATTGCTCTTCACAGTCAGATTCGTGATCTAAATCAGAATCCGAATCTGAATTTTCCGGATCGGAATTAATAGTTTTCTGGGTCGGCGGAGAAACTGCCTTTAGAAGATATATGACATCTTGTGGAAGATTTTTCGTTTTGATTTGATTTTGTCTTTTATTCAGACATATGCTGCTTCCAGGAGGGCTGAGTACGGTGGAAAAATATCGCAACCACGAGATTTGTTAAGTTGTTGGATGTTAATGTACTGCTGTTTTGTCAATCCATTTTCCAATAAAAAAGCCAGTGCTTCTTCCGAAGTAAGAGGTGTGACTTCATTTGGAAACAAGGTTTTTTTTAGTTCAGAGCAGTCTTCATGCCTGACGACTTTTAAAACTGTCGCTAATTCATCCTGTTTGGCTTTCTTTGCAGAAACTGAAGCCGCGTGAAGCAAATGAGGCGTGGAAAAATTATTATCCGATTTTAGGCGCTCTACAGCATCTGACGTGATTCAGAAAAATCTTGATTTTTTCAGTAAATATATCCACCTGAGCAGCACTGGGATCAGATTTGTTTATTTTCCAATACCCATATGATAAGTGCACCATCATCGCGCTTGTTGTTGTCCCAAACTTCCAGCAACGTTAAGCGCCGAAACTCATATTTGGCTGCAACATGTCAATTTATTCAAAAAGGAACAAAAAGGGGCAGAGGAAACTTATTAATTCCGAATATATAAACATTAATCTTGAACATGTCGTTTTTAGTTGCGCGTTCAAGCGCGCTCAGAACAAGTAATACACCACGAAACACGGCTCTATTTGTTAAATTTCACCTGAAAAAAGACACCAACAACAATTGCACATACACAGGTAAAAATTTTCAATCTTGACAAACTAACACTGAACATTAATTTTAAATGCCTGTGCTTTTACTTTCCATGATTACAATATTCTTTTTTTTTTAAACAATCACGCTCAATACGATGACAAAGCTTAATAAATTTTAAGGTTGCATACTGATAATTTAAGCTTGCATAGAAACAGCTGACTTTAGTTGCGCGTCAAATTTAAATGACTAATTTGAAAAATTTTTAAAAAACGTTTTTTTCTTATCTAATGTGTCTATAATCAAAAAATAAGTTAAATTTTCAGTTATGAATACATAAAAAAAATGACTTTATGCCAAAATATCAGACTTTTTGACCATAGTGCAATGTTTGAGGTAACGATGCTAACATTCGTCTTTTTGGGTTTTTCCTTGTTGTAGCGTCTTTCAATCCGTCTCTTTGAGAATTATCGGCGTCGTCGTTATTCTATTCTCCTGGTGTTTTTAGTAGAGGAGCTCGTTTGTAAATTCCAGATGCCGTTTTTACGTTATCCACACGAATATAGCCATCAGGACCAGGGTAATTTTATAATCCTTCATAATGGCCATTGAAGAATGGGTACATTGTCTTCTTTGGGGATCATCATCATGCCTTCTATCACATTATAATAAGGCCTTTTCCACTTCGCGGAGTTTTGTAGTCCTTGCAGATACTCCTGTGACCATTGTGTCCAAAAGGTATGTTATAATCGTTGCACCAGCTCCCATTGTTCTGGCAACGATTTCTGTCTGATTGGCTCTGGATCGGGTTGAGCCACCAATGGTTTTCCAATGAGTAAATGTCCTGGTGTGAGCGCAGTAAGATCATTAGGATCACCTGAGTTGGGAGTTAGTGGCCGTGAATTTAATATTGCTTCAATGTTCACAATAATTGTTGACAATTGTTCAAACGTCAAATTGGCTGTGGAAACATTTTTTAGCAACAAATGTTTTGCTGATTTTACAGCTGCCTCCCATAAACCTCCAAAATGAGGTGGCCGTGGGGGAATAAATTTAAATTGAACTCCTTTCTGGTTACAGAATTTCATAATTTCACCAGTTGCCATGTCAGAGTATATCGTTTCACTTAATTCGTTCAATTGGTTGTTAGCTCCAACGAAGTCCCAGTACAACGTTTGGCACCTTTCTCTTCGTCCGATGAAGCGTTGCAATGCCACAATAAATGAGGATGTTAATAGATCTCCAACCAATTCCAAGTGTATTGCCTTTGTTGCAAAACATACAAACACAGCAATGTATGCCTTATCTGGACGTTTTCCTCTTATTTTGTGATGAATCCAGAAAGGTCCGCAGTAATCCACACCAGAGATGGGGAACGGTCTATTTTGAGATACGCGGTGTTCAGGTAACTCTCCCATTATTTGCCTAAAGAGTTTCGGTCTGAATCTTGTGCAGGATACACAATTATCCGTATTATCAGTTTTACTTTTACAATATGAATAACCCAATAACCGAATTTTCATCAAGCACCAAAGGTAAAGATGATTAATTACTTTTCATGCCCAAAGGTTGCTCTGAACGATTTCTGAGATGACGAAGCTCATACTTCGCCTTCCTGAATTTTTTTGATTATAATTATTGTTCCAATTCATCCAATTCCAGTCAAACAGTCTGCATTCTGTTTTGTGCTGTGCAGAAACGTCATACGTATGCAATAATTCTTTGCATACGTTATATTGAGGTTTTGTGATTTATGTTATAAATCCACCCATCATCCCTCCCAGAAGGCGGAATGCTACTCGTCATTGGCATTCTGAATACTTTAGTTATCCCTTCTGAAGTATCAGTCACATATTCCGGTGCTTTGAATGGTGCTGGCCATCGAGATTGTGGCCCATGTAGGTATAATGGTCCATATAACCATAAATTGTGCGTGCTTTGTTGAGATGCCGGTATCCCTCTCGATAGAACATCTGCCATTTGGAGCTGATGATACATGTCGCCATTGTGTTGGTTTGGAAACAGCATGTGCTTTTGTAAGCCTGCTTGCCACAAATGTATGAAACTGAGATGCCCGTGAATTAATCCATGACACTGCAATTGTTGAGTCTGACCACAAGAAGGCTTCAAAGTTTTTCGCTTCCATTTGGAGAACGTGTCGAACTTTGCCCGTGAGTTCTGCTCCAAGCACTGCTGCACATAACTCAAGACGGGGCAATAACTGCTTCTCTAGTGAAGCTACTCGTGACTTTGCGCACAGCGGTCTCAAGGAGACCTGACCGTATTTGTATGTAGACCGGATGTACACAGCAGCTCCATTTGCCTTTTCTGAAGCGTCTACAATGGTGTGTATCTGACGCGTAGTTGTCACCTTTCTGTCGTATATGTGCCTGGGCATTTGTATTTGATTCAATTCTTGCAAGTCCGCACGATACATTTCCCACTGTTTTTCCAAGTGAGCAAGTAGATTGCCTTCTATCTCGAATTTTTCGAACTTCAGACTCCAAACTTTCGTTGCAAGATATAGTGCCGACGTTGTTTCATATGTGACTGTTTTCAAGCGATAATATTTCAAATTCTCGTTTGGGCTGTATCTCCAGACAATCATTTGGTTGAATTGATCATCTGGATGAACTTATACCTGCCGGTACATTTTCTCTATGTCCGCAGTGAAAACATATTTATGTGTCCTAAACCTCAGTAGGATTGAAAACAGTTGACTTTGTACCACTGGTCCATCATATACCACCCTTAATTTGGTTGTGGTACTATCAGGTTTAATTACACAATGACGAGGTATAGAAAAAATAATGCCGTCTTGGTATTCTTTCTGGCAATAATTCCTTCATGTGTCCAAGCTGTTCATATTCTTTCATGAACTTCACATATTCTGACTTTATTTCTGGGCTCATCCTATTTCCCAGTGATAGGAATCTTCTAACAGCCACATCTCGAGACTCCCCCAGGGATGAAGATTCTTCATCAAATGGCAGTTTTACAACCAATCTTCTATCTGCGGCTTTATGTAAATTGTCCAAGAAGTGCTATGTAGTAAAATTTGCTTAGTAGTATTCTTCCTCTAGACTTTTGTATATTTTTGAAGGTTCCCAGGTATCCAGTTTCCAGAATCGCTCCAAAAGTTCATCAGACATGGTCGCCACCATACAAGTAGCAGGTCCAGATGTAGTCATATTTATTTTCCCGGCAATGATCCAACCAAATTCTGAGTTTTGAAGAGTTGGACAACTATTTTCATTTGTTCCGGTAGTAGAATTGAAAAATGGTGATCTGGGCCTAGTAATAAATCGATTTTACTAGTTTTGTTGAAGTTGGGATCCGCTAGAGGTAAGGTTCTAGGCAGGTCAAACATTTGCGTTATTGCTCCTGTGTGTTGATCTGCGACAATATGCGGTACAACAAAGGCTTAAACTCTTGTACTGAAATCTATGTATTTTGATTTCACAAGTACATTTACTCTGGACCTGCTGATTTGAGTTTGTCCCCCTACTCCTTCAATTCTGAGCGATGCCTTTTCTATTTTTAAAGATAATTGTTGTACTAGTCTCTCTGAGATTAGATTGACTTGGGAGCCACTGTCTAAGAGCGCACGAAATTCTCCTTCTCGCTCATTGGTTGCTTTAACAATTACCCTGGCCGTCGCTAGTAGAGTATAATTTTTATTGCTTCCATATGTGGATGTTGCTGAGACCGTCGCTGTTACATTTGGTTTCAAATCGTTGTTTCCCAAATGTAACAATGTATTGTATTCCATTGCATTTCAAGCGTCCCTTCCAGCTACAATCCTTTGACATATGGTCGGTTTTAAAACAATTGACACACATTCTCTGTCGCTGTAACCAGTTTAAACCTTCTGCTGCAGATTTAGTTTTGAATTTATCACACTGAAACAGTTTGTGATTCAAATTACTTTGACAACGGACATGAAGATGAGTTTGTGTCAGACGTTGATCCACATATTTTTTGCCTTTCCCATCGCCTCTAGGGCAAGGAAACGTTGTTCCAAAAAATGCAAGGAATTCTTTACAATTCTTCTGCAATTCCCTTGTATCGGATAGGGATTGTTCATTTAAAGTTTCGACTGGATCTACTATAAGTTTATAAATCTCATAGTGCAATTGTTCTATCTGCTGCCATAAGTTTTCAATAACTGTTTTGTAGTTCATTTTTTTCTTCAGGAATTATTTGTTTAAACGTCCTGGAAAGTGTTTCTAGCATAGCGCCTTGCTTCAATATCAATAGTTGACTGTTAAAACGATCTTCATCTTTTTGATGGACTGATTTTCTTTCTTTAATTTTTGCCCTTTGTTGTTTCCAATCCTTTATTACTTCTTCTGTTAGTTCTTTTAATTTCGATTAATAATCTTTTTTTTTTCCTAATTAGTGATTAAAGTACTAGGAAATAAGTTTAATTGAACAACAAGTATAAAGTTTTAATTTTCTATTTTTATCTATGCATATATATGAAAGAAAGTCGGTTTAGTTCCAACACTTATAACTCGAGATCTGCTGGACCAATTTTCATGGATTTTGATTTGTTGGATTTGTCTCCGCCCCGATTAGCAGAATTTATCTTAAAAATACTGATAAATTGTCTAAATGACGGTAAATGCAGATTTTAAAGTTCAACAGATTGTTTCATCAGATTACCGTCGATTTATATGTCAAAATTGAAAATTGTTTTAGACATTAATTTGTGTAGATTATAAGCGATTGTATATACAGTATTACTATTAATTAAAATGCCGGGTCCTAGAAAATCTAATCTTTCCCAGCGGACCCGTAATGCAATTAGGCAACGGAATATCGCGAGTCAATTATCTGACGAAGAACGAGAAATCGCCCGAGAAGAGCGCCGCGTTAGTATAGAGCAAAGAAGGGCCTTAATTCGTGCTTCTCAAAGAGATGCAGCCCGTCAAATGAGAAATCATGGAGCTTATCGTAGTGATGATATTGATTTGAATCGAGCAGCGTTTCGATATGATTGCACCGTCGACTACGCCTTGCATAGTTTAGTTTGCATTGGTCCAATGGAAGTTGTTTGCCAGCATTGTGGCGCATTGAAGCTTGCTGGTGAAACGCCCGGTCTGTGCTGCCTTAGTGGTAAAGTGACATTGCCATCAGTGGTCCTGCCACCAGAGCCATTGCGTTCCCTGCTTTATGGCGAAACACTACAATCACGACATTTTCTAGCGAACACTCAAAAATACAATGCCTGTTTTCAAAGGACTTCATTTGGGGCGGAAATTATTGAAGAACACGGATATAATCCGACATTTAAGGTAAACAAAATTTGGAATGTAAGTTTGTTAGATTTCTGTAAAAAGACTTTGTTTACAGATTCAAGGCCAGATTTGCCATCGCAATGGATCATTGCAACCTGTTGAAGATGCACAGCACAAATTCTTGCAAATATACTTCATGGACAATATGGTAGAACAACTTCACCAGCGTCAAAAAGAGCATTTCTCCAAGATTTGCAGCAAATGCTTCCTAAACATCATGCATTGGTCAGGCTGCTCAAGACTGCTTTCGAGCGCATGCCAAGTGATGACTATAAAGTCACGCTATCAAGTTGGTAGATATGTGAACTGCAATGAAGCAATTTGGCGTATATTCTCATTCCATATTCACGAACGTTATCCCACTGTTGTAGTTTGGGGGTACATCTAGAGAACGGTCAGAGAGTATATTTCACAGCGTCGAATGCTGCTCAACGTGCCCAAACACCTCCAGCGACAACACTGACCAGTTTCTTTACGATTTGTCAAAACGATTCGTTTTGACATCGAAGAAATTTCAACGTCGGAAGCAAGGCGTTGCAGTTCCTGGTCATCTAGATATACGTTCTGCTGATGTTCTTGGTCGTATTTACACAGTTCATCCGAAGAATGATGAATGTTTCTATTTGCGGTTGTTGCTGGTACATGTTCGAGGGCCAACATCATTTGAATCACTACGAACTGTTAATGGTATAGTGTGTCCCACATTTCGTGCAGTATGTCAAAAGCTGAATTTGCTTGAAAACGATACTCATTGGCACACGACAATCGCTGAAGCAATTATCCAAGTCAGATACGCACATTATTTGCAATCATTATTTCCCATCGAACCCACGTGACCAGTGGAACAAATACAAAGGTAACATGTCAGAAGACATTTTACATCGAATTCGTGTCAGCCCAAGAAATCCCAATCTTGAGGCGAATCAGGAGAATCAATCTTGAGGATCGAAGATTTGTGTTACCTCATATGCGGCAGTTTGTTAGTTAGGTTAAAAATGCCAGCGCCAGATCGCGGAACAAAGGACGCATTTAATATAGAATTAGAACGTGAATATGATCCACATGAACTAATCCAATCAGTTCAAACGAATGAACCACTGTTGAATCCTAAGCAGAGGGAAGTCTATGATACACTGATTAATGCAATTGATGATGAAAATGGTGGCTTATTTTTTTTGGATGCCCCCGGTCGAACTGGGAAGACATTCCTCATGTCATTGATTTTGGCCAATGTACGTGCGTTTTGGCCGCTGGCGCAACACAATCCAGGGGCTTCATTTTTGAATTTCAATGCCTTGCAATGTGGACACACAATACTCATTTGTCCAATAGCAACTATTTTCGCTGAACTGTAATCAATTGCCACATTATAACTGAATGCAGCTCTGTGGGGATTAAACACAAAATTTTTATCTTTCATTTCGATTCCGTTCAAGTTCATTTCGCGCTTCGCGTTGCTCATCAGTTTGATTTGCTCTTACATATCTTTGACTCGACGTATTTCAAGTTCTGCGGCCTAAGCTTGTACGTCTGGTTGCTGGCATTGTTAAAAACGAAAATTCAATTGCAAATTCTATAATTTTGTGAATAAGTTTTTGTGGGTTTCAAATCTAACTTTTTCTTTATTTGACTCAAACTGATTTCTGTAAACAGATCGATTTATATAAGGTTGCTACGGCTATTTTGTGTTGTCATGCCAAAAATTTAAAGATTATATGCGTATAAAACATGGCATGAGAGATTTTCTTAATATTTTTTAACGTAAGAACCTTCTCCTAATAATAATACGCTAAGGCGGTACAAAGTTCGCCGGGTCAGCTAGTACTGAATATACAATCGCTTATAATTTACACAAATTAATGTCTAAAACAATTTTCAATTTTGACATACATATATATCAACGGTAATCTGATGAAACAATCTGTTGAACTTTAAAATCTGCATTTACCGTCATTTAGACAATTTTTCAATAATAACAAATACAATAAAAAAAAGAATTAGTAAAATCGGCCCAGACATTCACGCGTGAGCCGTGTTAGTCAAAGAATGAATATATATATATATATATATATATATGTATATAATACATGCTTAAACCACAAACCATGAGTTTCTCACAGTAAAGACCAATGCCGGCTTTGCTTAGAATAGAATTAACCCCTACATATTTTCATATACACTGTACTCACACTATATTTTCATACAACACAAAATTTACACTGTGAATCAGACCCCCAAATGTACATCCATGTGACCCCCTAGAATCTTGTATCGTGCATATAAACTCGATCTTATTCTTAATAAAATCAGTTTTCAAGCAACTCTTGTCTATTCACTACTCTGCAATCATCGGGTGAGCATCGCTGTGTCTTTGGCCGCTATTTGCATAATCTCTCCAAAGTCCACCCAATTTTAAGTGTTGGTTGCAACAGCAAATGTCACTAGTTTATGTTCAAGAGGCTAACATTTATATAAAGAATAAAATTATAAAATTCAATAACATTTTGGTGACCCCGACTTTGGCGTTACCAATTTAAACCAATAAAACATATTGGTCAAAGTGTGAGAATTTAGGTCAACTCAGATTTATTTTCTAAATAACACGCACATAAGGAAATTTTATCAACTTGCCGATCATTTCTCTTTTAATACAAAGCTTTGGAAAATATTGATATTCCTTAGCAAGGACACAGTTTTGCAGGCTAGCAACAATCCAGGGTCTCGACATTTACAAAGCCAATTGCTTTGTTGATCAATATAAACTACTGAATTGCGACGGTATTGCACACCATAACAAACAACAACATCAGATTGTGAGACAACTGAATGTGTCAGCACTTTGTCACCAAGTTACATTGGAAACTAAAATCGCAGCGGAAAAAAGTACGTACGAGTCAATATGGCGACTTGTAACTTGATAACGTTCGTGAATATGGAATGAGAATATACGCCAAATTGCTTCATTGCAGTTATAGTCATGACTTGGCATGCGCTCTAAAGCAGTCTTGAACAGCCTGACCAATGCATGATGTTCATGAAGCATTTGCTGCAAATCTTGGAGAATTGTTCTTTTTCTAGCTGTGTTGATCTCTTGACGCCGGTCAAGTTTTTCTTACATATTGTCCATGAAGTATATTTGCAAGAATTTGTGCTGTGCATCTTCAATAAGTTGCAGTGATCCAATGCGATGGCAAATCTGGCCTTGAATCTGTAAACAAACTGTTTTTACAGAAATCTAACAAACTACATTCCAATTTTTTTTTACCTTAAATGTCGGATTATATCCGTGTTCTTCAATATTTTCCGCCCCAAATGAAGTCCTTTGAAAACAAACATTGTATTTTTGAGTGTTCGCTAGAAAATGTCGTGATTCTAGTGTTTCGCCATAAAGCAGGGAACGCAATGGCTCTGGTGGCAGGACCACTGACCACTGTCACTTTACCACTAAGGCAGCACAAACCGGGCGTTTCACCAGCAAACTTCAATGCGCCGAATGCGGACATGGAACCATATGCCTTTGCCTATTTAGATTACATCATTGTGATTGGAAACACCACGGAGCAACATTTGAACAACTTAATGGAATAGGGATGGCATCCTGGTTCCGGCGATTTGTACCAAATTTTTCGACCATCGCCCAGCCCATGAACAGTCTGCTGAAGAAAGGAAAACATTGGATTTGGGGAAATGAAGAGGAAGAAGCGTATGTAAAATTGAAGGAGTGCCTAACCAATGCACCAGTTCTTGCATGTCCGGATTTCGGGCAAAAGTTGAGCAGTTAGACGCCAGTGACGTAGGAATGGGAGCAGTTCTCACCCAGTCGGTCACGAGCTAGTGATTGCCTGCGCCAGTCGTCGCCTGATTGACCACGGAAAAAGAGTGCTTGGCCATTGTCTGGGCCATAAGAAAGATGAGATACTAACTGGAAGGTTACCGCTTTGAGGTAATTACGGACCACTGAACTGAACACTATACAATCTCCTTCAGTTCGAGTAGCACGATTGGATCTAGAGCACAAACAGTACCAGTTGGACATCAGATACAGAAAAGGCCAGCTGAATGTATTGGCAGATACCCTATCCCGACAGCCCGGGGAGGTACTACGCCAGATGCGCACCGAAGTCCCCGAGTGTCGGTGGCTAACCCGGATCATGATTAAAGTTGCAAAAGAACCAGCCATTGAAAACGGTCCAATGTACCGCAATATTGGACATCGAAGCGAAGACGACGGCAAAAACCGAAGAAAGGTCTTGCAAAAAAGCCACTATGTTCCCATGGTGGGACACTTAGAAGTGCGGAAGACAGTTACGAAAGCGATGCAACTTTACTAATGGCCAGGTATGTTACGAAATATAGCCAGGTATGTGAGACGGTGCGAATCGTGGCAAAAATACATGAGGCGGTCAGAAGAGCCGATGGAGATACTCTGCGCTGATTTTATTGGTCGAAATACGGGCAATCAATGCTGCTGGTATTCCACGACGCTTTCTCGAAATGGGTGGAATTGATCCCCCTACGAAAGGCTACTGCAGCTAGTTTGCAAAAAGCTTTCCGAGAACACATTCTCGCACGATTCGGAATGCCCAGGATGTTTGTATGCGATAACGGAACGCAATTTACTAGCCGTGCTTTCACATTGATGATATCCACCCTTGGAATAGAGTTTAATGATTTATGCTTTTCCTGGGTGTGACTGATAATTGGGGTAAAGATATCTGCTGCTTCAATAAGCGTCGACTCTAGTGCAGAGGTGCAAAGCTCGATGTCTTCTTCGTTGTCCAGTTTGGGATTTAGCTCGATATGGGTGCTGATGTATTTTTTAAATCTGAGCCAGTTTGTTTTACAACTTGTTAGCCCGAGTGGCTGCTTTATTATTTGTGGATGTGTTAATATAGTGAAAACTACTGGCGAGTGGTCCGATGACAATTCTGCTAGTGTCTCTGCCGTTATCAAATTGTGCGCCATTTCCCTGGTGACTGCAAAGTCTATTAGATCTGGGAGCTTGCGTGGATCTGCTGGCCATTTTTTTTGCTGGGTTGATGATTATGTTATACAGCTGTTTGCCTTTTGGATATACCAGGCGGGATCCCCAATGAGGGTGCTTGGCGTTGCATTGAAGAAATCAGTAAACTCTTTTTTAGAGATTGAGAATCGTGGTGGACAGTAAAGTGCAGCCACGGTTGTACTGCCGAAGGTGGTTTGGACACTTATTGAAGTTGCTTTTAGGTATTGTTTGGCAAATCCATTGTGTAGACAGTGTTTAATCCGGTTTTTGATTAGGATACTAGTTCCTCCGTAAGCCTTGCCGTTTGGATGACTTGTTGCGTAGAATGCATATTAAGGTATTTAAGTTATTTCTGTTTGTAAGGTGTGTTTCTGATAGTAGCATGATATCAACATCATTTGAGTCCAGAAACAGTGACAATTCTTGTTTGTGCTTGGTGTAGTGTATTCACATGTCATAATTAAAACCATTCAGCACAGCTTGTAACACTCTGTTGCAAGCAATAAATAATTATAAATATACATTTATATATAAGAACAATTGTATGTATGTACGCAAACTTGCATGCATACATTCCGTTCTGTATATATATGTTCACATAAATGAACTGTGCTGGCAAGCCAGCCTAAATATGCTGAGCTTGCATTTTGGTCCCACCAAGAATGAGTGACCAAACATGTGAGTACACTCTCGCCTCACACATACATATATATACATTTTGTAGCTGCCAGTAAGCAGCATAAGCATTTTTAAGTACAAGATTGAATTATTAAAAAATAAAGAACCAAGAGAGCACAGACGTGCCTCCCATCCAAATAATACTATTGACTCTTTGGGGACATATTATATGGCGACCGTGACAGGACCGTCACATTGAAGGACGTTACCTGTATGAACCTCATATAGAATGGAATCCTCAATTTCCTTTTGAAATTAAAATATGGAGCTGCCGAGTTGAAAAAAAAAAAAAAAACCCATCTACGCTATAAAAAAAAAAAAAACGACAAAGAAAGACCACGTAATTATATCAATTGGAAATGTGTGCACACAAGCGGCGCAATTTGAAAATATGCATACATGTGACGTGGTAACAGCATAAGTGCTTGGATATACCATAAAAAAAAAAAAATATCCACAATTGTGTTAAGCTCTATCACCTATTCACACGTCAACAAGTAAAAAAAAAAAAATACAAATATATATGAACACACTATTACGCGTATGGCCGACCCCCAAGAATTAACATTCGAAAGTGCTGCTCCTGTCGAGCAAAGGGATCCACCCACACTAGAAGAGGCTCTAGTGGTGTATCCCACCGATGGACCACGCCCACTCACAATAGCTGAGTACCGGGCTCGCCAGAACAAAGATACAACGCAAAGAAGGAAGAAGCGGGGCGGAAAAAGAATTGCCCTCCTGCGCCAGAGACGATTGGTGCAGGATATGTTGAAAACTGCAACATTGCCTGAGGAAGACCGACAACTCTACACAGAGAGTCTGCAGGAGATTAACCACAAGCTCCGCACTGGTGCGAAGTAACGCAAATCGGATTTCCGATATTGCCTCAAATTATAAAAAAAAAAAATTTTTCATTTCACTCATTTTAAAAAAAAAAATTTATGTTTATATAACTTCCCATTTCATACATTTACTTTTAACTATAACTGCCTGGTAGTGACTTTCAGGACTTTATTTTGTATATCTTTTAACTCGGTTATTGTTATCCGAGATAGGGCATCTGCCACGAAATTGTCTTTTCCCTTTAGATACTCAACTGTGAAGTCGTATTCTTCCAGTTCAAGCCGCATGCGAGTCAATTTGGAGCTAGGATTTACCATGGAAAACAAATATGTTAACGGTCTGTGGTCTGTTTTTATTGTGAAATGTTTGCCATAAATATATGGCCGAAAATGCGTAATGGCCCAGTGAATTGCTGCTAGCTCTTGTTCCGTTGTGCTCTTGTTACTTTCACCTTTGGTGAATGAACGCGATGCATAAGCGATTGGAAGTTGGAGTCCATCTCGGTTTTGGGTTAAAACCGCTCCACACGCTTGTTTGCTTGCATCTGTGATTATGCAAAATTCTTTGCTAAAATCAGGATATTGTAATATGGTTGGCCGCATTAAATTTTCTTTAAGATATTGGAATGCATTTTGGCATTCAACTGTCCACTCAAAGGGAACATTCTTTTTACATAATCGAGTTATGTGCCGGGAATAGTCGGCGAAATTTTTAATAAAACGTCTATAGTAGTTGCAAAATGCAACGAATCGTCTAGCGCTGTCCGCATCATGTGGGACTGGATAATTCTTAATAACATTATATTTTGTGTCATCAGGTAAAATTCCTTTATCTGTGCACTTATGACCTAGAAAAGTCACTTCGCGCATAAAAAATGAACATTTTTCTGGATGTAATTTAAGGTTGTGTTTCCGACATGTATTGAAGACATCGTTAAGATTTTTTAGCATGTGTTTTTCGGAACAACCAATAACTATTAAATCATCCATATAAAGGAATGCTTGGGACGGATCTAGTCCCGAGAATGCGATAGTCATCATTCTCTGAAATGAATTAGGCGCTATCTTTAGACCAAATGGTAATCGCGTGAAGCGATATGAGCCGTTGCTTGTTGAAAATGACGTTATATTTCTTGAACTTTCTTCAAGTTCGATTTGGTGGAAGCCTGACATTAAGTCAAGACATGAAAAATATTTTGCTCGACCTAGTTGGTCCAGTATGTCCTCTATTCGAGGAAGAGGAAATTTGTCGGCCAATAATTTTTTATTGATCTGACGATAGTCAATAACTAATCGCCATTTCTTGTCTTCCGAGCCAGGTAATGATTTTTTTGGAACAAGTAGCAGAGGGCTATTATATTCAGACACAGATGGTTCAACTATATTGTTGGTTATTAGTTTTCCAACCTGCTTTTGAATTTCTTCCTTTTGACTATGCGGGCTCCGGTAATTTTTGATATATACCGGTTCTTCGTCTTTTAATCTCAATTTTTGTTTATAAAAATTATTTGTTGTGATTGATTCGGTCTCAAGTCCGAATACATCACTATATCTGGTGCATAGTTGGGTTAGTTGTTCTTTAAACTGGAGCGGAAAACTTTTAGTTAGCTGGGACATTACCATATTTTCCCTAGCTTTAGGAGTGGTTGGAACTACATCGTAGTTCGAAAATGGTTCTGACTTTAAAGTGTTTATCTTTATTATTTTGTCAGAATTGGTTGCATTGAGCAAACGGACAACTGTATTTCCATTTGTTGCCAATGTATTTGCAACGAAAATACCTGGTTGAATTTCCTGATTGGGAATCAACACAACTTCTTCACTCAAGGTGAGATTAATTTGTCGGACTACTTGGGATCTTGCTGGTATGAAAATTGAGGTGTTACCAGAATTGTATGTTATTGGAACATAAATAGGAAATTTTAAATTATCTGGTCTTAGTATTAACCAGTCTTCAGACGCTCTGCAGTCGATTTGGCAGTTGAATCTTTTGATGAAATCAATGCCAATTATACCATCACTTGGTATTGAAAAATCAGACTGTACAACATGAAAGTCGTGTGGGATTATGTATTTAGAGGTTTGAATCTCTAAGGCTGCTAGGCCTTTGGACTTTATTGCTCCTTTACCAATGCCTTGAATGTTAATTTTGTGATTCGTGTCGATGTCATTTAGAACATCTGAATCTTCTTTGAGAATTGAAATATCTGCACCAGTGTCGATTAAAAATGTTAATTTTTTATTTGTTTCGACATTAAAAAATGAAACAAATATATTGAGATTGAAGTTAATTGTATGCACATTTTTTGTGCTTACTCTTCCGTATCTAAAGGGTTTTGCGTGTTTCCCGTTTCGTTGTGGGATACGCGAATATTTCTGCTAGGTATGTTTCTTCTAGCATTATTATTGTTATTATTATTGTTTCTATATTGGCTTGGTCCTCTGTAATTTGATTGGTAATTATTATTTTGATAATTACCATTGCCGCGGTTATAGTTGGCATTGTAGTTACCCTGGCCGTTGCCTCTACCACGTTGGTGGTTAGGATAATACCTGCCTCTATTATTTCTCCCACGCTGGTACAATATTGTACTGGGACTTCCAGTCATTTCGGTGACACAACGGATATACTTACCCATTGCGTCATTAAAATGACTAAAGTAACCGGCTTCTAATATTGTGCGAATTCGCTCATGCTGGCATTGCTTGATCATTGCCTGCATAGCTTCTTTGAAGCGAATTCCTCAGCGTTGTCGGAATCTATTCCACGGTCAATATAAGCGGCTGCAAGTTGCTTCCGCAAATTGTCAAGTTCCATAGCGTACTCTGAAGCTGTTTTACCCTTTTGTTGGGCGTTCATAAGTTTTGCTATTATAACGTCAGTTGATTCACCTCTAACGTTATATTTTAGTTTTTCTATTATGCCCATTATTGTAGTCTCGTTTTGGACTTTGTGGGCAATGGAGCCGGTGATCTTGGACTTTATGGCTTCAATGGCCAAATCCTCCTGGTCTCCTTTAGTTCGTTCGACCAATTTTAATGCCGTAACGAAACGGGTGAGTGAGGTCTTTTGACCATCAAACTCAGGGACTGAAGACATAACTTGTCTCACGTAGTCCCTCTCAGCAGCTATTTTTTCCGCCATTGTAAAATTTATGTTCTTCCTGTTATATTCGCTATCTTCGTGGAGAACTATCGTTGTATCTAGGTCAGATACTCTGGCGAACTGAATATTGTGTTTTGCCAACGCCGAGACAGATTTGTCTCTACACTCGTTATAGAATGCTTTGGCGGCACACTTATGACCTTCTGTAAGGGAATCGAAATGTTTTTTCAGTAGCAAACGAATTTGCTGAAGCGTGGTTTGAATTATATCGACGTGCTTGTCAAGTGTATTCGGACTAATTGCCCTATCTTGACTTATACACTTGATCGATTTTAACAGTTCCTCTTTCAGAATTCTGGCCTGTGCAACGATCACTTGCCAGTCGGTCATTCTCTAAATATGCGTTTTATATTTTTATTCCTTGTGTTGTGCTTCATCCATTAGATAAAAGCGAAAAGTACCTGCTGCGTTTGTATAACAGCATATGTTAGGTACTCTAAGGATAAAGCACATTGCTACTCTGCTATTTCCCTGGATTGGGAAATTTTCTCCCGTTATATCCAGGTATGTTATATTAATAGTAGCTAGATCTAGTGCGCGATGAGGTGAGCTACTTTGTTCGCTCTTAAAAACCTCTAGTAAATTAGTTTCTATACCCGGGTTCCTATCTTTAATCTTCGCGAAATATTCATCTAACGACATATTTTTTTTTTTTTTTTTTTTTTTGTTATTGCAAAGCAAAAATTTTTCCTCTCCTTTTTTTTTTTTAAACTTTATCTAAATCGTTTGCCCTGCTAGTATACTTTTTCTTTAAGCACCTATTGTGCATTCTGTAAATTTTAATTACCATGTTGATGCTCATTAGTATTACTATTACGATCAGTAAAATCGTAACAGTTGTAAGCCCTTGTTGTTCTACTTCTACTTTATTGATCACATTGGCAGTGGAATCCACTGTTTTCGTGTCAATTAAACCCATTTTTGGGGTTGGGGAAGCTAATTTAAAGAAAGTCGATATCCTGTCTATTATTAACGTATTTATAGATTCATGAAGATCTTTTTGTTTACTATCCATAAAAAAAAAAAAATTTTTCATTTCACTCATTTTAAAAAAAAAAAATTTATGTTTATATAACTTCCCATTTCATACATTTACTTTTAACTATAACTCTCAAGTCGATGCATGAAAATGCTGCTTGAAAACTACTAACGAAAAACAATAGGCTATTACTAACACATGTGGTTGGAGTAAATATTGTAAAAATTTTTATGAAATGTAAACCTGAATTGTGAGCCAACCGCATGAACTATCCCCCCTTCTACTTTCCAAGTCTCTGTCACTGCTACTAGCAGTTGAAAATAAATTTTTATATGCATAAAACTTCATGACTAATTACTTGATCACTTGATCACAAATCAATATTTTTGATATCACTCTCTCTTTTCATTGTAATAGAAGAATAGAATATTTCACGTAATGTCCATTGCGTTTGAAAAGTTCACAAAATAATTTCAATTTTTCTTTTCAAAATAAAATTAAATTAACTAAACTCAAATTTATACGCTTGAAAGCTTTTTGATAGGACTAAATTTTTTTTTGTTTTATGGATAGTAAACAAAAAGATCTTCATGAATCTATAAATACGTTAATAATAGACAGGATATCGACTTTCTTTAAATTAGCTTCCCCAACCCCAAAAATGGGTTTAATTGACACGAAAACAGTGGATTCCACTGCCAATGTGATCAATAAAGTAGAAGTAGAACAACAAGGGCTTACAACTGTTACGATTTTACTGATCGTAATAGTAATACTAATGAGCATCAACATGCTAATTAAAATTTACAGAATGCACAATAGGTGCTTAAAGAAAAAGTATACTAGCAGGGCAAACGATTTAGATAAAGTTTAAAAAAAAAAAAGGAGAGGAAAAATTTTGCTTTGCAATAACAAAAAAAAAAAAAAAAAAAAAATATGTCGTTAGATGAATATTTCGCGAAGATTAAAGATAGGAACCCGGGTATAGAAACTAATTTACTAGAGGTTTTTAAGAGCGAACAAAGTAGCTCACCTCATCGCGCACTAGATCTAGCTACTATTAATATAACATACCTGGATATAACGGGAGAAAATTTCCCAATCCAGGGAAATAGCAGAGTAGCAATGTGCTTTATCCTTAGAGTACCTAACATATGCTGTTATACAAACGCAGCAGGTACTTTTCGCTTTTATCTAATGGATGAAGCACAACACAAGGAATAAAAATATAAAACGCATATTTAGAGAATGACCGACTGGCAAGTGATCGTTGCACAGGCCAGAATTCTGAAAGAGGAACTGTTAAAATCGATCAAGTGTATAAGTCAAGATAGGGCAATTAGTCCGAATACACTTGACAAGCACGTCGATATAATTCAAACCACGCTTCAGCAAATTCGTTTGCTACTGAAAAAACATTTCGATTCCCTTACAGAAGGTCATAAGTGTGCCGCCAAAGCATTCTATAACGAGTGTAGAGACAAATCTGTCTCGGCGTTGGCAAAACACAATATTCAGTTCGCCAGAGTATCTGACCTAGATACAACGATAGTTCTCCACGAAGATAGCGAATATAACAGGAAGAACATAAATTTTACAATGGCGGAAAAAATAGCTGCTGAGAGGGACTACGTGAGACAAGTTATGTCTTCAGTCCCTGAGTTTGATGGTCAAAAGACCTCACTCACCCGTTTCGTTACGGCATTAAAATTGGTCGAACGAACTAAAGGAGACCAGGAGGATTTGGCCATTGAAGCCATAAAGTCCAAGATCACCGGCTCCATTGCCCACAAAGTCCAAAACGAGACTACAATAATGGGCATAATAGAAAAACTAAAATATAACGTTAGAGGTGAATCAACTGACGTTATAATAGCAAAACTTATGAACGCCCAACAAAAGGGTAAAACAGCTTCAGAGTACGCTATGGAACTTGACAATTTGCGGAAGCAACTTGAAGCCGCTTATATTGACCGTGGAATAGATTCCGACAACGCTGAGGAATTCGCTTCAAAAGAAGCTATGCAGGCAATGATCAAGCAATGCCAGCATGAGCGAATTCGCACAATATTAGAAGCCGGTTACTTTAGTCATTTTAATGACGCAATGGGTAAGTATATCCGTTGTGTCACCGAAATGACTGGAAGTCCCAGTACAATATTGTACCAGCGTGGGAGAAATAATAGAGGCAGGTATTATCCTAACCACCAACGTGGTAGAGGCAACGGCCAGGGTAACTACAATGCCAACTATAACCGCGGCAATGGTAATTATCAAAATAATAATTACCAATCAAATTACAGAGGACCAAGCCAATATAGAAACAATAATAATAACAATAATAATGCTAGAAGAAACATACCTAGCAGAAATATTCGCGTATCCCACAACGAAACGGGAAACACAAAACCCTTTAGATACGGAAGAGTAAGCACAAAAAATGTGCATACAATTAACTTCAATCTCAATATATTTGTTTCATTTTTTAATGTCGAAACAAATAAAAAATTAACATTTTTAATCGACACTGGTGCAGATATTTCAATTCTCAAAGAAGATTCAGATGTTCTAAATGACATCGACACGAATCACAAAATTAACATTCAAGGCATTGGTAAAGGAGCAATAAAGTCCAAAGGCCTAGCAGCCTTAGAGATTCAAACCTCTAAATACATAATCCCACACGACTTTCATGTTGTACAGTCTGATTTTTCAATACCAAGTGATGGTATAATTGGCATTGATTTCATCAAAAGATTCAACTGCCAAATCGACTGCAGAGCGTCTGAAGACTGGTTAATACTAAGACCAGATAATTTAAAATTTCCTATTTATGTTCCAATAACATACAATTCTGGTAACACCTCAATTTTCATACCAGCAAGATCCCAAGTAGTCCGACAAATTAATCTCACCTTGAGTGAAGAAGTTGTGTTGATTCCCAATCAGGAAATTCAACCAGGTATTTTCGTTGCAAATACATTGGCAACAAATGGAAATACAGTTGTCCGTTTGCTCAATGCAACCAATTCTGACAAAATAATAAAGATAAACACTTTAAAGTCGGAACCATTTTCGAACTACGATGTAGTTCCAACCACTCCTAAAGCTAGGGGAAAATATGGTAATGTCCCAGCTAACTAAAAGTTTTCCGCTCCAGTTTAAAGAACAACTAACCCAACTATGCACCAGATATAGTGATGTATTCGGACTTGAGACCGAATCAATCACAACAAATAATTTTTATAAACAAAAATTGAGATTAAAAGACGAAGAACCGGTATATATCAAAAATTACCGGAGCCCGCATAGTCAAAAGGAAGAAATTCAAAAGCAGGTTGGAAAACTAATAACCAACAATATAGTTGAACCATCTGTGTCTGAATATAATAGCCCTCTGCTACTTGTTCCAAAAAAATCATTACCTGGCTCGGAAGACAAGAAATGGCGATTAGTTATTGACTATCGTCAGATCAATAAAAAATTATTGGCCGACAAATTTCCTCTTCCTCGAATAGAGGACATACTGGACCAACTAGGTCGAGCAAAATATTTTTCATGTCTTGACTTAATGTCAGGCTTCCACCAAATCGAACTTGAAGAAAGTTCAAGAAATATAACGTCATTTTCAACAAGCAACGGCTCATATCGCTTCACGCGATTACCATTTGGTCTAAAGATAGCGCCTAATTCATTTCAGAGAATGATGACTATCGCATTCTCGGGACTAGATCCGTCCCAAGCATTCCTTTATATGGATGATTTAATAGTTATTGGTTGTTCCGAAAAACACATGCTAAAAAATCTTAACGATGTCTTCAATACATGTCGGAAACACAACCTTAAATTACATCCAGAAAAATGTTCATTTTTTATGCGCGAAGTGACTTTTCTAGGTCATAAGTGCACAGATAAAGGAATTTTACCTGATGACACAAAATATAATGTTATTAAGAATTATCCAGTCCCACATGATGCGGACAGCGCTAGACGATTCGTTGCATTTTGCAACTACTATAGACGTTTTATTAAAAATTTCGCCGACTATTCCCGGCACATAACTCGATTATGTAAAAAGAATGTTCCCTTTGAGTGGACAGTTGAATGCCAAAATGCATTCCAATATCTTAAAGAAAATTTAATGCGGCCAACCATATTACAATATCCTGATTTTAGCAAAGAATTTTGCATAATCACAGATGCAAGCAAACAAGCGTGTGGAGCGGTTTTAACCCAAAACCGAGATGGACTCCAACTTCCAATCGCTTATGCATCGCGTTCATTCACCAAAGGTGAAAGTAACAAGAGCACAACGGAACAAGAGCTAGCAGCAATTCACTGGGCCATTACGCATTTTCGGCCATATATTTATGGCAAACATTTCACAATAAAAACAGACCACAGACCGTTAACATATTTGTTTTCCATGGTAAATCCTAGCTCCAAATTGACTCGCATGCGGCTTGAACTGGAAGAATACGACTTCACAGTTGAGTATCTAAAGGGAAAAGACAATTTCGTGGCAGATGCCCTATAATCGGATAACAATAACCGAGTTAAAAGATATACAAAATAAAGTCCTGAAAGTCACTACCAGGCAGCAATACAGACAAAATAAATCCTGCGCAGGAAATAAAAAAGAGACTTTGCCAAGACAAAGTACTCCAAATGCTTCAATGCCCAACGTTTACCAAGTTATAAATAATGACGAGGTACGAAAAGTAGTGGCCTTGCATATAACAAATAAATTGTGTTACTTGAAACACGGAAATAAAGTTATTGCAAGAATTGATATTGGCGACCTAGATACTAATGAAAAACTTGACTTAGGTCAGTTCTTTCAAAGGCTTGAAAAGCAAGCCGGTATATTAAAAATAAGCCATATCAAAACGGCACCGTGGGAAAAGATTTTTGAATATATTTCAATAGATACTTTTAAAGAAATGGGCAATGATAAATTGAAATCATTAAGAGTAGCGCTACTCAACCCGGTGACCATAATAAATAATGAAAAAGAAAAAGAAGCAATTTTGTCTGAAAATCATGATGATCCAATACAAGGAGGTCATAATGGCATAACAAAAACATTAATTAAAATAAAAAGACACTACTATTGGAAAAATATGACGCGTCAAATAAAAGAGTACATACGTAGTTGTCCAAAATGCCAAAAGTCGAAAACGACTAAACATACAAAGACCCCATTAACTATAACAGAAACGCCTATGAGTGCCTTTGACAGAGTAATAGTGGATACTATAGGTCCACTACCGAAATCTGAAAATGGTAACGAATACGCAGTAACCCTGATCTGTGACCTTACAAAGTATTTGGTAGCCATCCCTGTTCAAAATAAGAACGCAAATACTATTGCGAAAGCGATATTTGAATATTTTATATTAAAGTACGGTCCAATGAAGACGTTCATTTCGGACATGGGTACTGAATATAAAAATTCAATAATAAGCGATCTGTGCAAATATCTAAAAATAGACAACATAACGTCTACTGCACATCACCACCAAACAGTGGGAACAGTGGAAAGAAGTCATAGAACTTTTAATGAATACATCCGTTCATATATATCAGTTGATAAAACTGACTGGGATGTTTGGCTCCAATATTTTACATATTGTTTCAACACGACCCCCTCTATGGCACATGGTTATTGTCCATATGAGTTAGTTTTTGGCAAACAAAACAATTTGCCAAAACAATTTAATTCTATAAATAATATAAATCCATTATATAATGTAGATGATTATGCTAGAGAAGCTAAGTTTAGATTAGAGCAAGCCTACAAAAGGGCAAGGCTTATGCTAGAAGAGCATAAGGTAAAGAATAAGGAATTATACGATAGGAAAATAAATAACTTTGAAATAGAAATAGGAGATAAGGTTCTTCTAAAGAATGAAACGGGCCATAAGTTAGAAGCTAAGTATCTAGGCCCATATAGAGTAGAATCAATAGAAGATAGGGACAATATATTAATTAGGGATAAAAGAAATAAAGCACAAAGAGTGCATAAGGATAGGTTAAAAATTTTTAAATAAATTAAAAAAACAGATATATATATAAATTTTTATAGATCTAAAGCGTATACATTTGAAAGTAGATAAATAAAAAAAAAAAAAAAAAAAAAAAAAAAAAAAAAAAATTATACATATATTAATTTTTCCAAAAAAAAAAAAGAGTGAAAATCAAAAAACAAAAAAAAAAAAAAAAAATTTTTTAATAAAAAAAAAAAAAAGAATGGAATTATTTTTAAAAATTTAAAAAAAAAATTTTTCATTTCACTCATTTTAAAAAAAAAAAATTTATGTTTATATAACTTCCCATTTCATACATTTACTTTTAACTATAACTCTCAAGTCGATGCATGAAAATGCTGCTTGAAAACTACTAACGAAAAACAATAGGCTATTACTAACACATGTGGTTGGAGTAAATATTGTAAAAATTTTTATGAAATGTAAACCTGAATTGTGAGCCAACCGCATGAACTATCCCCCCTTCTACTTTCCAAGTCTCTGTCACTGCTACTAGCAGTTGAAAATAAATTTTTATATGCAAAAAACTTCATGACTAATTACTTGATCACTTGATCACAAATCAATATTTTTGATATCACTCTCTCTTTTCATTGTAATAGAAGAATAGAATATTTCACGTAATGTCCATTGCGTTTGAAAAGTTCACAAAATAATTTCAATTTTTCTTTTCAAAATAAAATTAAATTAACTAAACTCAAATTTATACGCTTGAAAGCTTTTTGATAGGACTAAATTTTTTTTTTGTTTTATGGATAGTAAACAAAAAGATCTTCATGAATCTATAAATACGTTAATAATAGACAGGATATCGACTTTCTTTAAATTAGCTTCCCCAACCCCAAAAATGGGTTTAATTGACACGAAAACAGTGGATTCCACTGCCAATGTGATCAATAAAGTAGAAGTAGAACAACAAGGGCTTACAACTGTTACGATTTTACTGATCGTAATAGTAATACTAATGAGCATCAACATGCTAATTAAAATTTACAGAATGCACAATAGGTGCTTAAAGAAAAAGTATACTAGCATGGCAAACGATTTAGATAAAGTTTAAAAAAAAAAAAAGGAGAGGAAAAATTTTGCTTTGCAATAACAAAAAAAAAAAAAAAAAAGAAAAAATATGTCGTTAGATGAATATTTCGCGAAGATTAAAGATAGGAACCCGGGTATAGAAACTAATTTACTAGAGGTTTTTAAGAGCGAACAAAGTAGCTCACCTCATCGCGCACTAGATCTAGCTACTATTAATATAACATACCTGGATATAACGGGAGAAAATTTCCCAATCCAGGGAAATAGCAGAGTAGCAATGTGCTTTATCCTTAGAGTACCTAACATATGCTGTTATACAAACGCAGCAGGTACTTTTCGCTTTTATCTAATGGATGAAGCACAACACAAGGAATAAAAATATAAAACGCATATTTAGAGAATGACCGACTGGCAAGTGATCGTTGCACAGGCCAGAATTCTGAAAGAGGAACTGTTAAAATCGATCAAGTGTATAAGTCAAGATAGGGCAATTAGTCCGAATACACTTGACAAGCACGTCGATATAATTCAAACCACGCTTCAGCAAATTCGTTTGCTACTGAAAAAACATTTCGATTCCCTTACAGAAGGTCATAAGTGTGCCGCCAAAGCATTCTATAACGAGTGTAGAGACAAATCTGTCTCGGCGTTGGCAAAACACAATATTCAGTTCGCCAGAGTATCTGACCTAGATACAACGATAGTTCTCCACGAAGATAGCGAATATAACAGGAAGAACATAAATTTTACAATGGCGGAAAAAATAGCTGCTGAGAGGGACTACGTGAGACAAGTTATGTCTTCAGTCCCTGAGTTTGATGGTCAAAAGACCTCACTCACCCGTTTCGTTACGGCATTAAAATTGGTCGAACGAACTAAAGGAGACCAGGAGGATTTGGCCATTGAAGCCATAAAGTCCAAGATCACCGGCTCCATTGCCCACAAAGTCCAAAACGAGACTACAATAATGGGCATAATAGAAAAACTAAAATATAACGTTAGAGGTGAATCAACTGACGTTATAATAGCAAAACTTATGAACGCCCAACAAAAGGGTAAAACAGCTTCAGAGTACGCTATGGAACTTGACAATTTGCGGAAGCAACTTGAAGCCGCTTATATTGACCGTGGAATAGATTCCGACAACGCTGAGGAATTCGCTTCAAAAGAAGCTATGCAGGCAATGATCAAGCAATGCCAGCATGAGCGAATTCGCACAATATTAGAAGCCGGTTACTTTAGTCATTTTAATGACGCAATGGGTAAGTATATCCGTTGTGTCACCGAAATGACTGGAAGTCCCAGTACAATATTGTACCAGCGTGGGAGAAATAATAGAGGCAGGTATTATCCTAACCACCAACGTGGTAGAGGCAACGGCCAGGGTAACTACAATGCCAACTATAACCGCGGCAATGGTAATTATCAAAATAATAATTACCAATCAAATTACAGAGGACCAAGCCAATATAGAAACAATAATAATAACAATAATAATGCTAGAAGAAACATACCTAGCAGAAATATGCGCGTATCCCACAACGAAACGGGAAACACGCAAAACCCTTTAGATACGGAAGAGTAAGCACAAAAAATGTGCATACAATTAACTTCAATCTCAATATATTTGTTTCATTTTTTAATGTCGAAACAAATAAAAAATTAACATTTTTAATCGACACTGGTGCAGATATTTCAATTCTCAAAGAAGATTCAGATGTTCTAAATGACATCGACACGAATCACAAAATTAACATTCAAGGCATTGGTAAAGGAGCAATAAAGTCCAAAGGCCTAGCAGCCTTAGAGATTCAAACCTCTAAATACATAATCCCACACGACTTTCATGTTGTACAGTCTGATTTTTCAATACCAAGTGATGGTATAATTGGCATTGATTTCATCAAAAGATTCAACTGCCAAATCGACTGCAGAGCGTCTGAAGACTGGTTAATACTAAGACCAGATAATTTAAAATTTCCTATTTATGTTCCAATAACATACAATTCTGGTAACACCTCAATTTTCATACCAGCAAGATCCCAAGTAGTCCGACAAATTAATCTCACCTTGAGTGAAGAAGTTGTGTTGATTCCCAATCAGGAAATTCAACCAGGTATTTTCGTTGCAAATACATTGGCAACAAATGGAAATACAGTTGTCCGTTTGCTCAATGCAACCAATTCTGACAAAATAATAAAGATAAACACTTTAAAGTCAGAACCATTTTCGAACTACGATGTAGTTCCAACCACTCCTAAAGCTAGGGAAAATATGGTAATGTCCCAGCTAACTAAAAGTTTTCCGCTCCAGTTTAAAGAACCAAGAGAGCACAGACGTGCCTCCCATCCAAATAATACTATTGACTCTTTGGGGACATATTAGATGGCGACCGTGACAGGACCGTCACATTGAAGGACGTTACCTGTATGAACCTCATATAGAATGGAATCCTCAATTTCCTTTTGAAATTAAAATATGGAGCTGCCGAGTTGAAAAAAAAAAAAAAACCCATCTACGCTATAAAAAAAAAAAAACGACAAAGAAAGACCACGTAATTATATCAATTGGAAATGTGTGCACACAAGCGGGGCAATTTGAAAATATGCATACATGTGACGTGGTAACAGCATAAGTGCTTGGATATACCATAAAAAAAAAAAATATCCACAATTGTGTTAAGCTCTATCACCTATTCACACGTCAACAAGTAAAAAAAAAAAAATACAAATATATATGAACACACTATTACGCGTATGGCCGACCCCCAAGAATTAACATTCGAAAGTGCTGCTCCTGTCGAGCAAAGGGATCCACCCACACTAGAAGAGGCTCTAGTGGTGTATCCCACCGATGGACCACGCCCACTCACAATAGCTGAGTACCGGGCTCGCCAGAACAAAGATACAACGCAAAGAAGGAAGAAGCGGGGCGGAAAAAGAATTGCCCTCCTGCGCCAGAGACGATTGGTGCAGGATATGTTGAAAACTGCAACATTGCCTGAGGAAGACCGACAACTCTACACAGAGAGTCTGCAGGAGATTAACCACAAGCTCCGCACTGGTGCGAAGTAACGCAAATCGGATTTCCGATATTGCCTCAAATTATAAAAAAAAAAAAAATTTTTTTAAATAAAAAAAAAAACCAAACATATAAGAATATATGGATATTTGGATTCCAGAGGCCTATATGTAGTGCTGACATAATTTATTATTGTCCATAAGCTTTTGAATAAGCAAGTTCTGATTCCGCATCAGTACCTGCATGCAATTTTGCATGAACGTCATGAAATTTGTCATGTTTTATTATAATATTCCCGGTGTGGTTTGAGAGGAAATTAGAGTCAAGCATTAAGTTGGAGTCAAGCGGATACGAGCCGTCGATCTCTTCACGTTGAAACGGACCTACAGTTGTTTTGACCAACTTGGGCTACCAATTTTGGCACAAATGTGGTGCAGTTTGCACCACGGATATAGAATGGTGGTGTCTTGGCTAAGAAGGGTTTAGTTTGGGAAACTGCTTCTTGAGATTCCGGCTGATTTGCCAATATTTGTTGCCAATGTTGTTTTTCGACATTTTGGGAGTGTTGCCTCTTTTTGTCTGAGGGCTAAGCTTTCGCTTGTTTATATTAATATATCTGTCCATACCAGTCTGAACAGATGACTTTAGATTCACCGTCACTGGTTGGGCAGTTTTTGTTGAGGTAATCCAATTAACACTTCAGGTGTAAGCGAATTTGAGGGTGAAGCGCATTGGGCGCTCCAAGATAAATTGTTGCTGGTTGGTTTAAGTAATTTGCTCGTACTAGCACTTTTGGATGCAGCGCCTGTTGTTGTTGTGGTAATCAGAGACACTACTGAGAAATATGCATTGTTGCGTTGTATAGAGAGCCGACGCTCGTTTTGTTGCTGAAGAATTTGTTCTTATAGCTTCTGTTGGCGAGAGTCTAATGACGAAGGGCCTGAGTTAATCTCCTTACACGTTGGCAGTACTAGTAAATTTAGTTATTTACTAAGTATTGCTATTTGTATTTACAAATAACTATATAATTGTGGTTGGGCGTCTCTGTGGCGACTGAGAGCCCTGTCACTTTTTTTTTTTTAATTGTTTGGAGGTTGACACCGAAGAACTTGCGGAGCGCGACAAAAATACGACCGAACGCGTTGACTGTTGACGATATAAGTTAAAAAGGATTAATTAAAACAGATTCTTATTACTATCATTGGGTTAATTCAAAGGTGGCGGGAGACATCAATAAATTTTAGAGTTGTATTTTCCTAGCGATAGGGAAAGCTCAAATAGGAGCAAGGATTGTGACCAAAGCGCAAGCGTCACTTTTGGCGAGCTCTCAAATCGAACGGACGTGTGTGCAAAAAAAATTCGAAAAATAGAGAAATGTGTGGAAAGTAAAAGAAATGGTTAAAGACAAGTGAAAAGAGACCAAATTAAGTGGAAAGGAAACAGGTTTAGTGAAAGATACACGCGATGAAACAGCAAATCGAAACGAACAGATAAAAACCGGTGATTAAGTTGGCGAGTAAGTGTTGGGATAGGTTTTGAGGAATAGACCTGGTGCAATCCTTTCGCCATTTTGTGAAAACAATACAATTTTTATGGGTTTAAAAAAAAAACATAATAAAAATTAAATGAAAAAAAAAAAAAATATAATAATATAATAAAAAAATATAATAAAAAATATAATATACATGGTCGTTTTGTTTGCATGCGGTAGTGGTAACTCCCCCTCCTCAGCTCTTGACCCACTAATCCCGAAGCTAGTATAGGACGACTCTTCCTACTAGTTTCTAACCCGATCCACTAGTCCCCGAGCTAGTAGAGGATGACTCTCCCTATTAGTCCGACCCCGACCCCGACCCGCCCACTTATTGGTAGCGCCCCATTACTAAAACCATTAACCAAACGACGAAGCCGACGAAACCATATCAAATGTAAAGGTACAAATTAACAAATGAAACCATGAATCCAATTATATTATTTAGCTTTTAGTTAGGCGTTAAAATTACTCACATAACTTCTCGGCAAGTGTGGGCGAACAGAAATATTTGGTTGCATTGTGCGTTTCAGCAGAGGACGAAATTTAAATAGCAAGATTCATTTCCTTTGCAAAATATGCACAATTAGCAATGTTTCAATAAAAACGCAAGAAGAATTGCAGGATGTATATGTATGTATATTTATTTATGAATTTATTATTTATAATGTAAATGCTTACAGATATTGATTCTAATTAGCCAAAGAACTAGACTCTATTTAATATAGGCCCCGCTGCATAGGTCATTTTAGATCCATCTTTCATGACGTAGCTGCTAGGTCAGCAACGTATATTATTATTGCTGACTCTAGCAGGGGTACTCAACGAATTGATAGCCAACAACTGCTGTGAGAAGGTTACCCGAGATTACTTATTAATTATGGGTTACATATTATTACAATTTGGGAATTATTTACTATTATTTAGATATTACAATTGGGGCAGTATTTATGTCAAATGTAGTGGAATTTTGTGTACTTATATCTATTTGCACCAAGCACCAACATACTCCCGGCCGTTGAATACCTCTTCAACATTACTCTATGTTGATCTCGAATTCCTGTGAACTGGATGCTTGTAGATTGTTAGATTCTGTTCCTTCTTTTTGTTGGGTCATCTCATGTTGGCCTGGTTGAAAGATTACGGGTCTCTTTGTACTCCACACCTTTATTACATATGCAACCAGTAATATTATGGATGTTGCCAGCGCTGCATATGAGATGTAATGGTGATGGTGGGGTACTTCCAGTTCATCTGGTTGCTTCATCTTGGTCGTGACTAATAGTTGATTGCTTAAACTCTCTAGTTCCTGAGAGCCCAATTGCAAGGTATTGTTCATCAAGGTGGCCTTCGTTATATTTGGTACTGTGCCAGATGAGAAGTTACCAAATCGTGCATATGATAATTTCAGCTATCCTGTTGTTTCCACACGGCGACCGGAAACTTGAAGTACGGAGTGTTTTAGTGTGCACCCTGGATCCATGAATAAAAGACCTCCTTGATTGATGGTCACGCTGATCATGTTGTCACCGCATACTGCTGATAGTTCCATCGGCGATTTTGTCGCAAATATCCAACGATTTTTGTAATGCAGGTCGTACCATACAAACGGCTAGTTGGTTTGCTTGATATAGCAAATTGATGAAATCTTTTCTCTAAACAGTTGAAACTCGCAGCTACTATTAGTAGTGAAAGTTGTTTGTTTGTCGAAACAAATATATTCTTCCTCCTTCATTGGGTAGCATTGTCCCAGGTCCTTTGTCGACAGGCCAATGTATTGGTCTCTGTATCTATTTACTGCAATAATTGGGATTTCATTATCCATTATCAAGATACCATGATGACTGATTGCAGGAATGGGAATTAAGTTATGTAGTTCCAGGGTCTCAGTGCACACGAGGGGCAGGGTGATCTTAAAGATCACATGATCCTTCACTATGGTTCCCTCCGCCTTCATTAGTTTATATAATGACATTATGTCAGTGTCCGAGACTGGCAACGCCAATCCGGGTGGAAGATGAGCCCTTCGCCATGCTCCTCTATGTCATTGGTTGTTTGCCCATTATCCTCATCTGGACTGTCAAACTTTCGCTTTTCGCCTAGCTCTGCGTTTGGAAGTAGTGGAGAAACTTAGTGAATCGATCGTTTGAAAATTCCTTTCGCTGATTTTCCTGCTGCCTCCCATAAGCCTCCGAAATGTGGTTGACCTGGCGGACTGAATTTCAACTGTACTTCTATTTGCATGCTAAATTCAAAAATAGCACTTGAGGCCTTCTCGGAGTGGATTGGTTGTGAGCCCTTACAAAGTTTGTAGCATTGTCACAATGGAGTGTTTGACATTTTCCTCTTCTTCCTATGATTCTTATACTTTAAGCAGCGTTGTTGCACGCCTGTTATGATTGCTGCTGAACCTGCGAACGTATGCGACGATTCGCTGTAGTCGGTAGAATGAATTCTTGTGGTTTATTTTATATATCCACGCATCATCCATTTCGTTCTGAGCCTTGTTGTTCACTGTTGCCATGCTGAATACCTTGGTTTTCCGTTCTAAAGTATCAGCCATGTGTTCTGATGGTTTGAACGGTGCTGGCCAGCGGGATCGTGGCCCGTGCAAGTATAATGGTCCATATAGCCATAAATTGTGCGTGCTTTGTTGAGATGTCGGTATCCCTCTCGATAGAACATCTGCAGCTTTCAGGGCTGACGATACATGCCGTCATTGTGTTGGGTTGGAGACAGCATGTATTTTTGTGAGTCTGTTTGCCACAAACGTATGGAAATTAGATGCCAAAGAGTTAATCCATGACAATACAATTTTTGAATCTGACCATAGAACGGGTTCAAAGTTTTCTGCTTCCATTTGGAAATCGCGTCGAACTCTGTTCTAGACGCGGCAATGATTGCTTTTCCAATTGAGCTACTCGTGATTTTGCGCATAGTAGTCTCATGGAAACCTGTACGTTTTTGTATGTAGACCGGATGTACACAGCAGCTCCATATGCCTTTTCTGAAGAGTCTACAAAGGTGTGTATCTGACGCGTAGTTGTCACCTTTCTGTCGTATATGTGCCTGGGCATTTGTATTTGATTCAATTCTTGCAAGTCCGCACGATACATTTCCCACTGTTTTTCCAAGTGAGCAAGTAGATTGCCTTCTATCTCAAATTTTTACAACCAATCTTCTATCTGCGGCTTTATGTAAATTGTTGAAGAAGTGCTTTTCGCAATATTCTTCCTCTGGACCTTTGTATATTTTTTCAGGTTCCAAGGTATCCAATTTCCAGAATCGCTCCAACAGTTCATCAGGCTTGGTCGCCACCATACACGTAGCAGGTGCAGATGTAGCCATATTTATCTTTCCAGCAATGATCCAACCAAATTCTGAGTTTTGGAGCGTTGGACACTTATTTTGTTTTACTTGTCCAGGAAATAGAATTGAAAAACGGTGATCTGGGCCTAGTAATAAATCGATTTTACTAGTTTTGTTGAAGTTGGGTTCCACTAAAGGTATGGTTTTAGGCAGGTCAAACTTTTGCGTTGTTGCTTCTGTGGGTTGATCTGCGACAATGTGTGGTAAAACAAAGACATCCACTCTTGTACTGAAATCGGTGTATTTTGATTTCACTAGTACATTTACTCTGGATCTGCTGATCTGTGGTTGCCCTCAGATTCCTTTGATTCGTAGCGATGCCTTTCCTAGTTTCAACGATAATTGCTTTGCTAATCTCTCTGAGATTAGATTGACCTGGGAACCACTATCTAGGAGTGCACGAAATTCTCCTACCCTGGCTGTCGCTAGTAAGGTGTGAATTTTATTGCTTCCATATGTGGACGCAGCTGAGGCCGCTGTTCTTATATTTGGTTTCAAGTTGTTGTTTCCCAAATGTAACAATGTACTGTGGTTTTTATCACATTTCAAGCATCCCTTTCAGCGGCAATCCCTTCTGATCCGTTCTGATGCAGATTTAGTTTTCAAGTTTGAAACAGTTTGTGATTTAATTTATTACAGAACGGGCATGAAGATGGGGCTGTGTCTGATGCTGATGCATATGTTTTCTGCCTTTCTCTGGTCTGCTTGGATCCAATCGCTTCTAGGGCAAGGAATCGTTGTTCCAAAAAGGCAAGGAATTCCTTGGTTTTTTGTAATTCTTTGTATCGGACAGGGACTGGTCGTATACCGTATGGGTGAGTCTATCTAACTTCCTGGTCATATGGAAAATAAAAATCGAATCCCACGTTTCTGTATTGACGCCTACGTTTCTCAAGGCTTGCAGTAATAAATGAATATCATGAAGGTTCTTTATGGACATGGAGTTATTTCCAATGTTTGGAGGGTCAAATAATTTCTTGAACACTGCTGTTACGAACACAGCATTTTCCTAGCCGTGTCATAATTAGCTTCTGTTAATTCCAGATGCCTTATTAATCTTTCCAGGTGTTCCCTTTTCTGCTACTAAGGCAAAGTTGAGCACTAACTTCTCTGAGTCCACATACGCATCGAAGTCATATCCCATGCTCACAGGTTCTGCTACTGCCTTATATATTAGTTCAATCTATTTCCACTGTTTTTCGATGATAGGCTTGTAGTGAATTTTTTCTTCAGATGTTATCTGATTCAGAATTCGGAGTTATGATGCAATCAATGCCTTCTGTTGGCGCATCAGTTTCTCTTTCTTTAGCCTCTCTCCTTTTTGACCGGCCTCTAACTCATCTTCCAGTTTGTGTATCTGAGCCTTCCATATTTTTATGGTCTCATCCACCATTTTTTTCATTCATTGGGGTGGTACTTTTTTTTGAAATAGTCATGTTAAGAAAATTGATGATTAAATTTTTCCATCAACTCCTGATGGCCTTGGTCAAAGTTCTCCCATGGGTAATCCAGCTGATCAATTTTGTCTGTAAAGTATGCGACCTTTGTCTTCCGAGCGAGAGAATCGTTTTTGTAATTACGGATCATCGACTGAATGGCGTCTCCCCGTTCTGTTTGTTGAGCGTAAATCTCCTCCATGATATCAGCTAATCTTGACCCGTTGAGTGTTTTTGTTTATGTTAGAGACAAAAGTAAGCTCCGACTCGCACTTAATATGTGGTCAAGATTATACTTTTTGTCACAACTGCTATTTTTTGTGAAAATTATCCAGAACTTAATTTTGGTCTGGCTGATTTCTCTAGTAAATCTTTAATTTACCCAATCCAGTTTTAATTTATTATTGCAATGCAAAATAAATTTATGCTGACTTGTATATCACAATGACATAGGTCAGTACCTGCCGCCTAAGGGGTTAACTCGTAGGTTTGTTGCCCGCTAAACTGCTGATAGCGTAGGATTGCTCCACAATAATTGTATAATAATAATATAATGATGTATATATATTATTTAATTTTCAAATTTTTCTGCTGTGGTTCTGGTCGCCAACTTGACCAATTGACAAAATGATGATTTACTTGTCCAACCCGCAGAATGCATATATATTTTGTAGAATCAATTGCTTTAAAATTTATTAACAACACAGCACAATAACTTAGAATGTTGTTGCATCGACTTGGTCTTATTAATTTTTCTATATGTATATATTTTCCAAATTTTCCGCTGTGATTCTAGTCGCCAAACTGACTAGGTGACAAAGTGCTGACACAGTCAGTTATCTCACAAACAGATGTAATTTTTTTTATGATATGCAATATAGTCGCTATGTTGACTTGTATGCACAAATGCAATTATCACCAAGTGATCAATTGCTACGAAATTTCGAGACCCCGGACCGCGTTGTTTAAATTGGTCGCCTTGTTGACCAAAGTCGGGGTCACCAAAATGTTTTAATAAAAACGTAAAAAAAATTGCAGGATGTATATGTATGTATATTTATTTATGAATTTATTATTTATAATGTAAATGCCCCTAGAACATAATCTAGTGGCATAGGGTTGTCACAACGAGCACTTGATTTAGGTGGACCACGAAGGTTGAGAATTGTATTGTAATTGAGGGCCAAAAACACAGCGATGCACACCCGTTGCTTACAGATATTGATTCTCATTAGCCAAAGAACTAGACTCTATTTACATGGGCCCCGCTGCATAGGTCATTTTAGATCCATCTTTCATTACGTAGCTGCTAGGTCAGCAACGTATATCCTTATTGCTGACTCTAGCAGGGGTACTCAATGAATTGATAGTGTGATATGCACATATCGAGAGCTTACTGTACTCAGCATTATGTCCAGTATATACTTCTTACATATATACCAATAAACATAAATGTTACAATGCAACGACACTTTGTTTTTGTTGCACTGAAATATGATCGTCATATTTCTGTACTTACAGACAAGCCGCGTCAGCATGTGTCCCATGCAGTGACCGCTTGCATAAGATATAAATGTGCAAACCACGCTCTATTCCCACAGCGGCATATCCGCTGCTTACATATAAGATATACATATATGTTCATTTTATATATTATATATTAAAGAATTAATATACATAAGGCAGCGCTGCCACTGCGGTCCGCGCCACATTAGACTTAAAGAATTATTAAGATCATTAAGAAAGAAACAATAAAAGTGTTCAGAGCAATCATAATAGACGCTCCGATTTAACTGTGAAACCAAAACTCGAATCCGTGTCAAACCTTTTATTCCACATGGCGACCGTGACATAGGTCAACCGACCTAAGGAATCTGCGTTGGAAGCAAATCAAACAACACAAAAATTAATATATCTCTGGAGGAAAAACTAACACAATACTGGAGGAAAAACTAAACAATAAATGGCGAAGAATAAGAAAAATCTGAGTGGGTAGTGTGAGAGCATGGCTAAGCGAGGTGGAGTGCAAAATAAAATTAAAAAGAGAATAGCACACATCAAGTGGCTATTATACTCAAACCAAGCACCCCCTCCATGGGCAACTGCCCAAAAACTACAGAAAGAGATTGACTTTTTAAAGTCGATTGTAAAAAATAAACAGCCAACTGCTCCCTCTCACTCAGAAGAGAAACCCATACAAAATATTGCCAAGAAACCGATAATTAACAATACTCCAGTAACAGTGCCACAACCTAAAAGAATAAAAGAGTGCCCAGAAGACTGCCCTGGATCCCTGTGGAGTGTATTTTGCGAATACACCTGCTGGAAGAAACTTGGTGCGAAGACCGGCACCAGTACCGCCTGAGCCCATAGGCCCCGGACATCAGCAGCAGAGACAACAGTGTGAAAAGCATCCACCTTTTTACGCCATCGATGGAGCATCAGCTAGCCAATCGGCGACGACCAGCTGATGATAGAAGAAAATAAGCTGACTCAACAAAATATACAAGATACTTTAAACTCTATATATAATAATACACAAAAAAAAATTTTTTATAAAATAAGTACAGAAACAAATTGACACAATTATAGAAAATAAAAAAAATTTTGTAAAACCCATTGTATAAAAAAATATTGTAAAATTGAGTGGAACCCTATCCGATCAATAAAAGTATAGCCTGTAAAGCTATGCGCACAAATAGGTAGGGATTTGTACAAGGAAATTTTTCTTTTGATAAAAAAGTTTTCTTAAAAACTTCTAAACAAAAAAAAAAAAATATTGAATGTTCGACAATTCGATCAGTAAATTTGATGAAATATCCGAAATACCCAAAATGGGGTTAATCGATACTAAGACAGTGGATTCCACTGCAAATGTAATAAATAAAATTGAGTCGTCAAATACTGATTTAAAGTTTACTAATGCATTGTTACTAATGATTGTATTAATTATGTGTGCATATATAATTTATAAAGCATACATGTTGCATAATAAATGTATTGCAAAGAGGGCCTTAAGCCTAAATAAGAATGCGCACCAGCAATCCAATGCCAATGCATTAAAAAAATTTCAACTGTCGAAGAAATTTTCTCAATAACTTTTCATACTTTCGCAATAAATGAAAAAAAAAAAATTAATTTTAAAAATTCAAAGTTAACAATTCCAAACTATTTTTCTATAAAATCATTTATATAATTCATAGCAATATTCAAAAAAAAAAAAAAAAAGAGAGAGAATGTTTTAAAAAGTATATATATATTTCAAAAGAAACGAATAAAATTAAAATTACAAAATCATTATCGTGTTTAACGTCAAAGTATTCAGTTACATCGATAATAATATATAAAAAAAAAAATAAATAAAAAGTAAAAGACCAAAAACCAAAATTCCAGCAAATAAGTGACGATTAGCTGCAGGGGACACCGCTATGTCGCCCAAGCAAAAAAAGAAAATTCTAAAAATAGACACTGGTCAGCGTTCGGCTGCCAACTCCAACTACTACTTCCCGCTGGAAACACTAATGACCGCTAACGATGGGGCTGAGTTAAGTGATAACGAAGTTGAACTTGAGCAAATCATTACAAAAAACAAAGTGTATGTTCCTCCAATAAAGGTGCTAAAATGCACAGTGGAGCAAATCCATAAAATCTGCAAGGAAATAAATTGCATTCACTACTCCATTAAAAAAATATCAATTGGAATAAAACTACACTGTGTGGATAAAAAAGACTTTGAAGCCGCTTGCCATTAAATGAATGGTAAAGTTGAGTATTTCTCGTTTGCCGATAAAAATGATAAGCCATACAAAGCGTTGCTTTTGGGGCTAGATAAAATGAATCCCATGACATTAAAAGATGATCTCATCAATCTTGGCCTCCCATGCCTGGATGTTAAACTCGTACAGAGAAAGAGACAAAATAACTCCATATTAATTATATATGTGGTTTACTTTATTAAAAAATCCGTTTCCCTCAACGAACTTTAGAAAAAGCTATTCAGTTATCAACTACATAAGAGTTAAATGGGAATACCAGACGAAAAACAGCAATAAAATCACCCAATGCTACAATTGCCAAATGTTTGGACATGGATCCAAGCAATGCGACGTCTAATCCTACTGTGCAATCTGCGCTAGAAATCATAAGACCACTGAATGTCCGGAAGGATCAACTATCAAATGTGCCAACTGTAATGGACCGCATAAATCCAAAGATTATAATTGCCCCAGTAGGATTAGTTATCTTAATATAAGATCGCACGGTCGTTCCAAGGGAGCTAGTCCTCACCAAATCGCTACGAGAGTAAATTCAGTACAGATGTCCTCAAACTTGGAGCAGTTTCCACCACTGCACTCGGAAAAAACCCCAAATCCCACATGGGTAAGACCCGCTGCCCCTATGACAGCGAATAAACAGGATCTTTTTACGTTAGAGGAACTTAAGTCACTAACACTTGATCTTATTAAGAACCTTAGGAATTGTAGGTCTAAACATGATCAGTTCGAGGTCATAACCTCGCTGGCATTTATGTTTATTGCATAATAATAATAAGGGCCAACCTACAAATAGTTACGTGGAATGCCAGAGGCATTAAAAACAAAAAAGACGAACTTTTCAACTTTGTAATCCGAAACAGTATCGATATCTGCTTTGTTACTGAAACTTGGCTAAACAATAGCATTTCAATTAAGCACAGATACTTTTATGTTTACAGATATGACAGACCTAATGCCAGAGGTGGGGGCGTTGCAATTATAGTTCAGAAAAGTATTCGCCATAGTTTACTCCTAGTTCCAAATACTCAAAGCATAGAAGCAATTGGAATTAGCATTCATGATATCGCAAGATATCATACTGCAGTATATTGCTGTTATTTCCCAGGTGGAAGGTCAATCTTAGTTAACAAACAAAAATTTTCGGCAGACGTGAGATTGTTAACAAACAATTACGGAGACTTTATACTAGGCGGTGATCTTAACTGCCGGCATAGAAACTGGGGCTGCTGTAGGGCAAATGCTTGAGATAATATACTACAAGATATACCAACCAGAGAAAATGTCAGTATCTCCTTCCCGGCTGAGCATAGTCAGACGTCAACCTTAGATTTTTTTCTTACAAATCGCCCTGCAAGTATTACCACCACAATTGTCATGAACGATCTTGGTTCCGATCATCTACCTGTCAAAACCACTATTTGTAGTAATGTCCGCAGTTCTAAACCGGTAGGATACGACATGAAAAAAGCCAACTGGAGGAAATTCGCCAAAACCGTCTCATTAATGCTGACTAGCACTGAACGGATCGTAATAAATAATATTGAGGACTTAGATAATTCTGTAGCTTCTTTTAATAATGCCATTCACACGGCTAAGATTGACAGCATTCCGCAAAAACAAATAAGGAATACCCTTTTGGAATCTTACAAAAGTGCTGAAGAAAAAGCGGGTCGATATTCCCATTCTCAAAGACAATACAATGATGTACATTACCCCAGTCGAAAAGGCAAATGTATTAGCAGAGACTTTTAAGGTCAACCATATGCTGACAAATAATCTTAGTAATCCATCGACAATAGCTGAGGTGAAAAACTGCGTCGATTACCTAAACTCATGCACTCCAATCCCACCAGAAACGTATTTTGTGAAGCATACCGAAATTTCGGCTATCATCAAAACACTTAAAATCAAAAAGGCAGTGGGTCTAGATGACATAGAGAATATATGCCTAAAAGCATAGCCCAAAAAGGGGGTAAAATATCTAACAAAAATTATAAATGGACGCCTACGACTCTGCTATTTCCCAAAATATTGGAAAGCTGCAAAAGTAATCGCCATCAAAAAGAGCAATAAACCTGCTGAACACCCTTCTTCCTATCGTCCAGTAGGTCTGTTGTCGTCTACTAGTAAAATTCTAGAAAAAGTTATTAAGAGTAAATTCAATTTATTTATTGAAAACAATGAAATATTACCTCCAGAGCAATTTGGATTTCGTCAGGAGCATAACACGATTCAGCCCCTTGTTAGAATCAATAAAATTGTCAGATCAAACTTTCAAAGAGCCAACTCCACTGGCATGATTCTACTGGACATTAAGGCAGCTTTTGATTCGGTCTGGCACGATGGTCTGCTGTTCAAACTAAATGCGTTGTCAATTCCTCCAGAGCTAATTAAACTTATTCAAAGTTGTTTAAAAGATCGTTCTTTTAAAGTACATATAGGCAAAGCTATGTCTCAGAAAATTGATATAGGTGCTGCCTCTCACCGATCCTATATAACATATTCACTTCAGATATTCCGATTCCAACAGTGCAGCCTGTTGATTCTATATAACGTATTCACTTCAGATATTCCGATTCCATCAGGCTGCACTCCATCAATCATTGCGGATGACACGGCTATATTATCTTCTGGTAGCCTGGGTTCCAAAATTACAATCAATCACTTGCATCATTTTATCATAAATGGAAAATTCAAATTTACAAGGAAAAGTAAAGAGATTTACCTACCACGGGCTCATATCAGATTAAACCAAGTGGATGTAAAATGGGAACAACATGTTAGGTACCTTGGAGTTATACTAGGCAAGAAATTAACCTTTGAAGAACACACCCGTCGAGTCAGGCACAAAATAAATCTCCTAACTCGCTCTCTTTACCCTTTTATAAAAAGGAACACCTAACTGAGCTTAGTAAACAAAATGTATCTATTCAGATCAATATTTCAAAGTGTACTATTTTACGGAGCACCGGTCTGGGCTAATATCGCTAATTGTCATACTAAAAAACTATAAGTCACTCAAAACAAATTACTTAAAATGATACATAATTTGCCCTGCCTTTTTTCACAAGTGAACTACACCACAGAGCAAATTTTGAACAGGTGGCTGTGAGACTCGAACGTCTCCACAATAATTTTGATAATAGATGTTTGTATTCAACGTATCGTCATATAAATTTCCTAGTATAATATCTAGTTCTAGTTGTAAGTTTTATCTAAAAGCATTTCAAGGGGTTTTTAATCAAATTTTCTCCCCAACTTATCTTGTATTATATGTATTAGCGTTACGCATTAATGTAAGCAAATTGTTATATAACTAAGTTGAAAATGCCAATGCAGCATGAACCCTTAACCGTAAAAATATTACTCTCACATAAATGTATATATCAAAAATCAGTGAATAAATGTAAATGTAAATTACAAAATTACAAAAAAATAACTAAAGCACTATGAGATCAGAAGTAGGCAAATTGTCAATATTTATTTGCCAATTTAATGTCAGATATGGAGTGGCAACAGATACGTGATACATTACAGAAGATAAAGAAAAAGTTTGATAAATCATACAAATGTATTTCACAAAACAGAAATATCCTAACTGACACTATAAACAAGCATGCAGAGATATTAGTAGAGTGTTTTAATGAAGCACGAATTCTTGTACACAACAACAGAGAAAAGTTAAGACAAACATACTGGTCATCAGTATCTAAATTATTAGTCAAATTTCGATCAAATTTGGTATCGGTACAAAGAAGATGTAATTTAGACATATCAATACCAATAATCCTAAATACCCCTTTGTTAGTTGGAACTAGGGAAGAATTCATAAGGACCAGGAAAATATAGATTCATCAGAGGAGTAAGAATCAGAAAATAACACTGATACTGAAATCAAAGAAATAGATTTACAAGATTTAACCATACCTGCGGTATTACAACTACCCGTAGTAGACAATTGGCCAGATTTCGACAAAAATTCCAAGCTAGTAGAAGAAAAATCAGTAATCATGGGCCTAACCAATGTCGAATTTATGAACATTGCATCAAGGATGTTACCGGATTTTGACGGTAAAGCTGAAAACCTACGAAGCTTCCTAGATGCATTGGAAATAATACAATCAATAAAAGACACCCATGAACTATTAGCTGTATTCATAATTAAATCAAAACTAAAAGGACCAGCTAGAAATATAATAAGCACTGAGAATACGATAGAACAAATAATCACGAAACTCAAAGCTAACGTTAAGGGAGAGTCAATTGACACTATATCTGCAAGATTATTGAATCTTTCGCAGGACATAACAACAATAATAACAGCAATCACTACAATACAAACTCTAGAGGCGGCTCGAAAATCGACTTAGTACTTAAACCGCAATCGCTTACATACCAAATACATGTACCACTATTACACAATGATATCGACAATTCAATATTGCTACCAGCAAGGTTAGAAGTATTGAGAAAAATCACACTACAAACAAATGAAGATACTGTATTAATACCAAATCAGGAAATTCATCATCATTCAGGCTAACAGCATCGTAACAGGTAATAATGCAATAGTTCGTATCTTGAATACAACAAGTGAAAATATAAATATTAAAAATCCAAACATTACATTTGAATCAATAGAAAATCATGAAATTAAATCATTCAGTAATAATAAAGTAAATAGAACAAATGAAGTCTTAAGTAAATTAAAGTTCCCAGATCATGTAAAAATAGAACTTACTGAGTTTTGCACCGAGTACAGTGACATATTTGGTCTCGAATAAGAACCAATCTCAAGTAATAACTTCTACAAACAAAAACTAAGGTTAGCAGACAAAAACCCAGTATACATAAAAAACTATAGAAATGCAGAAGCAGAAAAGCCAGAAATAAATAGACAGGTAGAAAATTTGATATATAATAGCCCACTTATAACATAATTTTCTACGAGCACTGGCTCACATCGCTTCACGCGATTAACCTATGGTCTAAAAGTAGCTCCAAACTCATTTATGAGAATGATGCAACTAGCTTTCTCTGGCCTAGAACCATCGCAAGCATTTCTCTACATGAATGATTTAGTTGTTATCGGCTGTTCCGTACAGCACATGTTCAAAAATCTTACGAGTATTTTTGCACTTTGTAGAAAACACAATCTTAAACTAAACCCAGAGAAATGTTCATTCTTTATGCACGAGGTAACATTCCTTGGCCATAAATGTACAGATCATGGCATCCTTCCGGATGATAAAAAGTATGATGTAATTAAAAACTATCCAACTCCAACGGATGCAGACAGTACACGACGTTTTGTCGCTTTTTGTAACTACTATAGAAGATTCATTAAGAATTTCGCACAATACTCACGTAACCTGAGAAGATTGTGCAAGAAGAATGTCCAATTCCAATGGATTAAAGAATGTGAAGAATCATTTAAGTATCTAAAAAAGGAATTAATGAAGCCAACATTATTGCAATACCCTGATTTCAGCAAAGAATTTTGCATAACCACAAATGCAAGTAAACATGCATGTGGTGCAGTATTATCACAAGACTGCAACGGAGCGCAGCTACCAATTGCTTATGCATCGAGATCCTTCACACAGGGAGAAAGTTATAAATCGACTACTAAACAAGAATTAGCAGCAATACACTGGGCAATAAAATATTTCAGACCTTATATCTATGGAAGACATTTCTTAGTAAAAACAGATCATAGACCACTAGTATATTTATTTTCAATGAAGAATCCTACTTCAAAGCTGACTAGAATGAGATTAGACTTAGAAGAGTATCAATCTACAGTTGAATACCTCAAGGGAAAGGACAACCACGTTGCGGATGCATTATCTCGCATAAATATATAAAGATTTAATTACAATGAACAGAAATATATTGATGGTACAAACAAGATCATCAAAAAGACAGGAAAACATCTGCGCAGATGAAAAAATTAAAATGCATGAAAAAATATATGAGCCCAATGTCTACGAAGTCATTAGCAATAGCGACGTAAAGAAATTTGTAAAAAAAAATGAATAATTTCAAGTGCTTGCTCAAAAGAGGAAAGCAGATTATTTCACAAATTTCAGTTAAAGATTTATATTCTAATGAAAAATGTGGGATACACAAAATCATTAACTTACAGATGTCACCAAGTGAACAAATTTTCAAATTTATCACTTTAAATGAATTTTATTGAATGCAGAGTTTATTAGAGACTAAAATGAGAATGTTTATTGAGAGACTAAAATTGAGTACATAGAAAATAAATGCTGCAAGCACAAGCAGCAACTTAACATTAAGAGGAACCAAAGATTGTCCGTTATAATTCGTGGAACGGACACCAATACAAAGCAATTAGAAATACCTATACATACATAAACATACAGCGGTGTTCTCTCATACATTTTCAACACTCCTTCTCAACGCGATGTTTATCTACATTTCATTTCACATTTCAAGGATCTTATTTAAATACATCAAATTTAAAAACTTCATTTTAATCCCAACAGTTTAGCACATTTTACATGTTTGATTTTACAAAGGTTTTTAGTTAATACATCGGATATCATATCATATATATGGGACATACTTAATATCAATTATATTATTCTTATACAATTCTCTCACAAAATGATACTTGATCTCAATATGTTTACTTCGTGCATGAAACTTAAAATCTTTAGCAAGGTATTGTGCGCTTTGATTATCGCTATACATCATCATCGTTGGTGCTGTCCCGAAGCCCATCTCTTCGACCAGTTTGCGCACTTACACTGTCTCTTTAGTTGCTGTTGAAAGAGCTACGTACTCCGCTTCCGTACTACTGAGAGCCACCATGTTCTGCTTCTTTGACTCCCAAGAAACTGCTGCTCCAGCCATGAAGATTGCCCAGCCACTAAAGGATTTGCGATCATTGCTATCGCCAGCCCAATCTGCATCAACATAACAGTGGGCAGGTATGCCAGTTTTGGCATAATGTAAGCGATATCTCAATACGCGCTTTGCAGCCACCATGTGCTCCGTGTGAGGGTCGGACTTTCTCTGCGCCAGTTTCGCTACCGAATGTATTATATCTGGCCGTGTTGTCAGCCCCAAATATAAAAGCGACCCAATCAGCGATTGGTATCGTGTCTTGTCCACCGATGTGCAGCTAGTGTCATCGCATTTGGTCTGAAAACCAACTTCTAGTGGTGTAAAATGATGAATCGATGTATTGTCATTGACGGTATAAAACCGAATGATTTTTATTGAAAAATAATTTCTCAGCTTAGCCTAAGAATTCTTAAGTATATAAGCATATATATATATAAGTATGAAAGAGAGAGAGTGTAGTATGTACATATATGTTATACAATAAACATTCACACGCTCGATTATGCAGACGTTGCAATTCGTCCGCATGGCCAGTCTACGTAAGTGGCTGATCATGTTTCGAGCTTGCTTATGTTTATGTATATGCAACACATATAGCATACACTAACATGTGTCGGCTATATGACCGTTTGCAATAAGAGAATACTCTATATTGTGTCGATTATTATTATTATAAGGTTGCATATACTACACCTCCCTTTTTTAAGAAATAACGTAGTATTTAATTAAGTTTAATTTTTTACGTAGTTATTTAATGCTTAAATTCAGTTATATAGTAATTTTTTTATACCCTTGCAGAGGGTATTATAAAATTGGTCAGATGTTTGTAACGCATAGAAATATACGTTTCCGACCCCATAAAGTATATATATTCTTGATCAGCATCAATAGCCGAGTCGATTGAGACATGTCCGTCTGTCCGTCTGTCCGTCTGTCCGTCTGTCTGTTTGAATCACGATGACGGCCTTAAATTTTAAGCTACATAGTTGAGACATGAAAAGTTAAGATCCCCAATCGATGGCGCAGGTAGAGTTTAAAAATTAGTCGGATCGGATAATTATAGCCGGAGTTATTAACTAAAACGTGGAGGTACCTCGAGTAAAATAAGCAATTTTCTTTGTCAGCAAAGAAACAAAAACAAATTCCAAGCAATCACACACACACATACATATGCAAGAATTGGTCACCACGCGGTGTGTGAGAGAGACAGAAACATTTGCGTTGTGTTGTTGCACAGAACGAAATTTAAAGAGCGAGATGCCATGCGTTTGCTATATGTATATGTATGTCGAACTAGCTTAAGTGAGTTAAGTGAGGATGGTGACGTAGTACGTAAAGATCGGTTGCGCGGTGTTTGGTGGGTTCGGTTCTTGGTCAATACGGAAAGTGTTTACTTTTGAGTTTTTTCTTCTTTTTTGTTTTTCGATTTTATTAAACATTAATACCAATTACTTTAAAATTTTTGTTTTTAAATTAAATAATAAAACAATGAAGCTGCAAGGGTATAAAAACTTCGGCAAAGCCGAAGTTAGCTTCTTTGATATTTTTCTTGTAATTTTTTCTTTTTTTTTTTTTTTGTTTACTTTATTTTGAACAGAATAATTTTCACAACAATATTTGATAGTTTATTATTATTTTTAATAGAAAAAATTTTTTTCATATATTCTGTATCATAAATTCTGTATGAAAACTTTAATCATATCATTTTTATTATTATTTTTTTTTTTTTTAATCATTATATCTTTTTAATCTATTCTTATGCAGTGTTTGTTTTTTATTCTTACTATCTTTTACTACTATATTGTCATTACCTTCTATAGTTTCTACAACAAATGGACCTAGTTAGGGTCTAGTTTATGGCCTACTTCGTTTTTTAGCAAAACTTTATCTCCTACTTCTATATTTATTTCTGTTACTGACCTATCATAATATTTCTTATTTTTTTTCCTATGGTTTTCTAACATTATTCTTGCTCTTTTGTAGGCAATTTCTAGTCTAAATTTTATTTCCTTAGCGTAATCATCTATATTGTATATAGGATCTATTCTATCTATTTTGTTAAAATCTATGAATTGATTTGGTGGTCTTCCAAATACTAATTCGCATGGACAGTATTCATGCACTGCCGAGGGTGTTGTGTTGTAGCAATAAGTGAAATATTGTATCCAAACATCCCAATTGGAATTATCTGCAGATACATAAGAACGAATAAATTCATTGAATGTTCTATGACTTCGTTCTATTGTCCCTAAAGTCTGGTGGTGATATGCTGTAGATGTTAAATTCTTAATCTTCATGTACTTGCATATATCTGTTATTATCTGGTTTTTATACTCAGTTCCCATGTCCGAAATGAGTGTTTTCATTGGACCGTACTGAAGTATGAAATGTTCGAATATAGCTTTAGCTACATTACTTGCACTCTTGGATGCAACTGGAATAGCTACTAAGTATTTTGTAAGGTCGCATATTAATGTGACAATATACTCATTTTCACTATCTGATTTTGGTAGCGGACCTATTGTGTCCACTATCATTCTATCAAAAGCCTTTTCTGGTGTTTCTGTTATTATCATGGGAGTTTTTGTATGTGTCGTAGTTTTTGACACTTGGCATTTATGACATCTACGTATGTACTCTTTGATATGGCGTCCCATATTTTTCCAATAGTAGTGTCTTTTAATTTTTGCCATTGTTCTAGTAATCCCTGTATGACCTCCTTGTATTGGATCGTCATGAAATGTAGACAGTATTGCTTCTTTTTCTTTTTCATTTTCATTATTTATTAGGGTCACCGGCTGGAGTAGCGCTACTCTTAATGTTTTCAATATAATATTGCCCATATTTTTAAAAGAATCTATTGAAATAATTTCAAAGATCTTTTCGCTCGGTGCCACTTTGAGTTGGCTGATTTCAAGTACACCGGCTTGCATTTCAAGCCTTTGGAAGAACTGACCTAAGTCGAGAATTCCATTGGTGTACAAATCGCTAACATCAATTCTTGCTATAACTTTCTTTCCATGTTTCAATGAGCATTTGGATTCTGTTATTCGCAAGGTCACTACTTTCCGTACTTCATCATTCTTGATGACTTCGTATACGTTGGGCTTAGAAGCATTTTGAACTTTTTGCTTTGGCAAAGGTTCTTCTTTATTAACTGCGCAGTTTTTCTGTCTACTTTGTTGCCTGGTGTGACTTTCAGGACTTTTATATTCATATTCTTTAGTTCGGATATAGTTATCCGCGATAGGGCGTCTGCCACAAAATTGTCTTTTCCCTTAAGGTATTCTACCGTAAAGTCGTATTCTTCAAGATCTAGTCTCATTCTAGTTAATTTTGAACTGGGATTTGTCATTGAGAATAAATAGGTAAGTGGTCTATGATCTGTTTTAATAGTGAAATGTTGACCATATATGTATGGTCGAAAATGTGTTATGGCCTAGTGGATTGCTGCTAACTCTTGTTCTGTTGTTGATTTGTTGCTTTCACCTTTAGTGAATGAGCGTGATGCGAATGCAACTGGGAGTTGTTTGTCTCCATATTTTTGTGTTAGAACAGCTCCACGCGCGTGTTTACTTGCGTCTGTTATTATGCAAAATTCTTTGCTGAAATCTGGGTATTTTAATAAAGTTGGTTTTATTAGGGCTTTTTAAGATATTCAAATGCGTTCTGACAATCATTATTCCATTCAAATTTTACAGACTTCTTACATAATCTTGTTATGTGACGTGCATATTCTGCGAAGTTTTTAATAAATCGTCTGTAATAATTGCAAAATGCAACAAATCTTCTAGCGCCATCTGCGTCTGTGGGGACTGGGTATTTCTCTATGACATCATATTTGTTGTCATCAGGCAAAATACCTTGATCAGTACACTTGTGACCCAAAAACGTCACTTCGTGCATGAAGAATGTACATTTTTCCGGATGTAATTTTAGGTTGTATTTCCTACATAAGTCAAAAATGTTTGTTAGATTTTTGATCATGTGGTTTTCGGAACAACCGATGACAATTAAGTCATCCATATACAAGAATGCTTGCGAAGTATGAAGTCCAGAAAATGCTATGGTCATCATTCTTTAAAAAGAATTTGGCGCTATTTTGAGACCAAAAGGTAATCTTGTGAATTGATATGAGCCATTGTTTGTTGAAAATGAAGTGATTTCTCTAGATTGTTTTTTTAGCTCTATTTGATGGAATCCCGACATTAAGTCGAGGCATGAAAAATATTTGGCTCTGCCTAATTGGTCAAGAATATCGTCTATTCTTGGAAGTGGGAATTTGTCAGACAATAGTTTTTTGTTTATTTGACGGTAATCTACAACTAAACGACATCTTTTATTTTCATTACCTGGGAGACCTTTCTTGGGTACAAGTAGTATTGGACTATTGTACTCCGAAATTGATGGTTCAACGATTTTATCTTGAATGAGTTTTTCGACCTCTTTGTTTATTAAGTCTTTATGACCATGCGGTATTCTATAGTTTTTTATATACACTGGTTCTGTATCTTTTAACCTTAATTCTTGCTTGTAAAAGTTATTTGTTGAAATAGATTCGGTTTTAATTCCGAAAATGTCTGTATACTGTGTGCTTAGCTCTGTAAGCTTGGCTTTGAATAATTGTGGGAAATTCTTTTCAAGTTTTTTCATTACTTCTTTATGTCTTTCGTTCTTGATATCTTGGACTATGTCATAGTCACTTAATGATTCGGTTTGGATTTCATTTAAATTTATAATTTTGGTTGAACTTGTTGTATTTAATATTCGGACAAAAATATTATCTTTATCGGAAATTGTATTTCCAATAAATATTCCCTTATCAATTTCTTGATTTGGAATTAAAATGGTATGTTCAACAAAATTTAGTTTTATTTGACAGACGACTTCAGCACGAGCTGGAAGTATTATAGCGTTATTATCACACGTATGTGTAATTGGTATATATATTGGATAGTTGAGATTGTTTGGCCGAAGTATTAGAGTATCACTGGAATGTGTGAAATCTAATTGGCAGTTGAATTTTTTAATGAAGTCTATGCCAATTATACCATCGCTCGGAATCGGAAAATTGTGTTCGACTAAATGGAAGTTGTGAGGAATTATATATTTTCCTGTAGTTAATTCTACAAATGACAAACCGATTGAAAAAACTGATCCTTCCCCTATTTTTGATATTTTTGTTTTTATGTTAGTATTAACATTCTCAAAAATATCGACATTTTCTTTTAATAGTGAAATGTCTGCACCAGTATCAATTAGTAAGGTAAATTCCTTACCTGAATTTTCATTTTTCAATTTCACAAATATGTTTAAATTAAGGTTAATATTGTGTACTTTCGAATGTCTTAAGGGAGTTATTGGTTTTCCGGATCACTTTGCGCAACCCGTACATTTGAATTATTATTATTATTATTGTGGCTTCTATTTGAATTGCCACGGCCTCTAGAGTTTCCTCTAGTTTGGCCTTGTCCTCTATAATATGAACTATTATTTCTAGTGTTTCGGAACCCGTTGTATTGGTAATAGCCTCTTCCACGGAGGTTACCTCGGTTTCCTCGTTGGTTTTGCAAGTGGTAATTTTGGTTGGGGGTCTGTCGTTGACGGAAGTATCTAACGGAGTTTGCCTCTTCAGTGGCGTCCGTAGAAATGTCCACGAATTTTGAAATGGCTTCATTCATGTTTTTGAATGTGCCTGACCGCATAGCATGTTTCACTTCTATTAAAGTGCAATTTTTAGTCATGGCCTTTACAGCAAGCGTTGTGCTGTATTTGTTTGCTAGTTCTGTAGACATGCCATCATCGATGTAAGCTCCTTTAAGAGTTTTTGTCAATGTTTCCACCTCTTGGGTGTATTGGCTGGCTGTCTTGGTTTTTTGTTGGAGATTTAATAATTTTGCAGAGATTACCTCTACAGATTCTCCTATAACATTTTCAGTTAATTTTTTACTAATGGCAACTATTGTTTGCTCATTTGTAATTAACTTTCTAGCGTGGCCTTTTAATTTTGTTTTTATTATTCGTACTGCAATTGCTTCGTGAGTACCTTTCATAGTCTCAACCAAGTCGAGACCGTCTAGGAAACTTTGAAGGTTTTCAGTATTTCCATCAAACTCTGGTATTAGAGTTGATGCGAGTTTTAAAAACTCAGGCACAGATTGTTCATTTGCCATTGTTGGATTATCGGAGAGTGATTGTAGCGAAGGTGTTGCTACTGACGGCATTTTAATTTCTTGTGTTTTTAATTTATTGTCGATGTCAGATTCTTCGCTCATTTGTTCAGATTCCTCTGGACTATTAATGCGTTTGGAACGAAAATATGAAGATTATGCCTATCCGATATTGTTCTTAGTTGAGTTCTTAGTCTGTCAAGATTTTCCCTTGCTTGTAGCAAATGCAAATTATTTAAGCGACTGAATACTTCTGCAAATAGTTTGTTGATGGTATTGAATTCGTGTATTAGAATTCGAATATGTTTTAGCTTTGTCTTGTTTTTTATTTCTATGCTCTTATTGAGGCATTTGAATGACTTTTCAAATTCTACCCTATGTTCTTTCACTATCTGAACAACTTTTGGCCATTCCATGGGCTATGTTACTTAAAAAGTTCGATTTTATTTACTATGATACCGTGAAGGTATGAAAAAAACAAAATATATATATTTTTTTTTTTTAATGTTGTTCTTCATCCATTAAATAAAAGTAAAAAGTACCTGCTGCGTTTGTATAACAGCATATGCTAGGTACAGTGAGGATGAAGCACATGGCTACCCTGCTGTTTCCTTGGATTGGGAATTTTTCTCCCGTCATATCCAGGTATGTTATATTTATAGTAGCCAGGTCTAACGCGCGTTGAGGTGAGCTATTTTGTTCGCTCTTAAAAACCTCTAGTAGGTTGGTTACTATATTTGGGTTCCTATCCCTAATCTTCGCGAAGTATTCGTCTAACGACATTTTTCCTTTCTTTCTTTTTTTTTTTTCTTTTTCTCTTTTTTTTTTTAGACTCTGTCTAGATCGTTGGCACGGCTCATGTACCTTTTTCTTAATGTTCGCTTTTACATTAAATAAATTTTCATCAGTAAATTTAGTACTGAAACTACTAGTAAGAGTAAGAGGATAAATTGCTGGGTCTCTAGGTGTGTAGTTGGATCTACGAATTCTATTACGTTCTGAACGTTGGCTGTACTATCCTTAATTTTTGAAGATTTTCCTCCCATTTTTGAATCTAATAACGAGTTTCATAAAAAAAAATTTAATCTTGAATTTCGCGAAGTTTGTTAATTTATAATTAGAGTTTGAAATAATTTATTATTCTGTTAAAGTTTTCATATATATAAGAAATTTTGTAAATTTTTTTTTTTATTAAGGTTTTCATAAAAATTATTCTTGAATTAATTTAATTAATTTATCATTTATTGTGTGAAAATTATTATATTTAAATTAATATTTATTGATGTTTTTTTTTTTTTTTTTTTGAAAAAATTTTTTTTCTTTCTATCATTTTAATGAAAATTTGTTCTTTAAAGAATTTTTTTTTTATAATTTTTTTTTTTTTTTTTACATGTATTGCTGCCTATTTTTGTGTGTGGTTTTCAGGCCACACTCTGATTGGACAGCTTTAATGCCGCACAATTTTACATCGTTTTGTATAATTTATCAAAAAAAAATTGTGCATCGCAGTGCACTCAAAAAAAATGTGCGACGCAGCGCATAGTTATTTTATTTTGTTGTGGTGGGCGCTCTTTGTAGCGCTGTCGGTTCGGCTGCCGGGGGCTCTGGCACAGGCTTTTTGGTGGGGGACCGGTGCAGGCGGCACAGGCTTCTCTATTGGGGAACCGGTGCAGGCGGCACAGGCTTCTCTATTGGGGAACCGGTGCAGGCGGCACAGGTATATTCGCAGAACGGCGAATATAGTGGTCCCTCGCAGTCGTTTGGGCAGGCTTTCATCAGCTTTGGGATTTCCTTTGCTGGTTGTGGCGTTGTTTTTAATTTTGGCTTTGCCAAGTTTTGTATCGCAGAGTCTGTTGATGGGGTGCTGGATGTGACTTTATTTTTGTTTTCAGCCAATTGACTTTTTATAAATTCTACCTCTGCATGTAGCTTCACTGAGGCATTCCAATTAATTTCATTTGGGCTGTTTAGTAGCCTCAAGATTTCAGCTTTTCTTGCTTTCAATTTCTTTGTCACACCAGATTTTTTACCCATCACTCTACTTACTTTGTTTTTAGTGTAAATTATTTATTTTCTTGGCATCCATTGCTTTTGCCTTTTGAGTTTTTTCATTTTTATCCAAAAACACCAACTTCAGCACTTGCACTTTTATTATTTGCTGCCAATTTATTTGCCTTTTTGGCTTTCTTTTTTTTCCCTCGTAGGTGTAGTGGGCGGTCTGCCTACCACACATTGGCACATGGGCAAATGGAATCCCTTGAAGTGGCCATCATTGTATTCCTTCTTTGCTGGAGTCAGCACCTCCAGCGGCTGTCGATGCAGTGTTTCAGTGTGTTTTTTTATATAATTTTAATTTTTAGTTAATAATAATTTTTTTTTTACTTATTCACAAAACACATTCGTGACACTTGTCACGGTCGCCATGTAAAATGATGAATCGATGTATTGTCATTGACGGTATAAAACCGAATGATTTTTATTGATAAATAATTTCTCAGCTTAGCCTAAGAATTCTTAAGTATATAAGCATATATATATATATAAGTATGAAAGAGAGAGAGTGTAGTATGTACATATATGTTATACAATAAACTTTAAGTGGCTGATCATGTTTCGAGCTTGCTTATGTTTATGTATATGCAACACATATAGCATACACTAACATGTGTCGGCTATATGACCGTTTGCAATAAGAGAATACTCTATATTGTGTCGGTTATTATTATTATAAGGTTGCATATACTACAGTGGAGTAGCATTTGGTTTGCAGTCTTGCATACCGAATTCGTCTAACAATCCTTCAATATACTGTTTGTGCCCAATTGCAACGCTACCGGTCTTCCTAGTCCTCTCGATTTCCATACCAAGGAAATGCTGCAATTCGCCACCATCAACGACATCAAACTTTTCTCTTATCAGCTGCTTAATACTAGTGATGTCTTTTTCTCGGGAACATTCAAGTATAAAATCGTCAACATAAACAACAATAATATTAACATACCCATCAGTTTTGTTAGTGTAAATACAATTTTCGCTTGGACAAGGTGCGAAGCCAATTTCTAACAAAACGCTATCAAGTTTGTGGCTCCACTCACGCTCACTTTGTTTTAGGCCATACAACGATCTTTGCAGTTTAAGTACTCGCTTTGGATGTTCCAGATCAACAAACGCTTCGGGTTGCCGCATATATATGATGTCGTGTAGCTCACTATTGAGATACGCAGCTGAGACATCCATCTGGTGTAAATACATCCCTTTCTCGACGGCTAGCGCAATCACCATCCTGATAGATGAGTAACGCGCTACAGGAGAAAAGGTTTCTCCATAGTTAATGCCATATTGTTGAGCGCACCCCTTTGCGACTAATCGTGCCTTAAATCGCTCAACGTTGCCATACTGGTCACTTTTGGTGTTGTAGACCCACTTACATCCGATTGCCCGCTCACCAGCAGGTAGATCGACCAGATTCCATGTTTTTATATCCCGCAATTGGGTGTATTCCTTCTGCATCGCAGAATTCAATGCGTCTTTAACGTTGGTTGGAACTACAATATCCTTGGCAGAAAGGACATGTAATACATTATATTCTTTTCTTGGACGGCCTGGTTGCCCTGTGCGTAATATTTTTGGTCTCCCTGGACCCCTTTTGGAACTTGCTTGCACGTTTTCAAAATCTTCGTCATCAGTTTGATGCTGCTCACGCTCCTCTGGATCTGGTTGTTCATCCTCTTGCTGTTCTTCATCTACGCAGTTGCTTTCCCACTGCACTGTGGGCTCAGAAATCAATATGTCTGTCGATTGTTCGCTTGCCTTTGAAGCCTGTTGTTCTATGAATATAACGTCTCGAGCTACTGTGACGTTTCTTTTAACAGGGTTATACAGCCGATAGCTTTGGTTGTCTCGGAGTACCCTACCATAATATGCTCCACGCCCTTTATCAAATGCCTTGATGCCAAATACCTTTAGATGAAATACGCTTGGTTTTTTGCCATACCACTCTTCATATGAAGTTTTGTTACATAACGTGGAAGTTTCAGATCTATTGCGTAAGTACGCTGCAGTTGCTATTGCCTCACCCCAAAAGGATTCGTTTACACCTGCATGAATCATCATTCTACGGGCCATTTCAACCAGCGTTCTATTTGCGCGTTCCGCTACGCCATTCTGTTGCGGAGTGTGAGGTACTGTAAGCTGTCTTTTAATTCCGTTGGCCGACAAGAAGTTTTCAAATTCTCTACTTAGATATTCGCGCCCGTTATCGCTTCTTATCGCCTTTAATTGTCTTCCCGTTCGCTTCTCAGCCAATGCTTTAAAGTCTTTAAATTTCGCGAAGACCTCGTCTTTGGTTTTTAATGTGTATACCGACACATAACGCGTTTTGTCATCAATAAACGTTGCAAAATAACGTGCACCACCGTGTGACACCGTAAGCATAGGTCCACAAATATCAGTATGGATCAAATCCAATACCTTGTTCGATCGATTTTCCGATGCTTTTGGAAATGTTTTAACACAAATTTTACTTTTGGCGCAAGTTTCACACACGAAATCATTTAAATTACACGCGCCCGCTTTCAAGCCATACACCATTTCATGGTTGATCATTTTATTTAAACTGTTAAAGTTTAAAAGTCCAAACCGATTATGCCACTTTATCAACTGATCTATATTTGTGTTAACCGCATAATACTTTTTAACGTTATTTTCAAACATAAACAAATCGTTTTTCTTTCTTGCAATCATTAACATGCCCTCTCTGTCTTTTACATAGGCTTTGTTTTTCTCGAAACTTACACTGAAACCATTTTCAGTTGCCTTTGACACCGATATGAAATTACCTTAGAATTCTTTTACATACAGCACATTAACTAATTTAATTGCATTATTTTGTCCGTGCAACAATACCGTACCGCATCCCTCTGCCTGGATGTAATTTTCGCCCGCTAGTTTAATATTTTCTTTGTGTTCACTCATTTGAGTAAAAAGCGATTTGTCCGAACACAAATGAGCTGTAGCTCCACTGTCCAAACACCACTCATTTTTTGAGATTTTGTTTTCATTTGCCGTAACCGCAAATACTGAGAACGCCTTTGCGTTTTTGTCCGTATTATTCACTCACTCAATTTTTCACTCAGCTTGCCACTCATTTTGCCTCTCTTTTCTTTCGATCTACATTTTAGGCGGGGTATTGTGAGCCACATTTTTTTATTGCCAGAAATTTTCTATTTAAACAAGTTTTACTTCAAATTTGAGTGTTGGGTGTTATAGTACGAAGATCTAGCTTTCATTTGGTCACAACAGTTTAATGGAATATTTGAAAATTAGGTGATTCTAAGGCAATTTCCAAAAATACCTTTTTTCGTGATTTTCAAAATTCTTGGGGTATTGTGAACCACTTTTAAAATTGAATAAAAACAATGATTTATGTTAGGAAAATTTTATTTATTTCACTAAAATACAAATAATAATTGAGAAATTAGTTGTTGTAGTGAAAAAATTACACACGTCAGCCTGAAATGCAATTTATGCAAGTCCAATAACTTTCAGTTATTCTGGCACATTTCAAGTGCACTGCACGATCGCAGACGTTGCAATGTATGGTATTTCGCCGATTCGTTTTTTTTGGCATTCAACACATTAAAAATGTCGTTAAATGGCAAGAAACAAATGGCTCTTAATTCCCCAAGAAAAAAGGTTCACAATTCCCCGAACCCTCATTTTTAGAAAATGGCTGCAAAAAACAACAACAATAACAAATACATGCAAAATACCGTTATAATTTTTAAAGCTAATATACACACGAATATTAAAAACATAGTTACCTCCGTCGATTCAAAGGAATAAAAAAAATATAAGGACATTCACGGAGTGTAAATTATACATCGAGAGCATCCAATTTCTATTTGTTAATAAAACAAAGTACCAATGCCGGTGCCCACACTTGTTCATTATGGAAATTATAGGGTATGATAAGACGAGTCGATAACAGTCATTCGCACCTGTCATAATTCATTGGGAAAAAAAAAATGGCGCTGGTTCACGATTCCCCGTGGCCCAAAATACCCCACCTTCCCTTATAGTTTTCACTATCAAGTTTTTCAAATGCGAATTGCGAACTCATTTTCGCCCGAGTCTCTAAAGTCAATAATTTCACAACACAAGATTCCCAGAAGTCTTTTCAACTTTTTATTTACGCACAGCTTTTTCTGCTGCTGCCTGGGCCCATAACCTATTGAATGCAGAGTTTATTAGAGACTAAAATTGAGTACTGTAAAAGGCTAATTATTTTCTGAAATATAAAGTGTTTATTATCGATGGCAACGGATTTTTTATAAAGATATAGCAGCTCATGCGTCTGTATTTTTTGGATGTTGCCGGAAGAAGAAGGAGGCATTCTCCAGTGTGGCCAGAGGCCGCATATCGATATTTTCTAGAACTAACTTAATACTAACAATCGAAACTTAAACTACTAACAATCGATACTTAGAATACTAACTTCGATATATGTAGTCAGTTTATAAGTAACTGACACTTTACAACTCGGCCGTCCTGACAAGGAATCGACCTCGATTCTAGTTACTGTCGGAAGGAGAAAATAATAACATTAAGTGGCTGGTGTCGCCTTTGTTTGGATATCTGAAGTGCAATCTTGATCGGGGGCTGCCCATAACTTTAATTTGGAGGCCTCGAGGACCCCGTCATACGGCAGTTGGGTGATCTGGAAACCTTCCACATCTCGGATGACATATCGGTCATTCGGAAGTTTTTTATGAACAACGTATGGGCCGCGATACCGTCTGATAAGTTTTTTGTTTGTACCTACCGAAGTATCTACATTCTTAATAACTACGAAATCCCCTTCGTCAAAACTAACAGCAGGGGGGTGATGCTTCGCATAATACTCAGCATTATATTCTTGGGACCTGACAATGTTACGGAAGGCTAATCTGCGGACGTCTACCTCTGAGGCATCTACCTCTGCCGTCCTCTCACCTAACCGTTCGGTTAGTTCATCTACTACGACACCTCGTTGTTCCACTCCGAACAGGAGTACGGACGCGGCAAATTTTGTTGTGGAATGGACAGAGTTATTCAATGCAAACTCTATGGTCGGCAGTTGTTGGACCCAATCCGCGTGGTCCACCGGTTCCGTCAGTTTCCCTAACATAGGGCCCAAGACACGGTTCACTCGCTCGACTTGGCCGTTGGCCCGGGGTGAGGCAGTGGCATTTAGCACGTGAATTATATTATTGGCACTTAGAAATTCTGCGAATTCGGAGGAAGTGAAGCAGGTACCGCGGTCACTGATAATTCGTCGGGGTCTACTGTAGTTCGCGAAATACTGCGATTTTAACGTCTGACATACTTCACGTGAATTAGTAGTGGCGGCAGGGTACAGCTTCACAAATTTGGTGAAAGCGTCAATGACAACCAGGAGATATTTTTTCTTAGAACGTATGGACGGAAGGGGACCTAAATGATCAACATGGATGGTATCAAACGGCAGGGGCACTTTCGGAATACTGTGTAGCGTGACACGGTTATCTTGAGCGGAAGCGGAATAATAAATACACTTGAGGCAGTTTTTAATATAATTGTTGACGTAAGATTTCATACACGGGAACCAGTAGTGCTTCTTGATTTGTGCACAACACTTCTCAGTGGCCATATGGCCAAGCTTCTCATGCACTATTCGTATGACATGATTTATCATTTCGGAAGGGACATAAAGTTGGGGTACACTCGTCGGGGACAGACGGTACACTACTCCGTCACGCAGTTCGAAATCTGCTATGTCGTGTTTCTCTAAATCATCTCGGAGTTTTACAATCTCGGGGTCACGGTTCTGAGTCAACTGCAGTTGGAAGTCGAGGTTTAGATCATCAACGTATGCGGCGGTTTCTATTCTACTTAAAGCATCAGCATGGGGCATGCTAACCCCCGAGCGGTGTACAATTGTGTAATTGTAATTTTCTAACAGCAGGGCCCAGCGGGCAATTTTCGCTGAATGCCCACCATTTCTCAGCGTCAGCGCCAGGGAATTACAATCCGTCACGATTTTGAACGGAATAAACTTAAGGTACGTCTCAAAACGTTTCAAGGCATACACGATAGCTAACGTCTCCAGTTCATAACTGTGTAGTTTCGATTCGGCAGCGGAGGCTATCTTAGAGAAGTAGAACACTGGGTGCAATTTACCGTCGGTTTGTTTCTGGAGGAGCACTGCTCCGAAACCAGTTGAGCTAGCGTCACAGTGTAACTCTGTTTCAGACTTCGGGTTGTAGATCGATAACACGGGTGATTCCATCAGTTTCAACTTCAGGGTTCGGAAGGATTCGAGGCATTCCTCGGAGAAGACGTAAGGGGTATTCTTTCTTAACAATCGGGACATCGGATACGCAATCTTGGCGAAACCAAGTACAAATCGGCGGAAGTATGAGAATAGACCTAAGCAGCGCTCTAATTCCTTGCTATTCCTTGGAATGGGCAAGTCTCGTATAGCCTGAAGGTGGGCTGGTTTAGGCGTGATACCGGCAGAATTGGCTAAGTAACCCAAATATTCTAATTCCCTATACGCAAAACGGCATTTGGCCAGCTTGAGGCATAGCCCATTCACTCTTAACGTATACAGTATTTCCTTCAGTACCTCCAGATGGGTTTCAAAATCATGAGATGCAATCAGGATGTCATCCATGTATATCACTAGTTGACCTTGGTTTATAAATTTCTTAAGGACAAAATAAACAAATCTAGCGAACACGGAAGGGCCATTACAGAGTCGTGGTGCGACAGACGGCGGGGACGGCAGAAAATGGGAGTTTGGCTCGTCAGTTCTATTTTCATTTCATAATTCACGGGCTTGACTAACTCAGGGGCAACCTGTACATATGCAGTGGAAATAATAGACTTCAGGTGTGCGGCTTGCTCTTCCCGTAAAGTGGACTCTATATCAAACTCTAACTCATTGACGGCAGGGACTTCAATCGCATTTATAGCCATTAGTGCATCATTCAGTGTTTCCGGAGGTACTGCAGAAGTTTTCGGAAGGGGAGAATTGGACAATAATTCGGCAGACACAATCTCATTTCTATCATACGGCAGTATAACTCTCTCTTCTCTCAATATGTCAAAGGACTTCAGAACATCAGTGAGTTTCATATTTCTACATTCAGTAGGTTTATTCATAATTAACAAAGATTCTTTTTCATATTTGATTTCTTTTAGTTTACAAAGTCTAATATTAATTTTATATAAGAGATCTCTGCCTATAATCATCGGCAGTTCGGTTGCATTGTTAGGCAACACTTCAAAAATATGTCTGGTCTCCGTACCGCGGAAGTGAACACTACACTGGACTTGGCCTAAAGACCAAAGCTGGCTATTTCCTAAACCACGGCAGTTCAATTTACTGGGACTAAGACGGCAGTTGGGGGGGACTTCAGAATCACGGATAAAGCTCTTCGGACTGCCCGAGTCGAAAAGGGAAAACATATTTATAAATTTCCTATCTTGCACTTCATCACAAACAAAAGCAACACTCACCAGTTGTAGATGATTTAATCTATTTCCTACATCATCAGGAGCGGCAGCGGCAGTGGTGGCGGCAGTGGTGGCGGCAGTGGCGGCGGCAGTGGCGGCGGCGGCAGTTCCCATCCGATGTGGGCAGTTTTTATAGATGTGGCCCACCACACCACACTTGAAACAGGAGTTCGGCGGTCTGATCGGCTTCGGGCATTGGCTTTTATAATGCCCCCATCCCGAGCAGTTGAAACATCTGGTTTCACTTGAGGCAGTGCCTGAGAACTTGTTTCCAGACGACGAGGCAGTTGTTGTTGTTGGCTGCACCTTCACACTGAGGGCTTGCCTGGTGGCAGCCCCCTGCATACGGAAGCGCTCGTATCGTTCCAGTAAGGGCTTCAGTTCGGCCACCGTGCGAGCCGAGTACAGCATGCCGACTCGAGTAGAGTTGTCCCGCAGTCCATCGATGATCATGTCGACCAACTCGTTCTCCGGAATCGGAGCATTCATGGCAATCTCCTGCATCTCGATTGCGAACCTCAAGCATCCTTCGCCTGCCTTAATGCGCCGGCTACGCAGAGCATGGTACACTTCTTCCACACTGCGCGAGCGTCCAAACTCACGGAGGAGGATTGCCTTGAGTTCTCCATAGCTGTGCACCGATACCGTACGCAGCAACACCGCCGCCGTCCCTTCTAGCATGCGGCGGCATGCAATCAACCGCAGGCGATCATTCAACTGCAGGATTTCGAACGCATCCTCCAGATCGTTCAACCATTTTTTTACGTCGTATGCAGTGTCCGCCGAGAATCGGGCCACCATGCTCTCGATCACGCTCAAGTCGCTGACTTGCTGCCTTGGCGCTCGGCTTTCATCCATTTTCTGCTGCAGCTCGAGGATCTGGTGTTGCAACTGTAGCAACTCATGCTGTTTCCGTAGCGTCGTCAGTTGCTCGTCCAGACTGGAGGAGGCGGACGCAGCCAGTGTGACAGCGGTAGCGGCAGGCGGCACGGAGGGCACCAAGGCAGGCATATCGTCCCATGGGTCCGTGGCCCAGTGAAGGTCAGTGGATGCAACGGCGAGCGCGGCGGGCACAGCAGAGGGTGCGGCGGGCACAGCAGAGGTGAATGCGGCAGCGGCGGGCACAGCAGAGGTGAATGCGGCAGCGGTGGGCACAGCAGAGGATGCGGCGGGCACAGCAGAGGGTGCGGCGGGCACGGCAGAGGATGCGGCGGGCACAGCAGAGGATGCGGCGGGCACAGCAGAGGATGCGGCGGGCACAGCAGAGGTGAATGCGGGCACAGCAGAGGATGCGGCGGGCACAGTAGAGGTGAATGCGGGCACGGCAGAGGATGCGGCGGGCACAGCAGAGGTGAATGTGGCGGCGGCGGGCACAGCAGAAGTAAATGCGGCAGCGGCAGGCACAGCAGAGGATGCGGCGGGCACCACAGAGGATGCGGCGGGCACCACAGAGGGTGCGGCGGGCACCACAGAGGATGCGGCGGGCACCGCAGAGGTGAATGCGGCGGCGGCGGGCACAGCAGAGGCTGCGGCGGGCGTAGCAGCAGTAAATGCGGCAGCGGCGGGCACAGCAGAGGATGCGGCATCGGCGGCAGCCCCAATGGCTACCGGCACCCCAACGGCAGGCATCGTAGTGGACATGGCCACAGAGTCGTCAGTAGCGGGCGTGGAGGCGGCCACCTTGGATGTGGAGCGGGTGGCCTGCCTTGTGCCGGAATATATATCCTTTCGGGTAGTCATCCCACTTCTGAGTTGTAAAAGGCTAATTATTTTCTGAAATATAAAGTGTTTATTATCGATGGCAACGGATTTTTTATAAAGATATAGCAGCTCATGCGTCTGTATTTTTTGGATGTTGCCGGAAGAAGAAGGAGGCATTCTCCAGTGTGGCCAGAGGCCGCATATCGATATTTTCTAGAACTAACTTAATACTAACAATCGAAACTTAAACTACTAACAATCGATACTTAGAATACTAACTTCGATATATGTAGTCAGTTTATAAGTAACTGACACTTTACAGTACATAGAAAATAAATGCTGCAAGCACAAGCAGCAACTTAACATAAAGAGGAACCAAAGATTGTCCGTTATAATTCGTGGAACGGACACCAATACAAAGCAATTAGAAATATATATACAAACATAAACATACAGCGGTGTTCTCTCATACATTTTCAACAAATTTGAAAATAAGGGCAATGAAAATTTAAAAAATATAAAAGTAGCGCTATTACAAAAAGTGACACAAGTGGACAAAAATGACGAAAGTCAAATTAATGCAATCCTGTTAAAATATCACAACGATCCAATAGACGGAGGCCATACAGGGATTACGCGTACCCTATTAAAAATAAAGAAACTATATTATTGGCCCAAAATGACACAAATGATCAAAAATTATGAAAAAACGTGTTTAGACTGCCAAAGAGCTAAAACTACAACACATACAAAAGCACCTATTATTATAACGAACACCCCAAACACAGCTTTTGACACTGTTTTAATTGATACCGTCGGACCATTACCTCGAACAGAGAATGCCAATGAGTATGCGATAACTATAATATGCGACCTTACAAAATATCTAGTTGCAATACCAGTAAAAGATAAGAGTGCAAAAACAGTAGCCAAAGCAATATTTGAGTCGTTTATACTAAAGTACGGTCCTATGAAGACGTTCATAACGGACATAGGTACTGAGTATAAAAATTCACTTATTAATGACTTGTGCAAATATTTGAAAATCAATAATATATTATCAACAGCACACCACCACCAGACTTTAGGAACAGTAGAGAGAAGTCATCGGACATTCAACGAATACATTCGTTCATACATCTCTATTGAAAAGATGATTGGGATGAATGCATATACATATTGAATACATATTGTAAATTAAATAAATTACAAAGAGCAATGTCAATGATAGAGAAAGAAAAACATAAACGTAAAATTGAATATGAGAAAAAGATTAATGACATAAAGTTAGAAATAGGAAACTTAGTACTACTTAAAAATGATTCAGGTCATAAATTAGATAAACAATATTTAGGACCCTACAAAGTAATAAAAATAGAAGATAGAAACAATATCATAATAGACATAGGAAAAAAGAAACCACAAACAGTTAATAAGAATAGGCTAAAGTTATTTCAAAGCTAAAAAAAAAAAAATTTTATTTGCTTCCTATTTTTGTTGAAATATGTGTACTTTTTAATAACAAAACACAAATGAATACTTAATTTAAAAATAACTTCATATAATTACGTTATTTTTTAAAAGGAGGGAGATGTGATATGCACATTGTAGCATGTTCAATAATAACGAATGATCACTGTACTCAGTGCAATAAATAATAATATTACAAACATATTGTTTCACTTTTGTTATAATATTTATGTATACAATATTCAAGTGCTATGCCTCTTAAGAACCACGACCACACATGAGGGCATAGTACTGGACATTGCTGAGTCGGCATATGTTGCATGCGCGACCACTTTGTCACCAAGTAACATGATACATCCTCACTCTCCCGCTGTGGCGGCACATTTATATATGCTTATGTAACCATTTACAAATATTTAAGCAGACCGCTCCTCTGCCGGCGTCACTGGCAGCGCAGCTACGCGGTCTTAGCTGTAATTAACCATGGTTATAGATTTAAGAATCATTGAATAAAGAGAAACCCAAGTGACTGCACGCAAATGTGAACATTATTATTTTAAAACAAAACTCATCTAAAACTTAAAAATAATACATGGAGAACTAATACTGGGCACTCATAATACAAGGCGACCGTGACAGTGTTCACAGAAACTGGAGACAAGACCTGCACTGGAGGAAAAATTTAATCATTTCTTGAAGACCAAAGGCAAAGGAGGAAATTGAAAGGAAATAAAGAAGAAGAAAATAAATCCCGCAACAAATAACAAAGGAAAATGTATCTGAGTGAGTAGAGTAAGAGTGAAATGGCTTGAAGAGGTGGAGTGAAGAATAAAATTAATAAGAGAATAGCACACATCAAGTGGCTATTATTCACAAACCCAGTACCTCCTCTATGGGCAACTGCCCAGAAGCTTCAAAAAGAACTTGACTTTTTAAAGTCAATAATTGCAAATAAAAAGCCTAAAACTCAAGCTCACTCAGTGAAAAATATACCAACAATCAATTCAAAACCAAAAATTCCTCCTCCACAAGTGAAGCTGCCTAAACCAGTAAAAGAGTGCCCGAACGATTGCCTGGGATCATTGGAAAGCCCGTACTGTGAGTACACCTGCTGGAAGAAGGCAAGAGCTAATTCTGGTGCGATGACCGGCACCGGTACCGCCTGAGCCCATAGGCCCGGGACAACAGCAGCAGAGACAACAGCGTAAAAAACAAGCCGTCTTTTACGCCATCGATGGAGCATCAGCGTGCCAACCGGCGACGACAATCTGATGCCCAGAAGAGGGTCTAGCAACGAGCAGCAGAACAAAAAAAAGCAGATAAACGTTTTATAAAAAAAAAAAAAATATTTTTACCAATTAATATATAAATTTAAATGATATGTATAATCAAAAACCAAAAATTGTAAAAAACATTGTTAAATTGAGCGGAACCATATCCGATCAATAGAAGCATAGCCTGTAAAGCTATGCGAAAAATTAGGTAGGGTACTGTAAAAGGAAATTTTTCTATATATATGTATACAAAAGTTTTCTTTAACTTCTCTTAATATTTTAAATGTTTGATAATAGAATTAGCAAATTTGATGATTTAATTGAACAACCCAAAATGGGAGTAATAGATACCAAGACAGTGGACTCCACTGCTAATGTTATAAACAAAATTGAATCATCAAAAGTTGATCTACGTATGACGAATGTACTATTATTGACAATGGTTGTCGTTTTAATTGCATTGTATTAATATATATTTCATTATTTCCATTTGTTGAAATATATATCCATTTATGTTATCCAAAGAAATGAGTTAGAGTCTTCTTCAGGTTATTTTAAGGAAATCTTTATTTTAATGTATTTTCACGTTGATTGTTTTGATTTATATGTATTCATGTTGAATGTTTTATGTAGACTGTATCTTAGTTCTTTAACAAAGGGTTTGCTTAACTAAGACCGCGTAGCTGCGCTGCCAGTGACGCCGGCAGAGGAGCGGTCTGCTTATGTATTAAATGCTTACGTAAGCTAAATATGCATATGTGCAAGAGTGAGGATGTATCATGTTACATTGCTGGTTGCTCATGTTATAATTGTTAATTCAGCAATATCCAGCAGTATATTATTTATATGCTTCACTGTGTACAGTGACCACTCGATATTACAGAACATGCTACATCCCCCTCCTTTAGAAAAATAACGTAATATATGGAGTTATTTTAAAATTTGCTCATATGCGACTTATTTATTAATTTCTTCTTTTTTTTTTTTTATATAAAAATTTTTTTTTTTATTTATTTTTTTTTTATATTTGATTATATGAAACTTATTTATTAATTAATTGTTTTTTTTTTTTTTTTTTGTAACTTGAAGAAATTTTTGAATGTAGTAGAGAAATAAAAATATTTTCGTAAAATATTGATATTTGATTAAAAGTTATATATATTATATTTAATTAAAAATTGTATTATCTTTTTTCTTTTTTATTCTTTATTTTCCTCGTAAAAAAAAATTTTTTTTTCTTTTCGGTAATTTTTTGTATGTATTAACTAATTAGGATTTGAAAATTTTTAACCTATCTTCATGTACTACCTGTTTTTTATTTTTACCATCTTTTATTTTTATATTGTCTCTATTTTCTATTGCTTCTATTGTGTATGGGCCTAAATACTTAGGTTCTAACTTATGGCCCGTATCATTTCTTAATAAGACTCTACTTCCTATTTCTAGCTCAATATTATTTATTTTCCTATCATATAGTTCCTTATTCCTAACTTAATGCTGTTCTAACATAACTCTGGCCCTTTTATAGGCTTGTTCTAATCTAAATTTTGATTCCTTAGCATAATCATCTATGTTATACCGTGGATTTATCCTATCTATTGTATTAAAGTGTTTTGGTAAATTTGAAGTTTTACCAAATACTAACTCATATGGACAACAATCATGTGCCATAGAGGGTGTTGTATTAAAACAATATGCGAAGTATCTTATCCATATATCCCAGTCAGTTTTGTCAACTGAAATGTATGAACTCGTTAAGTGTTCGGTGGCTTCGCTCCACAGTGTGCAAGTTTTTGCACAAATCTTCAATTATAGAATTTTTATATTCTGTTCCCATGTCCGTAATGAACGTCTTCATTGGACCGTACTTCAGAATAAAATCTTCAAATATAGCTTTTGCTACTGTTCTTGCACTTTTATCTCTTGTTGGTATTATTACAAGGTATTTTGTTAAGTCGCAGATTAAAGTTACTACGTATTCGTTTCCTTGTTCTGACTTCGGTAATGGACCCATCGTATCCACAATTACCGTATCGAAAGCCATTTGTGGCGTTTCAGTTATAGTTAATGGAGTTTAAGTGTGTTTCGTTATTTTTGATTTTTGACACTTCGAACAATTTTTTATGTATTGAGATACGTATCGTGTCATATTTTTCCAATAATAATGCCTTTTAATTTTGGCTAATGCTCTTGTAACTCCAGTGTGACCTCCTTGTATTGGATCATCATGGAACGTAAACAGTATTGCTTCTTTTTCTTTATCATTATTTGATAATAGGGTCACCGGCTTGAGTAGCGCTACTCGTAAAGATATTAAATTTTTATTGCCCAATAATTTGAAAGATTCTATTGAAATTGTATCAAAGATCTTTTCGCTCGGTACCACTTTGACTTGGCTGGTATTAAGTATGCAGGCTTCCTTTTCAAGCCTTTGGAAGAATTGACCTAAGTCGAGAATTCCATTGGTATACATATCGCAAATGTCAATTATTGCTATAACTTTCTTGCCATGTTTGAATGTGCATAAAGTTTCAGTTATACGCAAGGTCACTACTTTTCATACTTCGTCATTTAGAATGCCTTCATATACGTTGGGCTTAGAAGCATTAAGAGATTGCTTTCGCGAATCTTCTATATCGTTATATTTTTCTTTTCCTGTGCAGGAATTTAACTGTTTACTTTGGGTTCTGGTAGTGACTTTCAGAATTTTATTATTATTTTGTATGTTTTGTAAATCTTTTATCGTGATTCTTGATAGCGCGTCGGCTACGAAATTATCTTTACCCTTTAGATACTCTACAGTGAAATTATATTCCTCTAATTCAAGTCTCATTCTTGTTAGCTTTGAACTTGGATTTGTCATTGAAAACAAATAAGTTAATGCTCTATGATCCGTTTTGACAGTGAAATGTCTACCATAAATGTATGGTCTGAAGTGTGTAATTGCCCAATGAATTGCCGCTAATTCTTGTTCTGACCTTTGTACCTTTATTGTACCTTTATTATTTTCACCTTTTGTGAAAGATCTAGATGCGTATGCAACTGGAAGCTGAAGTCCATTTTTATTTTGGGTTAGGACTGCTCCACATGCGAATTTACTTGCATCCGTGATTATGCAAAATTCTTTGCTAAAATCTGGGTACTGTAACAGAGTTGGATTCATCAATGCTGATTTTAGATGTTCGAACGCGTTTTGACAATCAACTGTCCATTCGAATTTTACATCTTTCTTGCATAATCTTGTTATGTGACTAGAATAATCAGCGAAATTTTTTATAAATCTTCTGTAATAATTGAAAAATGCAATGAATCTTCTAGCGCTGTCCGCATCGTGTGGGACTGGATAATTTTTAATGACATCATATTTTGTGTCATCAGGCAAGATTATTGTCTTTGTCCTACTTTGTTCGCAGTTATCTACCATTGTTTTAATGGCTTCCTTCGAACTGAAATTTTCAGCATGTTCTGCTGATAGGCCTTCACCAATATACGAAGCTTCCAAGAGCTGTCGCAAATTATTGATTTCTGTTGTGAATTTGTCGGCCGTTTTTCCTTTCTGTGTTACTTTTGACAACCGAGCTTTTATTACGTCGGATGATTCACCGACTATAGTCTCTTGCAATTTCTTTATTATTGCATCAATTGTTGGCAAATTTTCAACTTTGCATAGTGTTGGGCCGATAATTTTGTATTTTATTACCTCAACAGCTATGTCCTCATAATCTCCTTTGGTGACGTTAACTAGCTTCAAAGCTCTTATGAATCTTTGAAGATGCACCTTTTGGCCATTAAATTCTGGAATGGCACTAGAGATATCTTTCATGTATGCTCTTTGAGCATTGGCTTCAGCCATTTTGTTATTTGTGGGTATAACGCTTGTATCTAATTAAAAGTCAGAATCGTTGTCTTGTTCAGACAATGTATGTAATTCTGATTCGTTATCCTTTTGTGGTAAAGTGAGTGACGCGGGAATTGTTAGATCGTGTAGATCTTTTTCTCCAATTTCTCATTCGACTGATTCTTCACTTTCCAATTCTAATTTTTCTTTATGTTCTTCAACCTCAATAGTTAAAGGTGAATTCAGAACTGTTGGTACAAATATGTCCAACTCGTATTTTTCCTTTATTTGAATTAGATTTGCTCGTAACTTGATCAATAATTTTGAAATCTTTCACCAGTTCGTGCTATCTATATTTAGTCTATTTTCATGCACTAATCTTCGTGCCTCATTAAAAGAGTCAACCAGAATTATCGCATGCTTATTCAGCGTTTCCGTCTGAATATTCCTATTCTGCGTTATGCACTTATGTGACTTTTTGAAATTTTCTTTAACTCTTTGGATATGGAGAAATAATTCTTTCCATTCCATGCTTTATTATAAATATATATATGAAATATTGAAAAAATTTTTTTTTGTGCTATTTCTGATCTTCTATTATCTATATATCTAGTCTGATTCAATAATATTAATTATCTCTATCTCTGATTTGAACATACTATGTACTATTATCCATTTATAAAATTCTGGGTTTTCCTTTTTGTATATTTATTATTTTATTTTTGTTCTCCTCTTTTTTTTTACTTCTATTCTTTTTCTTATTTTTTTTTTATTCCTGATTTTCATCCATCAAATAAAACAGAAATGTTTCTGTTGCGTTTGAAAAGCAACAAATAAATGGTATTGATAGGATAAAACAAGTACATACCCTACTATTCTTTTGGATTGGGAATTTTTCACCAAATTTTTCCAAGTAAAGTATCTCTATTTCTGCCAAACTTATAGCGCGTTGAGGTGAGTTAATATTTTCACTCATAAAAACCTCGATTATATCGGACTCTATGCTAGGATGGTTTTCTACTACCCTACTAAAATAAGTATCTAACGTACTCATATTCCTACTTTAGTTAATACATAACATTCAATAAAAATTTGTTTAAAGTTGAAATTTTAATTTTATTTATTCGAGAAATTCGAGATAAATTGATTCGTTTGATAATATATATAATTTTTTTTTTATTAATTTTTTTTTTTTTTTTTTTTTTAAATTTTTTTAAAATGTACCTTCATTTCAGGTTTGCATACTTTACTTAAATCTTGTCAAAGTTATTGGCTCGGCTTAGGGCTCTTTTTGTTATACATTTGTTATGTAGCCTATATGCCTTGAACAAAATGTATGCAATCAAAATTATGACCATTGTCAATAAAAGTGCATTAGTAATACTTAAATCAACATTTGATGATTCAACTTTATTTATCACGTTAGCAGTGGAGTCCACTGTCTTCGTGTCTATTAATCCCATTTTGGATTTTTTATAAATGATCAAATTTGTTGTTAAATCATCAAACTTATTTATACTATTATCAAACATATAAAAAAAAAATTCGAGACAATTTTTAAGAAAACTTTTGTATATCTATATAGAAAAATTTTCTTTTACATTACCCTACCTAATTTTGCGCATAGCTTTACAGGCTATGCTTCTATTGATCGGAAATGGTTTCAATTTAAGATATTTGTTTTTTTTTTTTTTTATTTCGTATATTTAATTAAATAATCAGTGTGGAAGAGAGGAGTAACAACATAGAGTAAGGTAATATTTACAAGATGAGACAAAGGTAAGGTAAGAGAGAAGAGTAGGAATGCCAATGAAAATCCTGCGGGACCACTTGGGAGTATTGCATCGCAGGAACATGGCGGGCGGCTTATGCCCCTCCTTCTAAGCGCTGCTTCTCCAGTGCTCGCAGTTTGGTCATCTCCTAGGCGGCAAAGCTGCATATTGCCGAACAGTGAGTTTGTTTGGCAGTCATAATCGCCACTAAGTTGGTAATTGTTAGATGTTCGCCACATGCCATATGAACCGCCGACCTCTCTGCCTGAAACATGGGACAGACAAAGATGACATGCTCGCGGCTCTCAGTTACTCCAGTTCCGCAATTTTTGCATTCTGGGCTAGATTGGTGATTAAACCTGAAAAGATACTCTCCAAAACAGCCGTGACCACTTAGAATCTGTGTCAGTTCAAAGGTAACATCTCCATGTTTGCGTTCTAGCCAAGTCCGAAGATCGGGTATAATTCGAAAGGTCCATCGACCCTTCGAAGAGTTTTCCCAGCGATTCTGCCAAGCTTTCCAACTATCTAAGCGCGCTGCAGCTTTGATTTCTTTTTCTGCATGGGGGACATCAATGGATCCCTGGTTTGCGTGTATACCTTTTGCGATTCCTGAGCCAGCAGATCAATTGGCGTCATACCCGCAATGACTAGGGCAGCATCATCCAAGATAGTGCGAAATCCACAGCATACTCGTAGCGCCGACAAACGATATGTGCTTTCCAGTGACCTTCTATATGATTTGCACTCCATAGCTTTGGCCCATGCTGGTGCCCCGTAGAGAATGGTTGATCGCATTAAATTCATGAGCAAAAGACGACGCGCTTGCTTTGGTCCTCTGGAGTTCAGCATAATTCGATTTAATGACCTTCCGAGTTCTGCTGCTCTGACGCCTACATATTCAAGATGCTTCTTGAAGCTAAGGCGAGTGTTGATCATAACGCCTAAATATTTTATAGCCCTTGCCGATGCTATTGTGCAAGTGTCTAGAGTGATGTTTGCCACCTCAACAACTTTCCTACTGCTTATTAGCACTGCCTCTGTCTTTTGATCGGCCAGTTGTAGTCCAGCAGAGAAAAGCCATTGCTTTACCATTTTTATTGCTGTCGCGGTTATGCTCTCGGCTTGCTCCAGGTGTTTGGCCACGACCACAAGTGCCACGTCGTCGGCAAAGCCTATAAGTTTCGCCTCGTTCGGGAGTTGTAATCGAAGAATGCCGTCATACATGACGTTCCATAACAAACGGCCAAGTATAGATCCCTGTGGGACTCCTCCACGTACTACATGCCTGCGGGTGCCGCGTTCTGTGTTGTATAGCAGAATTCTGCATCGGAAATAGTCCTCTACCAATAGGATTAAGTATTCTGGAACTCTGAAATCCTTAAGTGTCCGTAAAATGCAGCTCCAGTTTGCCGTATTAAAGGCGTTCTTAACGTCTAGTGTAGTCACTAGGCAGTATTTTTTCTGGCCTCCCTTCCAGCGCTGGCCTTCTATAGCCTTGGCAGCAATATCAAGTACAGTTGTTAGGGCACCAATAGTCGACTTGCCTTTACGGAATCCAAATTGCATTGGAGAAAGATCACCGGCAAATTTAAGGGCACCTTCGAGTCTGCTACTTATTAGTTTCTCGAACAATTTGGCTGCCGAGTCCAGCAGGCAAATGGGCACGTATGATGATGCGTCACCTGGCTCTTTATTTGGTTTTGGAATTAGTGTTAGATTTTGCCTTTTCCACCTATCCGGAAATATAGCTTCCTTCAGGCATGCATTGAAGGTTTCAGCGAATTTATCAGGCTGGAGAGAGACCGCGAGTTTTAGTGCTCTATTGGGGATAAAGTCTGGGTCTGGTGCCTTGTTATCTTGTAGGAGAGTAGCTGCGTTTTTAACCTCTTCTGCTGTGATAAGACTGTCGACAGGTGGTAAGTTTGTCGTGTAATGCCTTTCCGCTATAGACGACGTATCCGGAAAGAGAGTTTCCACAATATTGACCATGCGAGATTCCTCTGGCATGCTGGTTTTGCCGCTCTGAGTTTTTTAAGGCGACTTTGTACGCCAGTCCCCAGGGGTCGCTTTTAGCGGAGTCGCAGAGTTCGAGAAAGCAAGTTTTCTTGCTCTCCTTGATCGCAATTTTTAATGCCCTCCTCCTTTTGGAGAATTCGGTCTGTAGTTGCTGAAACTCAGGTTTTCCACGAGCTCTCTGATAATCTCTTCTAGCCCTCAAGCACTTAATTCTCGCCTCCGAAATGTCATCATTCCACCAGTAGACCGGAGTTCGTTGGCGACTATGTCCTCTGCGAACTCTCATGCTGGCGTCACATGCCCTTGTGACTGCCTCCATTAGTGTCTCTGTTGAATTAGTAGCATTACTAGAGAGTGACGGAATCGTAAGCGATGAGGCAAAAATAGAAGGACTAAAGGTATCGATCCGGTAAACCTTGCCTGTTCGAATGGAATCAACTGAATTTAATGTTGGGTTATTTATGACGCACGAAATGGCCAGATGGTCGCTGCCTGTATAGTGGCTGCATAGATTCCAGTGACAGTGCGGAAAAAGGCGGCTGCTCGCAAAAGTGACATCAATGACTGAGCCATAGCCGTTTTTGCTAAACGTGTGTTTAGTTCCCTCGTTGAGGATAGAGAGATCGAGAGAAGCCAGTGCCTCAAGCAGGGCCCTACCCTTAGCATTTGTTGACCTGCTGCCCCATTCCTCTGCCCAAGCGTTGAAGTCACCCGCAATTATTACATTAGCCTTTCCTCTTGAGTCGTTAGCTATGTTGTCAGCCAGAGTCTCGAAATCGCTTATATTAAGGCTCGGAGCAATGTAGCAACTATAGTACCATATTTGGCCTATTTTTGCCCGCACGAAGCCGTGCGAGGCATGGACATGTTCTAACGCCGGCGCAGTAATGCCACAAATCCATATGGCCGCTTTCCCGGAAAGGTCTACTGCCCAATAGGAGTTATCGGATATTTTATAAGGCTCGCTCAGTATAGCAATGACAGCTTTAATTTCCCGCACCGTTTGTGCCAGCAAATCCTGCGCGGCTGCGCAATGGCTTAGGTTAAGTTGAACAAACTTCATACTGATGCTATTTCCGACTCACCAGACTTGGCCAACGGGCATCTTTTGCTGCCAGCGTAGTGGCTTACCTCCGTTCTCATTTCCGCAGCACAGTTGAAGCATTTAACTTCGCTAGTGCAACTTGCAACTTTATGGTCGGATTGGCCGCATCTCAGACACCAGTTTGTCCGATCCACTGTACTGTTGCATCTTGCTGCAGTATGGCCGAAGTTAAGGCATCTGTAGCATCTCTTTTGGACTACTCTTGCCCTTATCCTACATCTGGACCACCCTACGCGTAGCGCTTTCTTTTCAAGGAGTACCATCGCCTGTTGTTGCGGCAAGCATACTACTGCCATTTGAGTGTCGCCGAATGTTGGCCTCAGTGCCTTGACCGAGATTTATTATGTCTGCTTCAGTAGCCAGGCAATCGAGGTCTCGTACTTCTAGGTGAGACACGTCCGATACCGCCCGTATTGTAGCTTTTTCTCCCAGAACTTGGCATAACTCCTCCTGCAGCTTGTTGGCTTCAGATTTGCCGTGTAGCTCCAACAATAGTTCGCCCTTTTGGGTTTTTCTCGCCCGGGAAACGCTGTTCTTTACCCCATTAAGCCGGCCGTCTTCTCGTCTAGTGACCATGCTTAGCATTTGGGCATATGATATGCCCTCTTCGCTCTTAATGATGATGGCATCGGGTCTGCCTCTGCGCGCCTGTAGCTTGGATTTGCGCTTGTGGGACGCCAATCTCCATTCTTGTGATGGTTCGTGAGTTCTAGAAGATTCTCGAACTAACACAGGACTAGATGCAGTGCTGTTAACGTTGTACTTCTTGAGCTTAGCAGCATATGAGGAGGCTGGCTGCCCTCCGCCACGCTGCTTCTTTGGTGGGGTGTTCCTCTGAGCAAGTGACTCATCCCGAGGGCGCTTTGGTGAGTCTGCATATTTGACGTATGCAAAGGTACGCCCTTCTGGCGCAGTTTGTGAAGCCATATCTGCCTTGTTGGCTCCTTTGAAGCTTTTGTCTGCGAGAGCCTTGACGCTAATTTGCTCATGCAGCTCGATCATGCGCTTAATATCTTGCTTAGTGCTAAGATTTACGTGCCTAACCTGGGGCTTGCCATCATCTTTTTTTTTGAAAGTGTCCTCCAAACGTCGAAGGTGCTTTCCCAGTTCCTCCAGTTCTGGTTTGAGAGTGCTGATGTTTGCACTCTGATCCTTCTCTATAGCTATGACTGGACTCTTCGCTAGACCAGTCGCAGATTTGCTCGGCGCTGCCGTATTTAGAAACGGTGACTCCCTCAGCATGGGACGTCTTCCAAATACCGCTTCCTCATTTAATAGACCGGACTCTATGTCTTCCAATCGAGATTGGTGATCCATTTTGGCCACAAATTTTTCCATCCGTGAAATTCAATTTTGAAAATTTGAATATTAACATAAAATCGCGGTTTCTCGCACAAGAAATTTCCCAGAGGCTCCACCTTCCGGCTAATACCAGGCGGGTCCCCGTATTTAACGCTTTTCCCAACACTGGATGATCAGCTGATCGGAGACGGCGTGTAGAGGCAGAAGAAAAAAAGTCTTTCGCTGCAACAAAAAAAATGCGGCTAGGATGGGAATGGAGAATTATCTACGCACCAACACAAGCCCAATGGTGAGAGGCGCGAAAAAGCAGAATAGGAGCAGCGCTGCAGCCCCCCTCCCCAGAGTCCACAGGTCCGCGACGGGCCAGCAGACCGAAAACCAATCTTGAGGCTCTGGAGTCGACCAGCAACAGAGAGGTTCCGAAGGGTGAGTTCAGGGGCCCCCAGAGTCCAGCTCCTAGGCACTCCGCGTTGTTTTCAGACGTATGTTAATGAGAAATTCCTCTTCACAGCCGGAGCAGCTTCGAGGGTAACAACGCACTTGTGTAAGGCAAAAACTCTTTCTGTGATATAAAGATATTTGTGTGTGCGTGTGTTTTTTACGTGTTTGTTTTTATTTTTCATTTGGTTGTGTGTGTTTTTATTTTTCATTTGGTTGTGTGTGTTTTTATGCTTTCGTGCTGCTGCTTTCTCTTAGATCCCCTTTTTTTTTTTTTTTTTTTTTTTTGGGCATCAGCTTGTCGTCGCCCGTTGGCTTCGCTAATGCTCCCTCGATGGCGTAAAAAGCGGCCTGCTTTTCACGCTGTTGTCTCTGCTGCTGTTGTCCTGGGCCTATGGGCTCAGGCGGTACCGGTGCCGGTCTTCGCACCAAGTTTTCTTCAGCATGTGTATTCACAAAATACACTCCACAGGGGTCCAGGGCAGTCTTCTGGGCACTCTTCTCTGCTTTTGGGTAGTGGCACTGTTACTGGAGGATTATTGATTATTTTTTTCTTGGCAATGTCTTGTATGGCTTTCGCCTCTGAGTGAGGGGGAGCAGTTGGCTTTTTATTTTTTACAATTGACTTTAAAAAGTCAAGTTCTTTTTGTAGTTTTTGGGCAGTTGCCCATGGAGGGGGTACTGGATTTGTGTAGAGTAGCCACTTGATGTGTGCTATTCTTTTGTTAATTTTATTTTGTACACCACCTCTCCTTGCCATGCTCTCACTCTACTCACTCAGATTTTATTGTTTTTGGCCAATTTATTTTTCAATTTTTCCTCCAGTGTATTATTGTCGTCTTTGAATTTTGTAATGTATTAAGATATCCTTCGCAGATTTCCTAGGTCGGTTGGTTCGTCTGTTCCTTCCTTCTCGAGGGAGCCCAATGTATTGGCCTCGAATTCGATCAGGCCGTCACATGCGGCGATGAAGTGACTCATGGACATTTTGGCAGCGTCGGATAGTCGTTGAGACTCGGAACGGGTTCTTATTTTGGACGCTGGAGCGGACACCGTGACACTTGGAATTGGAAGTACGCTGGAATCAGAGAGCGCGGGCGAGGGAGTGCGGCTGTGTACGGAAGCCCTTTTATTGTTGCTGCTTTTAGCAGGATCGGTGGGCATAGTCGGATGGGGCTAAAAACGAGCCACGAAGAATATCGTGTTGATCAACGAATTTTGACATAGGACTGTATGGGGACCGACCGGATGTGTCGGCAATCGAAGGGTGGAATATATATATATAATTTTATATTTTTGTTTACCGTTGATTAAGAAAAATGTCTTTATTTAATTTCAACGGAGTTGTTCTTTTACAAAGGATACTTATATTAACGTGCACTTAATGCTGAACTAACTGCTTGTGTGTTAAATATAAAAAGGAATCGCGAATCAAAAATGTAAAGGAGAACTAAACTCCAACAGAAGTGTTCGCGTATCAAGAACTGAACTGTTCGCGTATCAAGTGTAAGGGAGAACTGAACTGAACTGTTCGCGTGTCGAGTGTAAAGAAGAACTAAACTGATGTCTTAAAGTTCTAAGATTATTTATAGGAGATTTTTCGGGGGTGGCGTGATTTTTGGGAGTTGGCTAAAGTGGCCTGATCGATTCTATTGGTCACTTCGAAGATTTGTTTTGGATAATGATAATGAACATAATGAACACGAAAAGGTTGTAAAGTGATCTTCTTGTTTTGGACGCTGCAGCTGCGCGGATGAGTTAGATGGGGTCAATTGTTTATAATATAAAAAGGGGTCAAGATTTGCTTAGCTTGCATTTTTACGCGTGGGAATTGGATGGGGTGAATTGTTTATGACAAAATAAAAGAGGGTCAAGATTTGCTAAGTTAACATTTTAAAGATGGGGTGAATTGTTTATAATAAAGTAATAAGAGTGGTATTATATGGGGAGGCGGATATATTACTATATATATATATATATTTTTTTTTTAAATAAAAATATTAAATATGAAACAAAAACAAATATTGAAAATAAATAATTTTTGAAAAAAATGTAATTTGTGTTATGTGTGATTTATGTGGACCAGTGGAAACGGTTTAAAAAACATTAAACGTTATTTCGACGGCAGCCTTCTTGGATGGTTTGCTTTAATTTATTTAGATGATTGTGCTGCACGCTGGTCGAAATGGCGCTAAGATTTGGCCGTGGCTGGAATGCCCTTTTATTAAAATTACACGGTATTTTATGTTTCGGAAAAATTCTAAAACTATGAAAAAACAAAAACACCGAAATTTTTAGTATCGATTTCGCTTTGCAAGTCGCAGCGGGAAAGGGCACAATTTATTTCGAAATTTTGTCGGGTCTGAAACGCCCTTGGATTAAAATTACACGGTATTTTATGTTTCGGAAAAATTCGAAAAATATGAAAAAAAAAAAAAAAAAAACAAAAACACCGGAATTTTGGAATCGATTTCGCTTTGCAAGTCGCAGCGGGAAAGGTCACAATTTCGAAATTTTATCGGAAAAACAAATAATAAATTAAATATTCTTTGACGGAAATTATTCACACTTGTACGTACTGAGGATTAAATTAATAATTGGCGCGGAAGAATTTTGTTGGATCTTTTATATATTTATTTTTCAATTTTATGGATTCTTTTCACCTTAAAAAATTTCATATATATTTTATTTATCGTGTGAAGAACAACTATCGTGACAGCGATCGAAGTCGTGATCGTGCTCGTCACGGGCCAGCACTAATAGAAACAATCAGCTGGGCCGGCAATAAGACAATAGTTGTAGTGCGAAGTTTTATCACTTTTATTAATTTTTTTTTACGCGTTTAACAAACAACTAAAAGTGCAACTAAAGTGCAATGTAGAAATCGGAAAATCAGTGCGCGGAAAATAGATTGCACTTGCACCCACTTTTATGCACTTATGTATGTATGTGTGTATGCAGAGGAATATGCGGATCGCGAATGGAAGAAAAATTAAAAATAAAAAGGATAAAATGTACATAAAATGCTAGGATAAGCTGAAGAGATGAAAAGAGATCACATGCACAATGGAATATCCTTACAATGTGGAATGAAAAGTCGCTAAGGAAAAAGCGGGAAACTTTTCACTGCAGGTATGTATGTATGTATGTATGTATGTATGTATGTATGTATGTATGTATGTATATATGTATATTGAAACAAGTGGTAATGAAGTTTTCTCAGCCGGGGTACATATCTCAGTCTCCCCAGGGTCTCTTCTTTACAGAACATTTATAAAAAAGAACACTGAGACATGAGATGAGTATGAGCAACCAAATCTGATGTTAATTAGGTTAAGTTCTTTTATCGCTACGGTACAAAGAGGAAATGGTAGGGGAAAGACATAAACACAAACTCCAGTTAAGTAGGGTATTACCCGGATCTCGACTAGAGGGGGATAGGGAAGGTCTGGTACACGCAGGAGTGATCACCATCAAGCAGGGTATTGCCCGGAACTTGATGGTCACACTTTAGACACACAAATAGACTACTACACACGACACCAAATCATTTAGGGTATTACCCGGATCCTGACTGGGTTGCTACAAGAAACTACTTCAAATCAGGTAGGGTATTACCCGGATCCTGATTTGATGACTACGACATATATACGATCAACTTAATCTAAACAATGGCTAGGGTATTACCCGGACACCATTGGATAGACTAACACACATATCAACGAATATACCAACATACTAATATACACAGGAGGATAGAAAAAGGATAATGAAAGGGAGGTTAGTACCCTACGACCCATTTAATAAAATATCTTTATTATTTCATTTCCACGTTATAAACTTTATTGAACATCACTAGTTTTGTTTCTTTTGATTGGTTCAATTTATTCCCTAACCACACTTTATATCCTACACTGATGATGACATACTTGGTTGCTATGAAATAAGGCAAGGGCTCTTTATGGTCCTATGACCAACTCACCCGTATATCCTCTGCTTTCCTTGCTTATACTTATGTTGGTTGAGTCGGGCTTATCATTGTAGACTTGGTTCAGGTTCAGGATATTATTTTCACTCTGTCTGTTGCTTTGGTTTCACTTCTTGGACACCCACTTGATATCTTTTGTCTCTGCTCACTTTGATGTCTTAACTTTTATTCTCTGGCATCCGTTCACTTTAAGTCTACAACTTCGAATCCTTTGCATCCGTTCACGTTAAGTCCATAACTTCGAATGCTTTGCATCCGTTCACGTTAAGTCCATAACTTCGAATCCTTTGCATCCGTTCACGTTAAGTCCATAACTTCGAATGAATTCCTCTTTTTCTGCGCAGTCGCCACGTACCCAAATTTTCTTCCAGAAGCTTCTATTGGCGTCGACGCTGTCTGTCCGACGTCGCCTGCCAGACGCGGCCTGTGGTTGACCAATCACAGGTCACCATTATGGCGTGATAATTATCACTCCATATATGTATTGGCGCGTGCCGTTACACTTTAGGCGACCGTGGTAAACGCCGGCGGCGGACGTCGTCAGAGAGCGTCAGCAGCGGGCGTCGGCAGCGGGAGTCTGCGTCGTTCGCATTTGTTTCTGGGTGCAAAAGAACGATGAAATAAAGACAACTGCGCAATAGCAACGGCGACAAAACTATGCAAGTCCCGTTGCCATGGTGACGCAGTGTATGTATGTAGATATGTCTCTGTTTGTGCATAAATATATATGTCTCTGCATGTACCTAGGAAAAGGGAAATCTAATTGCTACACTAACAAAAATCAGAGTATGGTTTTTATCAATCTAAACTTATTATTCCCTAACTTCAAATGGGATTATAGAAATAGATATAAAGGTAGAACCAACTTAAATCGTGCCACTGCATTGTGGCGGAGATCAAAAAGAGCTTCGTTACAAACGTGTCTATTTATCAGAATTCTCCACCGATGCGATGCTGGGGCGAGCGGAAGGATATCCGGCTCGAAGGACCAATGTTTGTGGTGGGGCGAAGTTTTCCGATTGGGTAGAGCCCAATTCTTATTACCCAGTAGAGGTGGTGGATGTTAGAGATAATTAGAACGCGCGTTAACTCGGTTGCAAAACACAGGCCAGATTTATTTATAAATAAGTACCGGACCGGGTCACAATGTTTATTGAACTTTACGATGCCAATAAAAACTCGGATGACGATGGTAGTTGCCAGGGATGAAAAACTCGACTTGGCAAGATGGAGTTTGTCATAGAACTTGCCCGTCATGGGCGGAGTGTGACCGTTCTATCTTAGCGGATTTTTCCCCCCGGATAACTCCTGCTGGTAACCATTTCTGGCGTGAACAGCACCTAACTCATTTCAAAGAATGATGACAATAGCTTTTTCGGGACTGGAACCGTCCCAAGCCTTTCTATATATGGATGATTTAGTTGTATTTGGTTGCTCTGAAAAACACATGTTGAAAAATCTTAAGGATGTTTTTCAGATATGCCGAAAATACAATGTCAAGTTCCAAGTGTTCATTTTTTCGCCACGAAGTAATACCATCATATGAGTAAGCTATCGCTGAGATATGTCAGGTCGATAAAGAAAAAATTGACTAAGGACTATTCTTTTTGCAGCTTGAAAAATTAGCTGACGATATCAAAAGGTACCAACTGCCATTGAATGACAGAGTGTTTAAAAACTGCACTATAATAGACTTCAAGAATAAAGGATCCAATATGAAAAAAGTAAGAATTGCACTCACGCCTAGGTTAAAAATAAAAAAAAATGACGAGGAAAAAATGGAAATAGTTGAAAAATATCACGACGATCAAATTTTTGGTGGCATAAAACCTGCACGAGTTTTCTTGCATTATTCGACTTTTCCTCCGCATCTGTAGTCTATTTTTTTTTTTTTCTTTCTGTACATTTTCATTTTGGGTATACCGAGGTGCACCCGTGATGGTTCTGAGAACCTTGGATTGAGCCTATTGTATGGTTTCGATGTTGCTCTTGCTTGCGTTTCCCCACAGTGGTGAGCCGTGTGTCCAGATGGGTTTTAATGTAGAGGAGAACTTTGAATTCCAGTCATAGGGGAGATCGTGCGTTGATAAGCCAATGCAGTCCGATTGCTTTAAGCTTTAGTTGCTTTTTCTTGGCTTCGATATGCCTACGCCAAGTTAATCTTCTGTCCAGGTGAACTTTAAGATATACAACATCGTCGGATTGAGGCACTGGCACGTTATTGAATGTCAATGATGGGCAGTTTCTTCTATTGACGGTAATCGTAACGTGCTTGCATTTCTTGTCATTTACACGGATGCGCCAATCTGCTAACCACTTTTCAATTTCCTTTAAGTGGGTTGCCAGTTGCTCAGCCGCTTTGATCGGACATTTGGAGCGGCTGAGGATGGCCGTGTCATCAGCGAAAGTAGATGTGGTGTGTGTAGGGCTTGTTGGTATGTCCGCTGTGTATAGAATATAAAGTGTTGGACCCAGCACGTTGCCTTGAGGTACACCTGCTTTTGATTCGAAGTTATCAAAGGTGAAGCTATTACATCGTACAGCGAATTTTCTGTTGGATAGATATGATTCCATTAGCCTGTGTGTGTATTGTGGGAGCGTCGCTTTTATTTTGCATGTTAGGCCGTCAAGCCAGACTCGATCAAAGGCTTGGGCGACATCGAGAAAAATTGCTGTGCAATATTCTTTTTGCTCGAATGCTGTGCGGATCTCTGAGGTGATACGGTTGACTTGCTCAATTGTGCCATGCTTTTCACGGAAGCCAAACTGATGATGTGGGATTATATTTTGGTTAACCACGATTTTATTTATACGGAGTTGTAGGACCTTTTCAAATATTTTTGAGAGACTTGGCAATAAACTGATGGGTCTGTATGATGATGGCTGTGTTTTGACATTTCCGGGTTTTGGGATCATTATTATTACTGATTTTTTCCTGCTTATGGGAAAGTGACCACTTTTTACTATCGCGTTGAAAAGTTTGCAGATGTAACGCACGGCACAGATCGGGAGTTCTTGGATCATTTTCGGGGTTACTTTGTCATGGCCGGTCGACTTTCTTGGGTTAAGATAGTTTTTCAGAGGTGCAAAGCTCGATGTGTTCTTCGTCGTCCAGTTTGGGATTTAGCTCGATATGGGTGCTTATGTATTTTTTTAATATTAGCCAGTTTGTTTTACAAATTGTTGGCCCGAGTGGGTTATTATTTGTGGTTGTGTTAATAAAGCGAAAACTACTGGCGAGTGGTCCGATGACAATTCTGCTGGTGTCTCTGCCGTGTCTCAAATTGTGCGCCATTCCCCTGGTGATTGCAAATTCTATTAGATCTGGGAGCTTGCGTGGATCTGCTAGCCTGTACGTGGGTTTATTCGGTGAGGCATAGTCGATTTTGTTTGCTGGGTTGATGATTGTGTTATACAGCTGTTTGCCTTTTGGATATACCAGGCGGGATCCACAATGAGGGTGCTTGGCGTTGTAGTCTCCTGCAGCAATAAATCGTACTCCGAGTGTATTGAAGAAATCAGTAAACTCTATTTCAGAGATTGAGAATCCTGGTGGGCAGTAAAGTGCTGCCACGGTTGTACTGCCGAAAGTGATTTGGACACTTATTGAAGTTGCTTGTAGGTATTGTTTGGCAAATCGATTGTGTAGACAGTGTTTAATCCGGTTTTTGATTAGGATACCAGTTCCTCCGTGAGCCTTCCCGTCTGGGTGATTTGTTGCGTAGAATGCATATTTGGGTATTTGAAAGTTGTTTTTGTTTGTTAGGTGTGTTTCCGATAACAGCATAATATCAATATCATTTGAGTCCAGAAACAGTGACAGTTCCTGTTTGTGCTTGGAAATGCCGTTTGCATTCCAGAGGCCTATATGTAGTGCTGATATTATTTGTTATTGTCCGTAAGCTTTTTAATAAGCAAGTTCAGGTTCCGCATCAGTTCCTGCATGCAATTTTGCATGAACGTCATGAAATTTGTCATGTTTTGGTTGAGCGAGATTAACAATGTTTCGATCCCGTTGGGGTTCTGGCCAAGTACATATGGATTCGGGGCCACGTTAGATTGAATGGTAGAGGGATCTACCGTTTGAGTGTGCTGTGCATTTCCATTGCGTAGCACGCTTACAAAAGTTACTTCAGGAGTAGTTGTGAATGGAGTCGCTGATGACCTCTTGAGAAAAATATTCCCGGTGTTGTTTGAGAGGGAATTAATGTCGAGCCCTGGATACGAGCCGTTGATTTCTTCGCGTTGAGACGGGCCTGGAGTTCCTTATAAACAGGACATCCTCTGTAGTTCGCTGTGTGATTACCACTACAGTTGCCGCACTTCCTTCTATTTGTATTTGATTTGTCATCGGTGCAGACACAGTCGTGTTGAATTTGTCCACAGCCAGCGCAAACTGGGCGAAGGCTGCAGAAGGACTTTGTGTGCCCAAACTCCTGGCAATTAGTGCATTGTAACGGGTGTGTCCTCTTATGGGGCTCTTCGACAGTATTTCTGCGATGTAGCAGAATTTGAAGGTTGTATATAGGGTGCACTGCGTTAGGTTTCGATTTTTTATCACATGTGGGCTGTAACTCCACTTTGAATAGAGGTTGCGGCACTTTATTTCTGTTCAGTATGTTTGAGAGAGACTTTACCTCAAAGCCCTTCTCCTCCAATGCTTCAACTAATTCCTGAGTCGGAACCGTTGGTTCAATGCCTTTGATCACCGCTTGAAGGCCTTTGACACTCTTTAGCTGGAATGTGTAGAAATTCACACTTTCCTTTCTAAAGTACTTTTCAATAGTACGATAGAATTCTTCACTTTTGGCTTGCGCTTTGGTCTCTTTTATATTCCCCCTGTTGAGTGGTGTCACATAAAAGTAGTTTGACCAACTAGGGCAACCAATTCTGCCACTAATGAAGTGCAGTTTGCACCACGGATATAGAATGGTGGTGGCTTGGCTACAGAGGGCTTAACTTGGGAAACTCCTTCTTGGGATTCCGGCTGATGTGCGAGTATTTGGAATCTATTGCTTTCCAAAGCTTTTCGTTCAATACTGTTGTTTTTCGACATTTTGGGAGTGTTGCCTCTTTTTGTCTAAGGGCTAAGCTTTGGTTTGTTTGTATTAATATATCTGTCCATACCAGTCTGAACAGGTGACTTTGGATTCACCGTTACTGGTTGGGTAGTTTTTGTTGAGGTAGTCTGCTGGACGGTGATCGAAGGTATTCCAGACGTTTTCTATCAGATCTAACACCTTGTCTTCCGGATCATCACCATCTGTTGGTGTTTGAAAAACTAATCTCGTCCCCATTATCTGGACTATCAAAACTTAAGGGCGAAAACCAGTTAAGGAGACCGAAATTCCGGTGTTTTTGGAGAAATTTTTTTTTTATTTTTCTTCGTTGTATTGCAGACTTCGTACTGCCTCATCGATAATCAACGATAATTGATTTTAAAACAAACAAATCGAATCCGTATTTAATAAAAAAGCATTTATTGAATAAAGCATGAAGTTTTATTATATTCGATACATGATGTTGCTTTCTTAGAAAACAGAGTTTTCCTAAAATACTGGCTAAATTTAAATTTGATGTTCACAGACACACACTGTTAAAATACAGTTTGTTAATTACTTTAAAGCTTTCTCATAAACTATATTTTTTGTTTTGTTTTGTGGTGCGTAAATAAACAAAGAAGACGGGCGAACACGCGACGTATAATTGTCCATGCGCGAAACATGGAAACTCCAAGTTGATTCCACAAACTTCTAACGACTGTCCTTGCGATTTATTTATGGTCATCGCAAAGGCCAGACGTACTGAAGTTGTAAGCGTTTAAAATCGAATGGTAAATCGTTTGAAATCATCGGTATCCGCTGGATCAAGACATCCTCTTCTTTGTATTTTCCTTTTATGATTGTCGCCTCAATGACTTTATTCATAAGTCTTTTCACAGCCAGTCTTGTTCCATTGCATAGTTGAGGTTGATTAATGTTACGCAGCATGATGACAACTGATCCTACTTTTAACTGCAAATTGTAAGGTGGTAATCCAGGCAATTCCAGTGAATTTAAGAACTCAGTGGGATAGTTGATTACGTCATCCTGGTTCATTACGGTGTCGACTGATTTGAAGGAAACCAACTGTCCTGGAAGAAAATTCTGAATGGTCGCATTAAGATCCTCGACATCTTTATTTTTCGCTGCTAATATTGCTCGTTCACCCAGCCAATTATGGTTATTGAACTTTTGCGCTATATCTGGGAAAACTCGCTGAATAAGCTCCACTTTTGAGTCTGTGATGTGAAACAAATCTGTAGGTAATGTGATGAATCCGGTCGAGGTGTCCACTGCAACTTTATTATTTCCAATGTCTAACAACTGCTTCGCAAACACATTTGCAGTTTCATCTTGTTGCAAAAATACTCGCATGTTAGTTGTTAAGTGGAGTGTCTTTACGTACTGCCACAAATTTGATGATTTAAGGCATGCATTTAGTTCATCAGCAACAGTTGATCGGGGAATAACTGGAAGAGTCTGACGAAAATCTCCTGACAACAGAATCATGGCCCCACCGAAAATATTTTGGTTGTCACGAAGATCTTTCAACGTTCTGTCCAGTGCCTCCAGTGACCTCTTATGGTAGGGCTGCAAAACCATCGATGGTGGCTCCACTCGATGGTTTTTCCATCGATGGAAAAAACTATCGATAATATCGATGGTTCCATCGAAATTTTCAAAAGCATCAAAACAAATAAAATTTGAATAAAAATCTATCTTCCATACATTTTTTTATTTATTTGGATAAATTATTATTTATAATTAAAAATAAAAAGTTTGTAATATCCATTATTTCAAACTTCATTTATTAATGGTAATGAGATTCTTAGTTGCATTTCAATTCACAGATTGTCTTAATCACAAAAAATAATATTCATTGGTTTCTTAAAAATAATTATTAAAAATAAAAAGCTAATAAATTCATTGTTTTAGTAGATTCTTAATAATAATAGATTTTTCATTGTATTTCTAAATGCTACAAAAGCTATTCGTTTTCTTTCAGTTCTTTTTTTTTTAGGTTGTAGAACTTATAATTAATCAGATGTTTCATCTTGTAAATAAACGTTTTTGTTTAAAAACAATAAAATATTTACATTTTTTGGCTTCAATGCCGATCTTCTTTGGGAAATTATTTCTCCTGCCTTGCTAAAAATGCGTTCCGACTCCGTTGAACTGGCGGGAACGCATAGATATTTATTTGCCATTTCAGCAATATCGCCAAACTGAGACTCATTACTCTGGGAAAAAGTTAACACATTAAAATTTATAAATTAACACATTAAAATATCTAGCAAACCTACCTTCCAATAAGTGAGCGGATCAACATCCTGCGCAGTATTTTGTTGCTCCAAAAATTGTCGCTTCACTAAAATTGCGAGGACCCTTCTGGTTTTTTGTTTTTGTGTAATATTTTCATTAACGAAATCGAATAGCTCATCAGCAAATTTGCTTGACATATCCTTATTGGAAGATTGACTGTCATCCTTCTTTAGAAACGTTAGTTCCGTTTCCAATGCATTTGCAGTCTATTAGCAAACCTACCTTCCAATAAGTGAGCGGATCAACATCCTGCGCAGCATTTTGTTGCTCCAAAAATTGTCGCTTCACTAAAATTGCGAGGACCCTTCGGGTTTTTTGTTTTTGTGTAATATTTTTATTAACGAAATCGAATAGCTCATCAGCAAATTTGCTTGACATATCCTTATTGGAAGATTGACTGTCATCCTTCTTTAGAAACGTTAGTTCCGTTTCCAATGCATTTGCAGTCTATTAGCAAACCTACCTTCCAATAAGTGAGCGGATCAACATCCTGCGCAGCATTTTGTTGCTCCAAAAATTGTCGCTTCACTAAAATTGCGAGGACCCTTCGGGTTTTTTGTTTTTGTGTAATATTTTTATTAACGAAATCGAATAGCTCATCAGCAAATTTGCTTGACATATCCTTATTGGAAGATTGACTGTCAGCCTTCTTTAGAAACGTTAGTTCCGTTTCCAATGCATTTGCAGTCTATTAGCAAACCTACCTTCCAATAAGTGAGCGGATCAACATCCTGCGCAGCATTTTGTTGCTCCAAAAATTGTCGCTTCACTAAAATTGCGAGGACCCTTCGGGTTTTTTGTTTTTGTGTAATATTTTTATTAACGAAATCGAATAGCTCATCAGCAAATTTGCTTGACATATCCTTATTGGAAGATTGACTGTCAGCCTTCTTTAGAAACGTTAGTTCCGTTTCCAATGCATTTGCAGTCTATTAGCAAACCTACCTTCCAATAAGTGAGCGGATCAACATCCTGCGCAGCATTTTGTTGCTCCAAAAATTGTCGCTTCACTAAAATTGCGAGGACCCTTCGGGTTTTTTGTTTTTGTGTAATATTTTTATTAACGAAATCGAATAGCTCATCAGCAAATTTGCTTGATATATCCTTATTGGAAGATTGACTGTCATCCTTCTTTATAAACGTTAGTTCCGTTTCCAATGCATTTGCAGCCTTCTGCGCTGTATAAAGCTGCAAAATCCTTCTTTTTTGAAGCGTGGATCGATTATAGTTGCCATCCTTGGTACCGATCTGTTGACATAGGGTAAAAGTCTATGTTTTGCCCTATTAGTAAGAAGAACACATATTTCGGACCCCAAACCTGACTTCATATGATTTATATTATTTATATATTATTAAATGATTGCTCACATTTAAACTTTGCATAGGCAATTGAGCTACTTTTGAAAAACCCTACAATTTGTTTTGCTTGGGTAAGTAGAGCCTTTAAGCCTTCACATGCCAATGCATCTTGCACTACAAGATTTAAAGTGTGTGCAAAACATGGCAGATGTTTTTTTTTTGTATTAGCTCACAAGCTTTTATCATTGAAGCAGCATTGTCTGTCACAATTGTTTCCACCTTATCCAGAATATTCCATTCAGTCAATATTGCATGCAACGTTTCAGATATGTTGTTGCTGCCATGGTTAAATTCGCATATTAAAGGTTGTGTTGCACAACACAGCTGTTTTTAACTTGAATTTCAAAATATAATGGCATGTCACGGTCAAATAATTGTTGCCACTTTGTGAGGTCCAACCATCCGCTGTGATAGAGCAATACTTCGCCTGGCTAAGCTGATTGTGTAGTTTAGCTTTGATTTCTTCATATAGATTTTTAATATGCACATTTTGCAGCGTTGTGCGACTTGGCAATATATAACGTGGATCCAACACATGCATTAAATATCTAAATCCTTCATCTTCCACGATGCTGTATCATTATTTTTTTGGATGATGAAAGTTCATATACATCTTGGCTTTTCTCATATTTATCTAACGTATTGAAATTTGGTGTCTCATTTGATTTCAGTGGATGAGCACGTTTCAGATGTTCAATTAAATTTGATGTATAGCCACTTGTTCTATATGACTTTCCGCAAAGGCGACATTTGGCAATCATTTTGTTTTGGGCTTTATCAAAATATGTCCAAACTTGCGATGCCGTCTTTTTTCGCTTCAATGTGCCGCAATTATTTTCGGATTCCTCACTCACAACAGCATCCTGCTCAGTCAAATTTGCTTCAGCAGTCGAAGCATCTATGTTATCATTTTTATTTAATACGAAACTTATGAAAAACAGACGACTAGCATGCATTACATTTTATTATTACTTACTTGAAGTTTTCAGATATTTTTCCATGCTCTTCAGCAGGCACAACCCAAGCTCAAAATGTGGAAAGATCTAAATGGCATTTAGTAAATGCCCAATAAAATGAAATTATGTATACATAATATTAGTTATATTGGTAAAATTAATTACTTAAGAAAATACGTACACGTGCTTCTCCTCTGCTTACCCAAGCCAGGCAAAACTATCGATGGTTGAAGAAAACCATCGATCTATCGAGATATTCAACTTCCATCGATATATCGGAAAAAACCATCGATGGTTTTGCAGCCATATCTTATGGGCCATTGTGCATTCATCCCAAACAATCAATTTGCATACCTGTAGGATCTTGGCCATTGCGCTATTTTTGGCGATGTTGCAAATTGGTGTTTCGGTGATTTGCATGTTTAGTGGTGATTTCAAGGCAGAATGTGCAGTTCGCCCGCCATCTAGCAGAGTTGCAGCTATTCCAGATGAAGCCAACGCTAGACCAACATCATTTCGTGATCTGATCCTCGCCAAAAGTAATGAAATTAAAAACGTTTTTCCGGTTCCTCCGGGAGCATCAAAAATCACAGGAGCACTGAGTCTGCGGATTCGCTCAATTTCAATTTGTCTAGCTTGCTGTCGTTGTGTTTGATGTGCACTAACTTGTTGAATTCTAAGCCTATCTCCTACATTGTCATTCATTAAAGAACGCAATCGTGAAGTAGCTCTTCGCACATTTGATCGACTACGACGACCTACATAAGTCAGATCGTGTTCTCCTCGGCATCGTAAACAATTTACTTAATCAAAGTCACTTTTAATTAAATTAAAAACAAAATTGTTCTCGAGTTTTAGCGAGACAAACAAACAGCAATAGATTTTTATATATATAGATTTACATAAATTAATGTCTAAAATAATTTTAGATTTTGACATATATATCAACGGTAATCTGATGAAAAAATCTGTTGAACTTAAAAGTCTGCATTTACCGTCATTTAGACAAATTTTCAGTATTTTCTCACCTTTTAAACCTTCCCTGGACTTCCACAATTAATTCAAAACCAAAATTAGCCGAATCGGTTTAGCTGTTTTCGAGTTTTAGCGAGACAAACAAACAGCAATAGATTTATATATACCTATATATATAGATATAGATATGCACATGCACGAATACGTTCAAGACGCCATGACGTACTTCCTAAATTATGGAACTCATAATTTATTTATTACGTTCACATGCAATCCAAAGTGGACGAAAATTGAACATGAATCGGACTAGGGCCAAAAACCGCTAGATCGCCATGACATAATCGGTAGAGTATTTCAGCGAAAATACAAGGTTATGATGGATGTGCTTACTATGTATCAAGTTTTTGGTGACACACGTTGTTATATGTACTCGGTGGAATGGTATGCTTATATGCTTATTTGGTTGCTGAACAAATTACATTCAAATAAATGAAATTCCTGATCCTGTAAGTTGCTAAAACAGTCATTGGGATTGATCCAATATCCAGTTTATCGTCGGAGTTCAAAAGTAGATAATGGTCGAACTGTCAAAGTTAAAATTCAAACTCAAGAGATTGAGTTCAGACTGTCACCGCGATCGGACGTACTTTTTATTGCACTCCACGAGTTCTTCGGTGTCAGCAATAAAACAACGTTAATACAACAAAATGACAGGGCTCTCAGTCTCCACAGAGACGCCCAACCACAATTATTTTGTTATTTGTATCTACAAATAGCAAAACTTAGTAAATAACTAAATTTACTAGTAATGCCAACGTGTAAAGAGATTAACTCAGGCCCTTCTTCACTAGACTCTCGCCAGCAGAAGCTACAAGAACAAATTCTTCAACAACAAAACGAGCGTCGGCTCTCTGTGCAACGCAACAATGCGTATTTCTCAGTAGTATCTCCAACAACCACAACAACAACGAGCGCTGAATCCAAAAGTGCAAGTACGAGCAAATTGCTTACACCAACCAGCAACAACAATTTGTCGCCGTCAGCGCGCTCACAACAGCAACAATTGCTTCTACTGATCCAACAACAACTGTAACAGCCGCAACCTCTGCAAAAGCTTCGATCACTGCCCAACAGACTACCTCAGCACAACCGCACAACCAGTAACGTTGAATCCAAACTACCTCAGCACAACCGCACAACCAGTAACGTTGAATCCAAACTCATCTGTTCAAACTGGAATGGACAGATATATTAACATAAACAAGCGAAAGCTTAGTCCACAAACCAAAAAAGGCGGTAACACACTGAAAATGAATAAAACTAATATTGTTCAACGAAAAGCATTGGAAAGCAATAGATTCCAAATACTGGCAAATCAGCCGGAATCTCAAGAAGCAGTATCCCAAAAGAAACCCACTGAAATCAAACCGCCACCATTCTATATCCGTGGTGCAAACTGCACTTCACTAGTGCCAAAGTTGGTAGCTCTACTTGGTCAGAATAACTTTTATGTGACTCCACTTAACAGGGGGAACATAAGAGAGACCAAAGTGCCATCTAAAAACAAACAATTCTATCGTATCAAACATATTGAACTGAAGTAAAGTACCACAACCTCTGTTTAAAGTGGATTTACAGTCCACGTGTGATAAAACATTAAAAACCAACGCAGTGCACCCGATATATAATCTACAACTCTAGCTACACCGCAGAATCACTGTCGAAGAGCCACACAAGAGGAATCACCCTCTACAATGCACCAATTGCCAGAAGTTTTGGCATACAAAATCATTCTGTAGCCTTCGCCCAGTTTGCGTTGGCTGTGGCCAAATTCAACAACACTGTGTCTGCTCCGATAACAAATCAAACACCAATACTAGGAAGTGCAGCAACTGCGGCAGAAATCACACCGCAAATTACAGAGGATGTCCTGTCTATAAGAAACTGAAGGCCCGTCTTAACGCACAGAAATCTAGGACTCGTACCCAGGGCTCGACACTAATTCCCTCTCAAACAACACCGGGAATATTCTTCTCAAGAGCTATAAGGTCATCAGCAGCTCCAACAACAACTACTCCTGGAGTAACATTTGCAAGTGTGCTGCGCAACGGAAGTTCACAGCCCTCTACAACTGTAAATCCCGCTGCACTCTCAACCAATGCAGCCCCAAGTCCATCCGTACTTGGCCAGAACCCCAACGGGATCGAAACATTGTTAATCTCGCTCAACCAAAACATGACAAATTTCATGACGTTCATGCAAAATTGCATGCAGGAACTGATGCGGAATCAGAACTTGCTTATTCAAAAGCTTATGGACAATAACAAATAATGTCAGCACTACATATAGGCCTCTGGAATACAAACGGCATTTCCAAGCACAAACAAGAATTGTCACTGTTTCTGGACTCAAATGATATTGATAGTATGCTGCTTTCAGAAATACACCTAACAAACAAAAATAACTTTCAACTACCCAAATATGTATTCTACACAACAAATCACCCAGACGGCAAGGCTCACGGAGGAACTGGTATCCTAATCAAAAACCGGATTAAACACTGTCTGCACAATGGATTTGCCAAACAACACCTACAAGCAACTTCAATAAGTGTTCAAACCACTTTCGGCAGTACAACCGTGGCTGCACTTTACTGCCCACCACGATTCTCAATCTCTGAAATAGAGTTTACTGATTTCTTCAATACACTCGGAGTACGATTTATTGCTGCAGGAGACTACAACGACAAGCACCCACATTGGGGATCCCGCCTGGTAAATCCAAAAGGCAAACAGCTGTATAACACAATCATCAACCCAGCAAACAAAATGGGCTATGCCTCATCGAATAAGCCCACGTACTGGCCAGCAGATCCACGCAAGCTCCCAGATCTAATAGACTTTGCAATCACCAGGGGAATTGCGCACAATTTGATAACGGCAGAGTCACTAGCAGAATTGTCATCGGACCACTCGCCAGTAGTTTTCACTATATTAACACAACCACAAATAATAAAGCATCCACTCGGGCTAACAAATTGGAAAACAAACTGTTCCTGCATGCAATTTTGCATGAACGTCATGAAATTTGTCATGTTTTGGTTGAGCGAGATTAACAATGTTTCGATCCCGTTGGGGTTCTGGCCAAGTACATATGGATTCGGGGCCACGTTAGATTGAATGGTAGAGGGATCTACCGTTTGAGTGTGCTGTGCATTTCCATTGCGTAGCACGCTTACAAAAGTTACTTCAGGAGTAGTTGTGAATGGAGTCGCTGATGACCTCTTGAGAAAAATATTCCCGGTGTTGTTTGAGAGGGAATTAATGTCGAGCCCTGGATACGAGCCGTTGATTTCTTCGCGTTGAGACGGGCCTTGAGTTCCTTATAAACAGGACATCCTCTGTAGTTCGCTGTGTGATTACCACTACAGTTGCCGCACTTCCTTCTATTTGTATTTGATTTGTCATCGGTGCAGACACAATCTTTTTGAGTTTGTCCACAGCCAGCGCAAACTGGGCGAAGGCTGCAGAAGGACTTTGTGTGCCCAAACTCCTGGCAATTAGTGCATTGTAACGGGTGTGTCCTCTTATGGGGCTCTTCGACAGTAATTCTGCGATGTAGCAGAATTTGAAGGTTGTATATAGGGTGCACTGCGTTAGGTTTCGATTTTTTATCACATGTGGGCTGTAACTCCACTTTGAATAGAGGTTGCGGCACTTTATTTCTGTCCAGTATGTTTGAGAGGGACTTTACCTCAAAGCCCTTCTCCTCCAATGCTTCAACTAATTCCTGAGTCGGAACCGTTGGTTCAATGCCTTTGATCACCGCTTGAAGGCCTTTGACACTCTTTAGCTGGAATGTGTAGAAATTCACACTTTCCGTTCTAAAGTACTTTTCAATAGTACGATAGAATTCTTCACTTTTGGCTTTGGTCTCTTTTATATTCCCCCTGTTGAGTGGTGTCACATAAAAGTAGTTTGACCAACTAGGGCAACCAATTCTGCCACTAATGAAGTGCAGTTTGCACCACGGATATAGAATGGTGGTGGCTTGGCTACAGAGGGCTTAACTTGGGAAACTCCTTCTTGGGATTCCGGCTGATGTGCCAGTATTTGGAATCTATTGCTTTCCAAAGTTTTTCGTTCAACAATGTTGTTTTTCGACATTTTGGGAGTGTTGCCTCTTTTTGTCTAAGGGCTAAGCTTTGGCTTGTTTGTATTAATATATCTGTCCATACCAGTCTGAACAGGTGACTTTGGATTCACCGTCACTGGTTGGGTAGTTTTTGTTGAGGTAGTCTGCTGGACGGTGATCGAAGGTATTCCAGACGTTTTCTATCAGATCTAACACCTTGTCTTCCGGATCATCACCATCTGTTGGTGTTTGAAAAACTAATCTCGTCCCCATTATCTGGACTATCAAAACTTAAGGGCGAAAACCAGTTAAGGAGACCGAAATTCCGGTGTTTTTGGAGAAATTTTTTTTTTTTTTCTTCGTTGTATATATATATGTATGTACTAGTGTCCCGGCAGACATCGTACGGCCTCATCGATAATCAAAGATAATTGATTTTAAAACAAACAAATCGAATCCGTATTTAATAAAAAAGCATTTATTGAATAAAGCATGAAGTTTTATTATATTCGATACATGATGTTGCTTTCTTAGAAAACAGAGTTTTCCTGAAATACTGGCTAAATTTAAATTTGATGTTCACAGACACACACTGTTAAAATACAGTTTGTTAATTACTTTAAAGCTTTCTCATAAACTATATTTTTTGTTTTGTTTTGTGGTGCGTAAATAAACAAAGAAGACGGGCGAACACGCGACGTATAATTGTCCATGCGCGAAACATGGAAACTCCAAGTTGATTCCACAAACTTCTAACGACTGTCCTTGCGATTTATTTATGGTCATCGCAAAGGCCAGACGTACTGAAGTTGTAAGCGTTTAAAATCGAATGGTAAATCGTTTGAAATCATCGGTATCCGCTGGATCAAGACATCCTCTTCTTTGTATTTTCCTTTTATGATTGTCGCCTCAATGACTTTATTCATAAGTCTTTTCACAGCCAGTCTTGTTCCATTGCATAGTTGAGGTTGATTAATGTTACGCAGCATGATGACAACTGATCCTACTTTTAACTGCAAATTGTAAGGTGGTAATCCAGGCAATTCCAGTGAATTTAAGAACTCAGTGGGATAGTTGATTACGTCATCCTGGTTCATTACGGTGTCGACTGATTTGAAGGAAACCAACTGTCCTGGAAGAAAATTCTGAATGGTCGCATTAAGATCCTCGACATCTTTATTTTTCGCTGCTAATATTGCTCGTTCACCCAGCCAATTATGGTTATTGAACTTTTGCGCTATATCTGGGAAAACTCGCTGAATAAGCTCCACTTTTGAGTCTGTGATGTGAAACAAATCTGTAGGTAATGTGATGAATCCGGTCGAGGTGTCCACTGCAACTTTATTATTTCCAATGTCTAACAACTGCTTCGCAAACACATTTGCAGTTTCATCTTGTTGCAAAAATACTCGCATGTTAGTTGTTAAGTGGAGTGTCTTTACGTACTGCCACAAATTTGATGATTTAAGGCATGCATTTAGTTCATCAGCAACAGTTGATCGGGGAATAACTGGAAGAGTCTGACGAAAATCTCCTGACAACAGAATCATGGCCCCACCGAAAATATTTTGGTTGTCACGAAGATCTTTCAACGTTCTGTCCAGTGCCTCCAGTGACCTCTTATGGTAGGGCTGCAAAACCATCGATGGTGGCTCCACTCGATGGTTTTTCCATCGATGGAAAAAACTATCGATAATATCGATGGTTCCATCGAAATTTTCAAAAGCATCAAAACAAATAAAATTTGAATAAAAATCTATCTTCCATACATTTTTTTATTTATTTGGATAAATTATTATTTATAATTAAAAATAAAAAGTTTGTAATATCCATTATTTCAAACTTCATTTATTAATGGTAATGAGATTCTTAGTTGCATTTCAATTCACAGATTGTCTTAATCACAAAAAATAATATTCATTGGTTTCTTAAAAATAATTATTAAAAATAAAGAGCTAATAAATTCATTGTTTTAGTAGATTCTTAATAATAATAGATTTTTCATTGTATTTCTAAATGCTACAAAAGCTATTCGTTTTCTTTCAGTTCTTTTTTTTTAGGTTGTAGAACTTATAATTAATCAGATGTTTCATCTTGTAAATAAACGTTTTTGTTTAAAAACAATAAAATATTTACATTTTTTGGCTTCAATGCCGATCTTCTTTGGGAAATTATTTCTCCTGCCTTGCTAAAAATGCGTTCCGACTCCGTTGAACTGGCGGGAACGCATAGATATTTATTTGCCATTTCAGCAATATCGCCAAACTGAGACTCATTACTCTGGGAAAAAGTTAACACATTAAAATTTATAAATTAACACATTAAAATATCTAGCAAACCTACCTTCCAATAAGTGAGCGGATCAACATCCTGCGCAGTATTTTGTTGCTCCAAAAATTGTCGCTTCACTAAAATTGCGAGGACCCTTCTGGTTTTTTGTTTTTGTGTAATATTTTCATTAACGAAATCGAATAGCTCATCAGCAAATTTGCTTGACATATCCTTATTGGAAGATTGACTGTCATCCTTCTTTAGAAACGTTAGTTCCGTTTCCAATGCATTTGCAGTCTATTAGCAAACCTACCTTCCAATAAGTGAGCGGATCAACATCCTGCGCAGCATTTTGTTGCTCCAAAAATTGTCGCTTCACTAAAATTGCGAGGACCCTTCGGGTTTTTTGTTTTTGTGTAATATTTTTATTAACGAAATCGAATAGCTCATCAGCAAATTTGCTTGACATATCCTTATTGGAAGATTGACTGTCAGCCTTCTTTAGAAACGTTAGTTCCGTTTCCAATGCATTTGCAGTCTATTAGCAAACCTACCTTCCAATAAGTGAGCGGATCAACATCCTGCGCAGCATTTTGTTGCTCCAAAAATTGTCGCTTCACTAAAATTGCGAGGACCCTTCGGGTTTTTTGTTTTTGTGTAATATTTTTATTAACGAAATCGAATAGCTCATCAGCAAATTTGCTTGATATATCCTTATTGGAAGATTGACTGTCATCCTTCTTTATAAACGTTAGTTCCGTTTCCAATGCATTTGCAGCCTTCTGCGCTGTATAAAGCTGCAAAATCCTTCTTTTTTGAAGCGTGGATCGATTATAGTTGCCATCCTTGGTACCGATCTGTTGACATAGGGTAAAAGTCTATGTTTTGCCCTATTAGTAAGAAGAACACATATTTCGGACCCCAAACCTGACTTCATATGATTTATATTATTTATATATTATTAAATGATTGCTCACATTTAAACTTTGCATAGGCAATTGAGCTACTTTTGAAAAACCCTACAATTTGTTTTGCTTGGGTAAGTAGAGCCTTTAAGCCTTCACATGCCAATGCATCTTGCACTACAAGATTTAAAGTGTGTGCAAAACATGGCAGATGTTTTTTTTTTGTATTAGCTCACAAGCTTTTATCATTGAAGCAGCATTGTCTGTCACAATTGTTTCCACCTTATCCAGAATATTCCATTCAGTCAATATTGCATGCAACGTTTCAGATATGTTGTTGCTGCCATGGTTAAATTCGCATATTAAAGGTTGTGTTGCACAACACAGCTGTTTTTAACTTGAATTTCAAAATATAATGGCATGTCACGGTCAAATAATTGTTGCCACTTTGTGAGGTCCAACCATCCGCTGTGATAGAGCAATACTTCGCCTGGCTAAGCTGATTGTGTAGTTTAGCTTTGATTTCTTCATATAGATTTTTAATATGCACATTTTGCAGCGTTGTGCGACTTGGCAATATATAACGTGGATCCAACACATGCATTAAATATCTAAATCCTTCATCTTCCACGATGCTGTATCATTATTTTTTTGGATGATGAAAGTTCATATACATCTTGGCTTTTCTCATATTTATCTAACGTATTGAAATTTGGTGTCTCATTTGATTTCAGTGGATGAGCACGTTTCAGATGTTCAATTAAATTTGATGTATAGCCACTTGTTCTATATGACTTTCCGCAAAGGCGACATTTGGCAATCATTTTGTTTTGGGCTTTATCAAAATATGTCCAAACTTGCGATGCCGTCTTTTTCGCTTCAATGTGCCGCAATTATTTTCGGATTCCTCACTCACAACAGCATCCTGCTCAGTCAAATTTGCTTCAGCAGTCGAAGCATCTATGTTATCATTTTTATTTAATACGAAACTTATGAAAAACAGACGACTAGCATGCATTACATTTTATTATTACTTACTTGAAGTTTTCAGATATTTTTCCATGCTCTTCAGCAGGCACAACCCAAGCTCAAAATGTGGAAAGATCTAAATGGCATTTAGTAAATGCCCAATAAAATGAAATTATGTATACATAATATTAGTTATATTGGTAAAATTAATTACTTAAGAAAATACGTACACGTGCTTCTCCTCTGCTTACCCAAGCCAGGCAAAACTATCGATGGTTGAAGAAAACCATCGATCTATCGAGATATTCAACTTCCATCGATATATCGGAAAAAACCATCGATGGTTTTGCAGCCATATCTTATGGGCCATTGTGCATTCATCCCAAACAATCAATTTGCATACCTGTAGGATCTTGGCCATTGCGCTATTTTTGGCGATGTTGCAAATTGGTGTTTCGGTGATTTGCATGTTTAGTGGTGATTTCAAGGCAGAATGTGCAGTTCGCCCGCCATCTAGCAGAGTTGCAGCTATTCCAGATGAAGCCAACGCTAGACCAACATCATTTCGTGATCTGATCCTCGCCAAAAGTAATGAAATTAAAAACGTTTTTCCGGTTCCTCCGGGAGCATCAAAAATCACAGGAGCACTGAGTCTGCGGATTCGCTCAATTTCAATTTGTCTAGCTTGCTGTCGTTGTGTTTGATGTGCACTAACTTGTTGAATTCTAAGCCTATCTCCTACATTGTCATTCATTAAAGAACGCAATCGTGAAGTAGCTCTTCGCACATTTGATCGACTACGACGACCTACATAAGTCAGATCGTGTTCTCCTCGGCATCGTAAACAATTTACTTAATCAAAGTCACTTTTAATTAAATTAAAAACAAAATTGTTCTCGAGTTTTAGCGAGACAAACAAACAGCAATAGATTTTTATATATATAGATTTACATAAATTAATGTCTAAAATAATTTTAGATTTTGACATATATATCAACGGTAATCTGATGAAAAAATCTGTTGAACTTTAAAGTCTGCATTTACCGTCATTTAGACAAATTTTCAGTATTTTCTCACCTTTTAAACCTTCCCTGGACTTCCACAATTAATTCAAAACCAAAATTAGCCGAATCGGTTTAGCTGTTTTCGAGTTTTAGCGAGACAAACAAACAGCAATTTATATATACCTATATATATAGATATAGATATGCACATGCACGAATACGTTCAAGACGCCATGACGTACTTCCAAAATTATGGAACTCATAATTTATTTATTACGTTCACATGTAATCCAAAGTGGACGAAAATTGAACATGAATCGGACTAGGGCCAAAAACCGCTAGATCGCCATGACATAATCGGTAGAGTATTTCAGCGAAAATACAAGGTTATGATGGATGTGCTTACTATGTATCAAGTTTTTGGTGACACACGTTGTTATATGTACTCGGTGGAATGGTATGCTTATATGCTTATTTGGTTGCTGAACAAATTACATTCAAATAAATGAAATTCCTGATCCTGTAAGTTGCTAAAACAGTCATTGGGATTGATCCAATATCCAGTTTATCGTCGGAGTTCAAAAGTAGATAATGGTCGAACTGTCAAAGTTAAAATTCAAACTCAAGAGATTGAGTTCAGACTGTCACCGCGATCGGACGTACTTTTTATTGCACTCCACGAGTTCTTCGGTGTCAGCAATAAAACAACGTTAATACAACAAAATGACAGGGCTCTCAGTCTCCACAGAGACGCCCAACCACAATTATATTGTTATTTGTATCTACAAATAGCAAAACTTAGTAAATAACTAAATTTACTAGTAATGCCAACGTGTAAAGAGATTAACTCAGGCCCTTCTTCACTAGACTCTCGCCAGCAGAAGCTACAAGAACAAATTCTTCAACAACAAAACGAGCGTCGGCTCTCTGTGCAACGCAACAATGCGTATTTCTCAGTAGTATCTCCAACAACCACAACAACAACGAGCGCTGAATCCAAAAGTGCAAGTACGAGCAAATTGCTTACACCAACCAGCAACAACAATTTGTCTTGGAGCGCCCAATGCGCTTCACCTTCGAATTCGATGACAACTGAAGTATTAATTGGGTCATTGGGTTTGCCGACCGCCGTCAGCGCGCTCACAACAGCAACAATTGCTTCTACTGATCCAACAACAACTGTAACAGCCGCAACCTCTGCAAAAGCTTCGATCACTGCCCAACAGACTACCTCAGCACAACCGCACAACCAGTAACGTTGAATCCAAACTACCTCAGCACAACCGCACAACCAGTAACGTTGAATCCAAACTCATCTGTTCAAACTGGAATGGACAGATATATTAACATAAACAAGCGAAAGCTTAGTCCACAAACCAAAAAAGGCGGTAACACACTGAAAATGAATAAAACTAATATTGTTCAACGAAAAGCATTGGAAAGCAATAGATTCCAAATACTGGCAAATCAGCTGGAATCTCAAGAAGCAGTATCCCAAAAGAAACCCACTGAAATCAAACCGCCACCATTCTACATCCGTGGTGCAAACTGCACTTCACTAGTGCCAAAGTTGGTAGCTCTACTTGGTCAGAATAACTTTTATGTGACTCCACTTAACAGGGGGAACATAAGAGAGACCAAAGTGCCATCTAAAAACAAACAATTCTATCGTACTATCGAGAAGTACTTCCGGTCCGAAAATGTGAACTACTACACATTCCAACTTAAAAGTGCAAAAGGACTTCAAGCCGTGATCAAAGGCATTGAACCTATAGTCCCGACGCAGGAAATCGTTGAAGCATTGGAAGAGAAGGGCTTTGAGGTAAAGTCCGTCTCAAACATATTGAACTGAAGTAAAGTACCACAACCTCTGTTTAAAGTGGATTTACAGTCCACGTGTGATAAAACATTAAAAACCAACGCAGTGCACCCGATATATAATCTACAACTCTAGCTACACCGCAGAATCACTGTCGAAGAGCCACACAAGAGGAATCACCCTCTACAATGCACCAATTGCCAGAAGTTTTGGCATACAAAATCATTCTGTAGCCTTAGCCCAGTTTGCGTTGGCTGTGGCCAAATTCAACAACACTGTGTCTGCTCCGATAACAAATCAAACACCAATACTAGGAAGTGCAGCAACTGCGGCAGAAATCACACCGCAAATTACAGAGGATGTCCTGTCTATAAGAAACTGAAGGCCCGTCTTAACGCACAGAAATCTAGGACTCGTACCCAGGGCTCGACACTAATTCCCTCTCAAACAACACCGGGAATATTCTTCTCAAGAGCTATAAGGTCATCAGCAGCTCCAACAACAACTACTCCTGGAGTAACATTTGCAAGTGTGCTACGCTACGGAAATGCACAGCCCTCTACAACTGTAAATCCCGCTGCACTCTCAACCAATGCAGCCCCAAGTCCATCCGTACTTGGCCAGAACCCCAACGGGATCGAAACATTGTTAATCTCGCTCAACCAAAACATGACAAATTTCATGACGTTCATGCAAAATTGCATGCAGGAAGTGATGCGGAATCAGAACTTGCTTATTCAAAAGCTTATGGACAATAACAAATAATGTCAGCACTACATATAGGCCTCTGGAATGCAAACGGCATTTCCAAGCACAAACAAGAATTGTCACTGTTTCTGGACTCAAATGATATTGATAGTATGCTGCTATCAGAAACACACCTCACAAACAAAAATAACTTTCAACTACCCAAATATGTATTCTACACAACAAATCACCCAGACGGCAAGGCTCACGGAGGAACTGGTATCCTAATCAAAAATCGGATTAAACACGGTCTGCACAATGGATTTGCCAAACAACACATACAAGCAACTTCAATAAGTGTCCAAACCACTTTCGGCAGTACAACCGTGGCTGCACTTTACTGCCCACCACGATTCTCAATCTCTGAAATAGAGTTTGCTGATTTCTTCAATACACTCGGAGTACGATTTATTGCTGCAGGAGACTACAACTCCAAGCACCCACATTGGGGATCCCGCCTGGTAAATCCAAAAGGCAAACAGCTGTATAACACAATCATCAACCCAGCAAACAAAATGGGCTATGCCTCATCGAATAAGCCCACGTACTGGCCAGCAGATCCACGCAAGCTCCCAGATCTAATAGACTTTGCAATCACCAGGGGAATTGCGCACAATTTGATAACGGCAGAGTCACTAGCAGAATTGTCATCGGACCACTCGCCAGTAGTTTTCACTATATTAACACAACCACAAATAATAAAGCATCCACTCGGGCTAACAAATTGGAAAACAAACTGGCTCAGATTTAAAAAATACATAAGCACCCATATCGAGCCGAATCCCAAACTGGACGACGAAGAAGACATCGAGCTTTGCATCTCTGCACTAGAGTTGACGCTTATTGAAGCAGCAGATATCTCTACCCCGATTATCAGCCACACGCAGGAAAAACACAAGTCCAACAACCGACTAATTGAACTACTTCTAGCAGACAAAAGACGGCTCAGGAGAGAATGGCAAATGTCTCGATCTCCGGCAGCAAAACAACGCCTAAAGGCAGCTTCGCGATCTCTAGCAAAGGCGCTTAGGCAGGAAGAAGCAAGGACACAGCGGCTGTACATCGAGAAGCGCACCCCTACCAGCACCAAATATCCGCTGTGGAAAGCACATCCAACCATAACTGCTCCAGCCGAGATAATTTCACCTATACGATGCCCAACTGGCAAATGGGCCCGTTCAGACGAAGAAAGAGCACTCATCTTTGCAGCTCATCCAAAAACGGTCTTTCTGCCAAATCCGTCAACAAATTCTTTTCAGCTCCCCTCCTTGCGCACCCCAATGGAAAGCGAGCAACCGAAATTCCAAGCGGAGGAAATTTCTGCAATTATTAAAAACTATCTAAACCCAAGAAAGTCGCCCGGCCATGACAAAATAACCCCGAAAATGATCAGAGAATTCCCGATCTGTGCCGTGCGTTACATCTGCAAACTTTTCAACGCGATAGTAAAAAGTGGTCATTTTCCCATAAGTTGGAAAAAATCAGTAATCATAATGATCCCAAAACCCGGAAAGGACAAAACACAGCCATCATCATACAGACCCATCAGTTTATTGCCAAGTCTTTCAAAACTATTTGAAAAAGTCCTACAACTCCGTAGAAATACAATCTTGGTTAACCAAAATATAATCCCTCATCATCAGTTTGGCTTCCGTGAAAAGCATGGCACAATTGAACAAGTCAACCGTATCACCTCAGAGATCCGCACAGCATTCGAGCAAAAAGAATATTGCACAGCAATTTTTCTCGATGTCGCCCAAGCCTTTGACCGAGTCTGGATTGACGGCCTAGTATATAAAATAAAAGCGACGCTCCCACAATATACACACAGGCTAATGGAATCTTATCTGTCCAACAGAAAATTCGCTGTACGATGTAATAGCTTCACCTCTGATGACTTCGAATCAAAAGCAGGTGTACCTCAAGGCAGCGTGCTGGGCCCAACTCTGTATCTTTTGTACACAGCGGACATACCAACAAGCCCTACACTCATCACATCTACTTTCGCCGATGACACGGCTATCCTCAGCCGCTCCAAATGTCCGATGAAAGCTGCTGAACAACTGGCAACCCACCTAAAGGAGGTAGAAAAGTGGCTAGCAGATTGGCGCATCCGTGTAAATGAACAGAAATGCAAACACGTTACGTTTACCCTCAATAGAAGAAACTGCCCATCATTGACGCTTAACAATGTGCCAGTGCCTCAATCCGACGATGTTGTATATCTTGGAGTTCACCTCGACAGAAGATTAACTTGGCGTAAGCATATCGAAGCCAAGAAAAAGCAACTAAAGCTCAAAGCAATCGGTCTACATTGGCTTATCAACGCACGATCTCCCCTATGTCTGGAATTCAAAGTTCTCCTCTACAACTCTGTATTAACACCCATCTGGACATATGGCTCTGCACTATGGGGAAACGCAAGCAAGAGCAACATCGAAACCATACAAAGGGCTCAATCCAAGGTTCTGAGAACCATCACGGGAGCACCTTGGTATATCCGAAATGAAAATGTACAGAAAGACCTACACATTTCTAGCGTAATAACTGAAATAAAGGTACAACAGCTTAAGTACACCGCTAAAATGCAGGCACACCCGAATACCCTGGCCAAATCATTAACCCGAGTACGTGAAAGTACTCGTCTTCAACGAAACGACCTCCCAACCCTCTAGTAATTAATCAGGGCCATAGATCAATGTAGCATCTTTCAGATGTTAGGTTATGTATTAGATTAAGATAACCCTAGAAAATTGTTGTTAGTCTTATAAGCCTATATAAGAGATCCAACAAACAAATAAAACGTTAAAAAAAAAAGAAAAAAAAAAAAACATATACGACTTTGGAATTTAAACGGCATTTCCAAGCATAAACAAGAATTGTCACTGTTTCTGGACTCAAATGATATTGATATAATGCTGTTATCGGAAACTCACCTTACCAACAAATACCTAAATATGCATTCTACGCAACAAATCACCCTCACGGCAAGGCTCACAGAGGTACTGGTATCCTAATCAAAAACCGTATCAAACACTTTATTGCCCACCACGCTTCTTGATCTCTGAAAAAGAATTTACTGAATTCTTTAACACACTTGGAGTACGATTTATTGCTTCAGGAGACTACAACGCCTGGTAAATCCAAAAGGCAAACAGCTGTATAATACAATCATCAACACAACTAGCAAAATGGGCTATGCGTCACCGGATAAACCCACATATTGGCCATCAGATCCACGCAAGCTGCCAGATCTAATAGACTTTGCAATCACCAGGGGATTTGCGCACAATTTAATAACGGCAGAGTCACTAGCAGAATTGTCCTCTGACCATTCGCCAGTAATTTTCGCAGTTTCAACACATCCACAAGTCATAGAGAACCCATCCGGCCTAACAAATTATAAAACAAACTGGCTCAGATTTAAGAAATATATAAGTACCCATGTTGAGTTGAATCCCAAACTGGACGATGAAGATGACATCGAGTTTTGCACCTCGGCCCTAGAATCGATGCTTATCGAAGCAGCAGAAATTTCCACCCCATGTATCGGATACACCCGGGAAAATCACAGGTCATACAACCGGCTAATTGAACTACTTGTAACAAATAAAAGGCGGCTCAGGCGAGATTGGCAAATGTCTCGATCCCCGGCAGCAAAAATTCGCCTGAGAACGGCTTCTCGAATTCTAGCAAAAGCGCTTAGGCAAGAAGAAGCAAGGGTACAGCGGCAATATGTCGAGAAGCTTAGCCCTACCAGCACCAAATATCCGCAGTGGAAAGCTCACCCAACTATGAATGCTCCAACCGAGATTATTTCTCCCTTAAGATGTTCAACTGGTAAATGAGCCCGATCAGACGAAGAAAGAGCACTCACCTTTGCAGCTCACCTAAAAGCGGTATTTCTGCTAAACCCGTCAACAAACTCATTTCAGCTCCCCCCCTGAACACTCCAGTGGAAAGGGAGCCACCGAAATTTCAAGCTATCTGAATCCAAGAAAGTCGCCCGGTCATGACAAAATAACCCCGAAAATGATCAGAGAATTCCCGATCTGCGCCGTGCAACACATCTGCAAACTTTTCAATGCGATATTAAGAACTGGTCACTTTCCTATAAGTTGGAAAAAATCAATAATCAAAATGATCCCAAAACCCGGAAAAGACAAAACACAGCCTTCATCTTACAGACCCATCAGTTTATTGCCAAGTCTCTCAAAACTATTTGAAAAGGTCCTACAGCTCCGTATAAACACAATCCTGGCAAACCAAAATATAATACCACATCATCAGATTGGCTTCCGTAGAAAGCATGGCACAATTGAACAAGTCAACCGTATCACCTCAGAGATCCGCACAGCATTCCAGCAAAAAGAATATTTCACAGCAATTTTTCTTGATGTCGCCCAAGCCTTCGACCGAGTCTGGCTGGATGGCCTAATATACAAAATAAAAGCGACGCTCCCACAATACATACACAGGCTAATGGAATCATATCTATCCAACAGAAAATTCGCTGTACGATGTAATAGCTTCACCTCTGATGACTTCGAATCAAAAGCAGGTGTACCTCAAGGCAGCGTGCTGGGCCCAACTCTGTATCTTTTGTACACAGCGGACATACCAACAAGCCCTACACTCACCACATCTACTTTCGCCGATGACACGGCTATCCTCAGCCGCTCCAAATGTCCGATGAAAGCTGCTGAACAACTGGCAACCCACCTAAAGGAGGTAGAAAAGTGGCTAGCAGATTGGCGCATCCGTGTAAATGAACAAAAATGCAAACACGTTACGTTTACCCTCAATAGAAGAAACTGCCCATCATTGACGCTTAACAATGTGCCAGTGCCTCAATCCGACGATGTTGTATATCTTGAAGTTCACCTCGACAGAAGATTAACTTGGCGTAGGCACATCGAAGCCAAAAAAAAGCAGCTAAAGCTTAAAGCAACCGGACTAAATTGGCTAATCAATGCACGATCTCCCCTATGTTTAGAGTTCAGAGTTTTTCTCTACAACTCGGTGCTAAAACCCATCTGGATGTACGGCTCTGCACTGTGGGAAATCGCAAGTAAGAGTAATATCGAAACCATACAAAGGGCGCAATCTAAGGTTCTCAGAACTATCACGGGAGCACCTTGGTATATCCGAAATGAAAACGTACAGAAAGATCTACATATTAACAGTGTAACAACCGAAATAAAGGTACAACAGCTAAAGTACACCGCTAAACTGCAGGCACATCCGAATACCCTCGCCCAATCATTAACCCGAGTATGTGATAGAACTCGTCTCCAAAGAAAAGACCTTCCAACCCTCTAACTAATAATCAGGGCCATAGACCAATGTAGCATTCTTCAAATGCTAGATTACGTATTAGATTGAGATGAAACTACAAAATTGTTGTTAGTCTTATAAAGTTAAATAAGAGATCCAACAAAATAAATAAAACGTATAAAAAAAAAAAAAATGAGATTGAGATCTGAAATGCATTTATTGTTCCATATTGCACGCTGTTATCACGAATTTTCAAAACGCATGCGAACGTTGAGAGTTGTCATTCGGCCAAATCAGTCTAATATTTGTGCAAGTACGTCACAATAGGCAGGGACATGGCTGTGAGTGGTATCGCGTCCAAAAATTCGAATGACGAAATCAGCAACTTTCAAATGGGCAGATACCTCAGTACTAATGATGCTGATGATGAGAAGTATTGATTGTGATTTAGGATCAATGCTTGACTATGCAAACAAGCTACTGATTGAAGTAGGAATGATTGCGCAAAATATATCGATGCATGATGCATTCAACTAAGAACTAAATCGAGAGCTGCAATACAATGTTCATACATTGCAGAAATTCGTTCGAAATAATATGCCGTTGCTGAATGAACAGCAAAAACAAGTATACGAAACATTAATGCAAGCGGTGGACATTAATATTTTGGCCACTTTTTGATCAAGATGTGACATTTCTTTGGCGTTAGCATCATCTGGAATTGCCGCGACTCTTCTAGATGGCGGTCGTACTGCACATTCTGCGCTTAAGTTGCCTCTCAATTTAAACATAATTGAGACTTCAACATGAAATATTTCCCGATCCAGAGCGATGGGAAAATTGTTGATGCAATGCAAGCTCATTGTTTGAGATGATTGCACAATGGCACATAAGAAGTCACTTGAAGCACCTAACTTTAACTAAAGGATCTTCGGCGAAGTAACAACAAATTTGGCGGCTTGATGATATTGTTGGCAGGCGATTTGAGGCAGATTAATTCCCCATGGAACGCCTACAGATGAATTGAATGCTTGCATGTAGGCGTCCATTTTGTTAAATAATATAAAAACATTATTGTTAACCACTAATATGAGAGTTCAACTTTCAAAATTATCAAAATGATCAAAGTCAAAGTGGAAAAGTCCCAGTTAATGCGACAAGTGGATTAATTACTCTTACCAACGACTTTTGCCAATTTGTAGGCTCTCAGTTAGCTCTTATAGAAAATGTTTTCCCATTAGGGAGAATTATCAGAATCATGCTTGGTTAAGTCAGCGAGAAATTCTCGCAGTAAAGAATAGCAATTTGGTTACATACAAATCTGTTGATTCCATAACAAATGAAGTTGATGCAGTGAATTATCCAACGGAGTTTTTGAACTCTCTGGAGTTACCAGGATTTCCACCAAATAACTTGCAACTTGAATGTTCAGTTATTATAATTGTTGCCGCGTAAGCTCATAAGTAACCCTCGCGGCAAGTTCTCTGTTAATCGAACAGCTGATCGGATGACTTGGAGTTTCGCATAGGAGCGAATTTAATATGAACCACAACTAGGAAGCGGTGAAGTGGCGTGATGTGGATGCAAAGGAAGAACACAAAAGGGACGAGATGATGGAAAATATCTGGATTGGTACAGACAGTTCAGTTGTCGCTAAGCAGCGGAGTTTAGCACATGTTTTTTAATTACAGTATACTCCTGTATATCATATCATTTATTGTTACACTTGTATACATCCACTTATCGTTTGTCTATGCTATATAAATATTATCCTGAATTGTAATAGCAATAAGTTTTGAAGTTAAATAAAGTAAAATTGAAACGCGAAAAGTGGGGATTCAAAAAAGGTGCCAAACGACAAGACAACGTCGCAACATTTTAAAAAACATCGTGGCTACAGAACCAACATTTAAAAAAAAAAAAAATACTGGTTCTGTAGCTAACATTAAGCTGTAGAATTATATCGATAGCGACAACTCAAAAGAACGTGGACGTAAGGAGGTCGTTTTTTGGATAAAAAAGAAAACTTGGAAAACGCTTACGGCCAAGATGAGCAACGACGACATGGCGCCCGTAGAAAGGTTGGCAGATGAAGACTCTGGCCAACAGATGGATATTCGAGCACATTGCAGTAATCAGGCTGCTATGGGACACGAAAATGGTGTAAATGCTGTAGGACAGGCTCGCGCTAGTGGTACGCATACAGGCGTGATCGCTGTGGACACAATCGCCACAACTAGCGTGCCTTCAGCAGAGGGAGCTGCGGTATCACATCGAGAGGTGCACAATCGTCAGTATGCTGCGCCAACCGGCGCCACATGGACCAATCAAGGAATTTCACCCTTGACGGAGAGGGCTCATCCAGGGGCTATACAGCCAGGAAATATGCTCCATTCAACTATGGAGATTGGAAGCGGTGGCTTCTGGGAACGACCAACGGTTATTAGAGCTGAAACACAGCAGCCGAGGAAACTAATACCCGAAGGAGTATATGGGCAGGCGAGCAATTTGGCATTCAACGGACCTGCGAAGAATATTGGAATGCCAACTAATGGGATCTCACCAGCTACAGGAGTCTACACAAATCAACAGAGATTGCACAATCAGAACGCGATGGCAAGTTGCCACAGTTGGCAACCGAATTCAGCGATGTTTCCAAATCCATTGAACTCAACCAACGATCTGTCGCTGACGGCGTCACAGATTGCCACCCGGCAAGTAATATCTAAAGATTTACCATATTTTTCAGGTGATCCGACAGAATGGCCTATGTTTATTGTGAACTACGAGCAATCGACAGAACGCTGTGGGTTCAGCGACCAGGAGAACTTAATTCGGTTGCAAAAATGTTTAAAAGGACTGGCTCTGGAAGCAGTGCGTGGGAAGCTGATGGTGCCTGCTACGGTGAAGCAGGCTATCGAGACTCTTCGGATGCTCTATGGACGACCAGACGCTATTCATCAAACACTGCAGGCAAAGCTACTACGAGAGCCAGTTGTAAGAACGAGCAATTTAGAGGGTCTAGTGCGGATGGCTTTGGCTGTACAAAATTACAGAGCGACTCTAAGCGCCATCGGACTCTCCGAGTACTTAAGTGACCCAACGCTGCTTCGCAGTTTACTGGAAAAATTACCATGCGACATACGGCTGGATTGGGCTCGACACAGTGAGACAGTACTCAAAGCAGACATCTCTGCCTTTGATGACTGGCTTTTCAGGCTAGCAACGGTAGCCAGCAAAGTGATGTCAGTACCGGTGGCCCCGAGTCCAAGCGAGTTGAAAGCAAGCAGCAAGTTTCCCAAAGCCAGACTCATGATACACAACGACACTCGTGCAGTCACGGCAGTGGCGTGTCGTAAGTGTGCAGGAGCACACAAATTGGAAGACTGCAAGAAATTTTTGTCACTTACAGTAAAAGAAAGATGGATGTTCCTAAAGGAGGGCAAATTGTGCTGGAGATGTTTTAGCAAGCATTTTGTAAGACATTGCCCAATTAAAGAGAGGTGCGGCGTAAAGGGCTGTGCCAAGGAACACCATTCTCTGCTACATAGTTCCGGTCGGGAATCAAACACTACGCCTGCAAGTCAGGAGAAAAGCACGACAATTCTGCATACTGGGCAGAACGACAAAGCGCTTTTTCGGTATGTTCCGGTGACGCTGTATGGACCTGAGAGAGAGGTCCAAACGTTCGCGCTTATTGACGAAGGCTCAGCGTGCACACTGATAGAGACAAATATAGCGGAACAACTAGGATTGGAAGGTCCCACTGAGGAGCTATGCCTTCGATGGACTGGTGACATAACACAGAAGGAGCCTGAATCTAAAAGAGTGAATCTGAGCATCGCATCGCATCATAATGGCAAGGTTTCACACAAATATGGCTTAAAGAACGTTCGGACAGTAACTAGTCTGGACCTGCCAGTTCAAACACTGGACGAATCAGTTTTGCAAGCGCATCCGCACTTGCAGAGGTTGCCTATACAAACATATGCGGAAGCACGAGCATCGATAATTATTGGTCTGGATAATGCAGAACTCGGTGTGCCTTTGATAGTAAAAGAGGCGAGAGGGATGGAGTTCATTGCCGCCAAATCAAGGCTCGGTTGGTCGCTGTATGGTCAAGGTAGTCAGGAACTGAAACCAAGAGTGATGCACATTTGTGAGTGCAGTAACACGCAGCGCTTGGACGAGATGGTAAAGTCAAGCTTTTCAATCGATGCAGTTGGTGTTCGAGCTAGTTCCAACGAAATTCGCTCCGAAGAGGATGAACGAGCATTATCGATTCTGGAAGAAACTTCGAAATTTATTCCGGAAGAGAACAGATGGGAAACAGGACTACTGTGGAGCCAAGACGACGTAAAACTGCCGTCGTCTCGGAAAATGGCGATGCAAAGGCTAATATGTCTTGAGTCGCGTATGGCTCGAGACAAAGATTTGGAAGAGTTTGTTAATACTCAAATTCGGCGTTACGAACAACAAGGATACGTGCGGAAGACAAACTCCAACGAAGCCAATGAAGATCACAGAACATGGTACTTGCCTATATTCGTAATTACTAACCCGAATAAAGGCAAGTCGAGACTTGTTTGGGATGCTGCAGCTAAAGTCGAGGGAGTCGCATTGAACTCAGTGCTTCTCAAAGGTCCGGATCTACTGCCGTCATTGGTGGGCGTGCTGCTCAGATTCAGGCAGAAGCCAATCGCCGTGTGTGGAGATATTCGAGAAATGTTTCATCAGGTGAAGGTGCGACGAGAAGACCAAGCTGCACAACAATTTCTTTGGCGTTACGGAGACCAGAGCAGGGAGCCAGACAGGTATACCATGCAAGTAATGACATTTGGCGCCTCTTGTTCTCCAGCAGCAGCCAACTATATAAAGAACAAGAATGCCAAACGCTTCTTAGAAGAATATCCAGATGCAGTAGAAGCAATCCTCAGGAACACATTCGTAGATGACTGGCTGCAAAGTGGCGAATCAGACGAAGAGATGGCTAAAATGGCAACAACAGTGAAGACCATTCATGAAGGCGGTGGATTTGAGATGCGAGGTTGGATTTCAAATTCCATCAAGGTAACGCGAGCTTTAACTGGAAAGCTCGACCAAATAGAAAAAAGCATTGACCACATGGAGTCAACGTACGAAAGAGTTTTGGGAATGCATTGGAGGCCCCAGTCCGATGTATTCACCTTTACACCAAAATTCGATGAATCCGTATTTGACGGAAAGACAACACCGACCAAAAGAAATATGCTGCGTATCGTTATGTCCATATTCGATCCGCTTGGTTTGGTTGGATTTTACATAATACAAGCAAAAATCATACTACAGGATGTGTGGAGATCATCAGTAGGATGGGATGTACCGATAGCTGAAAGAGAACACTCACGATGGATGTCTTGGCTACGAAGACTGCCCGAAATTGGAAATCTAAAAATTCCTCGATGTTTGGGCATGGTGAGCAGAGCTGATAATATTGAATTACATATCTTTACAGATGCGAGTATAAACGCGTATGCAGCAGTCGCGATTATACGAGTAAAATTTCAAGCGGAAATAAGCTGTTCGTTAGTGGCCTCCAAGACAAGAGTTGCGCCACTGAAGCCGATATCGATTGCCCGCATGGAGCTTATGGCAGCTATATTGGGTTTAAGATTAGCGAAATTCTTAGCCTCCGAACTGTCAGTGGCAATGCAGCGCCGCGTATTCTGGACCGATTCCAAAAACGTCCTGTACTGGATTAATTCTGATGCGCGAAAATATCATCAGTTTGTGGCCCTGCGTATAGGAGAGATTCTGGAGAGTTCGCAGATTGAAGAATGGAGGTGGGTACCATCTGCACTCAACGTCGCTGACGAAGGAACGAAATGGGGCAAAAATAATCAATTCAATGAAGGAATGAGATGGTTCTCTGGGCCATCATTTTTATATGAAGACGATTCGTGTTGGCCTTTAACGGAGTTAAGCATTGGTCAACAGAATTTGGAACGACTCAATCTACACGAGCTTAAAGTTACGTCGGAATCCATACTGGCAACTGTCGTACCAGAAATCACGAGATTTAGCAAGTGGGAGAAACTAGGAAGAGCTGTGGAGTACGTTGCACGATTCGTACGCCTGATATTCAAACGAGAACCAACATCAGAAGCAGCGCAAACAATTATGCGCTCAAAGAGTTTGGAAGACGCTTACAACATAATCTACAGAGCAGTGCAAGCTGAAAGCTATGCCGAGGAGATCGCATCTCTGCAGGAAGGAGGGAGAGTGCCAAAGAGCAGCAGCATCTTCAGGATGTCCCCGTATGTTGACGAAGCCGGCGTTTTGAGAGTTCGAGGAAGAATCGATCAGATTGAAGGGGTCGCTACAAGTGTAAAGCGACCAATAATACTGCCAGGTACGCATGCAATTACTCAATTGCTAGTTGATTATTTCCACAGAAAATACAACCATCAAATGAATGAAGTGGTAATCAACGAGATGAGACAGCTGTACTGCATCTCTGGTTTGCGAGCGCGGGTGCGAGCCGCGAAAAAGAAATGCCAAAGATGTCGAAACCTAAATGCTCGTCCGGAAGCTCCGGAAATGGGCAACCTGCCGCCTGAAAGACTGGAGATCAACGAGCATCCATTTACTAACACTGGAGTCGACTACTTTGGGCCCATGGAAGTCATAGTAGGTCGACGGAGGGAAAAACGTTGGGGCGTGTTGTTTACATGCCTGACGGTGCGTGCCGTACATATCGAACTGGCACACTCTCTATCAACAGACGCATTTTTGTTGGTATTCGAGACATTCGTCGCTAGAAGAGGCGTGCCCAAGCGAATAGTTTCGGATAATGGCACAAACTTTAGAGGAGCTAGCAGGCTGCTAGCAGAGGAGATTGAACGCATTTCAACAGAGGAACTGGAAAAGAGATACCCAGAGATTTTATGGTCGTTTATCCCGCCAGGAGCGCCACATATGGGCGGTGTCTGGGAAAGAATGATACGATCTGTAAAGTCCGTGCTAGCGGATGTATTGGAGGCAAGAAACGTGCATGAGCCAGTGCTACGGGCAGCATTAGCAAGGATAGAAAACGTACTTAACTCTAGACCGTTAACGTACGTGCCACTGGAATCCATAGACGCAGAAGTGCTAACACCAAATCATTTTCTAAGAGGCGCAACAAGCGCAATAAGTCAAAAGAATGAAGATGATAACGCTGGAGCTTTACTTGGTAAGAGTTACCGTATTGCAGGTCAAATTGGAGAACGATTCCGCAAGCTATGGATAAGAGACTACATGCCCTATTTGGTGAGACGAGCCAAATGGTTCGATTCACCAGCGGATCCCCTACAGAAAGGCGACGTCGTAGTAGTGGTCGACGAGACCCATCCTAGAAGCTCTTGGAGGAAGGGCATAATCGTTGATCTATGCAGCGGCAAAGACGGAGTAGCTAGAAGCGCATTGGTGCGTACAGCGACAGGACTTCTAACTAGGCCAATCGTGAAACTGGCCAAACTGGATGTTCGAAAAACAGAGTAACGTTGCACTCGATTGGGTGCAAACTTCAAGAGCAAGACTGAAGTTTGCAAAGGAGGGAATGTTGCCGCGTAAGCTCATAAGTAACCCTCGCGGCAAGCTCTCTGTTAATCGAACAGCTGATCGGATGACTTGGAGTTTCGCATAGGAGCGAATTTAATATGAACCACAACTAGGAAGCGGTGAAGTGGCGTGATGTGGATGCAAAGGAAGAACACAAAAGGGACGAGATGATGGAAAATATCTGGATTGGTACAGACAGTTCAGTTGTCGCTAAGCAGCGGAGCTTAGCACATGTTTTTTAATTACAGTATACTCCTGTATATCATATCATTTATTGTTACACTTGTATACATCCACTTATCGTTTGTCTATGCTATATAAATATTATCCTGAATTGTAATAGCAATAAGTTTTGAAGTTAAATAAAGTAAAATTGAAACGCGAAAAGTGGGGATTCAAAAAAGGTGCCAAACGACAAGACAATGTCGCAACAATAATATTGCGTAATTTGAATACACAGCGACTTTGCAACGGTACTCGACTTACGGTAAAAAGACTTATGCCGAATTTTATTGAAGCAACTATTATTAACGGAAAGAACGCTGGTGATCGTGCATGTATTCCTGGCATACCAATGATTCCAACTGATCTTCTGTTTGACTTTGAACGCTTACAATTTTTGTTTCGCTTTGCGTTCGCAATGACAATTAACAAGTCGCAAGGTCAATCCCTTACTCTTTGCGAGATAAATTTAGAAATTTCATTGTTTTTCACATGGGCAGCTACACGTTGCGTGTTCACGAGTTGGGAAACCAACTGCTTTGTTTGTGTTAAAGTCAAACCAAAAAACAAAAAATGTGGTTTACCACAGAACACTTCAATAAAACGGATAATTTGCGGACAACTATAACTCTTCGACTCATTTTTATTCAGTTACAAAGAACAAAGTCATCTGTGTTCGCTAGTTATATTTAAAAACTATTTGAATAGATACAAAATCATATCATATCAGAAAAATATAAATGGTTAAATGATCATGTTTTGAATATCAACTTCTTCGTGGACTAACATGTTTTCCAATGCTCTTGCATTTACTTTTTATACTCGGTTGAATTTTATCGCGATAACTTTTACCTCTTAATATTCGGTTTTAGTTGTTTGAACTTCACAAATACGATCCGTCGATTAAAGTTGCTCTTTTCGTATAAATCAAGGCATTTAATTTATTCCATTTTATAAACAACAGCAAAATTTATTGTAGTATTTTTGCTCTTGTCAGTCTTTTGTATGTTCAGTATTTGTGGTGTGCTCATCTTTAACATTTATGTTCGCGCCCGCACATATCTCGCATACCAGTGATACTTGTATTTGTGTTCTCAAAATACACTTCAATTTTTTCTTGTCTTTCCCTTTGAAATTAATAAAAGCGTCGAGTTTGCTTTTAAAACTGAGTGAGTTTCTTCTTTGGCTATTTTTGATTTTTTTTTCTTTTAGAGTTTTTGACATATTAATTAAATTTAGAGTCATCTAATTCCCGTAAGCACTGTAATGAGTTTAATGCTGCAGAGACAGAATTCAGCAGCTATCAGCTGTTAAATGAATCCAATGAAGAAGAAAATCACTAAATTTTATCAGTCCTTGCATTTGTCTATGCCCAATTTAATCTATCTCCGTCTCTCCATGAAATCGACCTTTTTTTAAAGTTTGTGACGAATGAGTTCCTCCCTGATTTTTTCGTGAACTATCCAACTAGAAAAATGTCAAATCCAGATATTTCAAAGAGGTACAAGAAGTCAGCCCGTTCAACGGGCCACCATCTTCAGCGCGCTCATAACAACAGTGCATCTACTACTCCGACAACAACTGAAGCAGCCACAATGTCTGACATTGCTTGTATCTCAAGGAGTACTTCAAAACAAAATATTTGGAGCCAAACCGCCATACTATAATTTAGCTTTGAAAAATACTTTATGTCGTTAAACACAAATTTCTACACATTCTAGTAAAAAAGTCTCACATATCTTCAAGTTGTCGTCAAAGGTTTGGAGCCAATGGTCTATAGAATGCAAATAGTAGAAGTAATGACTAAGAAAGGCTTTGAGATAAAGTTCTTTGCACGAACACTTAAAAGAAACGCTGCTAAAATACGAAACAAATAGAATTTATGACGTTTATCTTCACGTCCTTATTATTTTTCTACTAGTTTTACGGAACATGTTAGTCATATCCAAACAATTCTCTTAAAAAACTTTCTGAAGCAAATGCTTTTTTTTCAAAGAATATTCTTTGGTCTTGTCTTAACCCCGAGCTATCCAACTTGAAAAATGTCAAATCCAGATGTTGTAATACATACAAGAAGTCGGGACGTTCTTCAGACTTTTCTATTTTATGTTGCTTAACAAGCACTGCTATAATAATTACCTCAAGCGTTGTAAGCTTGAGTTTTCCCGTGATCCTAAACAGTTATATAGCTTTGTGAATTCTAAACGTAAGATGGTTATCCACCCATCAATGTTATCGTTTGAAAATAATATAGCGGATTCTGATCAAGCGATTGCTGATTTGTTCGCTGATTTCTTCACAACAACATATTCCTCAATGGAATACCGAGCGAATCTTCCGTAACCTTATCAGATAAAAAGGTCCAATTGTATTTGTAGTCCTTCGATTAATGAAAGTTCGCTTCTTAGCGTGCTTCATTTAGTAAAACCTGTGTACACACCTGGTCCTGATGGAATACCTGGTTGTGTACTCAGATTTTGTGCTGAGGCTCTATGTAAGCCACTTCAAAAACTTTTTTTGTTGTCCGTTAAATCATGTCATTTCCCGTCTATATGGAAGGAATCTTATATAATTCCTCTTCATAAAGATGGTAAAAAGTCCGAAGCATCCAATTATAGGGTTATTTCTAAATTGTCTGCTATTCCTAAAGAATTTGAAACGTTTATCACTTCTCAATTGCAACTTTTTTGTAGATCTAATATTTCACCATCTCAGCATGGGTTTGTGAAACGTAGATCTACTACCACTAACCTTTAAAAACTGATGTCATTTATACTGATTTCAGCAAGGCTTTTGATTCTGTTAATCATACACTTCTTCTTTTAATATTAAACACAATTGGTTTCCCATGCATTTTAATAAGCTGGATTCGTGAATACCTGACAGACAGAATACAAAAACTTTTCCTCAAGTCTTCAAGTTCTAGGTCTATCCAAGTCACTTCGGGGGTACCTCAGGGTAGTCATCTGGGACCTATTCTATTTACCCTTTTTATTAACGATCTTCCATCCGTTATAATTCATTCTCGTGTCCTCATGTACGCAGATGATGTTAAACTTTGTCTCAGCTACAGAGACATTATATCTCCCTCACGGTTGCAGACTGACCTCCAAAACTTTCAGTCTTGGTGTCAACACAACTTATTAAACCTAAACACATCTAAATGCAAGGTCATGACTTTTTTCAGAAATACTCCTCAGTTGATAACCTACTTTCTCAATAACGTTCCATTAACTACACTTAATGGGATGATTGACTTGGGAGTACTTATGGACCATAAATTGACTTTTAAGTACCATATATGCTCTACTGTCGGTAAAGCTATGCGTGTTCTTAAGTTTGTTTAAAGATCCTTCCTTCACTTACTAATCGTTGATTGATGCTTGGCATCATATTTATGCACAAGCTCCTTAATGGGGATATAGACTCACCCAAGCTATTGAACTGAGTAAAACTAACAGTTCCATGTAGACCTACTAGAAATTTCATCCTTCTATCACTTCCACGATGTACTACTAACTACTCACTGCATGAACCTTTTCAAGTTCTTTGTTCTGATTATAATTGCTTTTATTATGCAATGAGTTCGAAGATCTCTATTCCCTTACTAAAAACTTCTATCCTTTTACATTTAGCACATAACTTGTTATAGTTTTGCTTTTGTCTGTATTTGGTGGATTGTCCCCGCGACTCGAGCCGTGCGTTGTGCGGCTTGTGCCCCTCGGTTGGTTGGGCAGGAAGTGTGGGTAATTAGTGCTCCCGTTAGGATTCGAGCGTAAAAAAACAACAAAGTGTTAATTGGGTCATCGGGTTCGCTGACCGTCGTCAGCGCGCTCACAACAACAAAATTTGCATCTACTCTTCCAACAACAACTGTAACAGGTTGAGTCTGTCTCGAATGTGCCATAAGGAATTCAATGGTCGTCTTAATGCAAAGAAATTATTGCCTCGCAAACCAATTCGGTTATGTTCTTCTTAAGTGCTGTAAGGTCATCAGCAACTCCAACAAGAACTACCCCTAGAGTAACATTTGCACTCCAACGATAGATCCATCTTAAGCAGCTCCAAGTTTATTCGTACTCGGCCAGCAGCCAAACGTGATAAACAAGCTGTTGATCTCACTCAACCAAAATAAGATAAACTTCATGCCGTTCATGCAAATTGCATGCAGGAACTTATGCAGCTGCCTAAGAGCGCAGACGTAGCGGTTAACGAAGAGAACTTTAAATGTAGCTTTACCTCAAAGCCGATTCGGTTGGATAGAATCGAAGACCGCATCATATCAACGTGCAGTTTGGGGCTCCGCATCAGGCGCAGCCGTAATAATAAGGTTCATGAAATTTGAACGAGCAATAGCATATTTAGAAAAATCCGATGGACAACCTGCCTTTTTATAACTCTTATAATATCTCGACTTAACATTTCTTAAATTGTACAGCTCTCTAGTGAACCAGGGTGGTTTATTAGACCAAATTGAATTATCGAAGAGAATACAAACTTTAAAAGCGGAATCAAGCATATAAAAGAAATAATGATATGACCAGATCTGACCTTGAAAGTCAGTATGCAACATAGTTGAAAGTCGGAATGCAACATAGTTCTCTATTCTCTATGGGACATTTTGCGATGTGTTTCGTCCTTTTCTGCCTACTAGTTTTGTTATTCGGTGTGTGTTGAATGTTTTCCTTGACTATACTTTTTTGTTCACATTTGTATAAGGATTATACAAAAAACAAATTGTTTCGCTGGCATCAAAATTAAGAATCCTTTGCAATATTAAGTTAGAAACTTGAAAACTTGTACTTACTTTTGCACGTTACTGTATGTAGTTAAACATCTATATTACTATGTTTAATCATTAGAAAACCTTCGGGAAGACCAAGGATGACCAATTTGATGGAAAGCGGCGCAAAAGCGGAAGAAGTTACCATCATCTGTGTGGTCCCACTTCGATGAATTGGCAAATCAACAGCTTGCAAAATGTCGGCATTGTAGTAAAGAGCTACGACCCAGTGGCAATACTTCCAATTTAATGGAGCACCTCAAACGTGCCCACCCTCTAGTGTAGAAAGGGAAAAAGGAAAACGTTCCTCCAATTGGATTGGATAAATATTTTGTAAAGACTAATGTAAAGACTCGCTGATCAGACAAACCACTCTAGCTCAAATGTAGCAACGACATTTCGTGAAATATGCGATGAATGGGATATTTCAGTTCACACTATTGTGACCGACAACGCGGCGTCAATGATTAAGACTTGCGAACTATAAAAAAAAAAAAGCACTTGCCTTGCTTCGCTCACACTCTTAACCTAGTTGTGCAAGATGCGTTAGCCCTAGAAAATGTGCAAGATATGTTAAAAACCATTAAACGAATTGTTTCGTTTTTCAAGACTAGCGCTACAGCCTATGCTAAGTTTAAAATTGCACAAGGAACAGAAAAACCGCACTTTTTGCTGCAAGAGGTCTCAACGCGGCGGAACACTGCGTATCACATGCTGCAAAGGGTGTTGTTTACTTGGAATCCTCTGACTGCCACTCCTTTGAAATGTCAAAATGCGCCGATTGCGGTCACAGAGAAAAATTTTCGCAAAGTCCAGGATTTGTGCCTGCTTTTAGAGTCATTCGACAAAGCAACAAAACATGTTTCGGCTGCCAAGTCCGTTTCCATTTCCCTGGTTATTCCAGCGACTTTTGCTCTCACTCAAAGCTTGAAAGAGCTTAGTGAAAAAATGTTAACGCATGTGGGGAGCCAAACAGGCGAATTTTTGATAAACAGTGTGTAAAAGAGGCTTTTTGTGTATGAAGGAAGATCTGGACCACGCCTTCTGGATCCACGATTTAAAAAAGATGGTTTTCAGAACCCATCTAATGCCCAACAGGCTACGTTGGCTTTGGAGTCTGAGGTTAACGCATTATTAAAAAAATTGACGAAAAGCACAAATCTTCACGGGGGGATCCAATCATTACGATTAGGCAATACTTGGAGCAAAGCAATTCACCAGAAGACGTGGATCCTTTACAATACTGGCAGATAATTTATATTACATTTTTACCTGTTTCAGATAAACAAGGAATCATTTTCAGAGCTCAGCCAATGTGTAGTTAAACACCAGCAAGCTCAGCGGAATCTGAAAAGACATTTAGTAAGGCAGGAGCAATTGTATCGGACCGAAGAGCGTGCTTATAGCCAAAGCAGGTGAACACTTTGGTTTTTTTGAATAAAAACCAATGGCTTCTTAACCATTAAGTCGAATTGTTATTGCCTTTGGCTTAGCTTGGCTGTAAATGATTTATATAGTTTTAAGTTATCTAGTTGAGACTGAACATCTTAATGAAGTTTGTTTTTGTTTGAAGTTGAAGCTTTTGTTTGAAATTGAAGTTTTTGTTTTTTTTTTGTTTCAAATGTTAATGAAATAAATTCAAAAACATAAATAACCATTTTATATTTAATTTGAATAATAATTTTAAATTTCCGATGGAAAAAGACTAAACCATCGATACTATCGATTTGTTTTTTCATCGCTGAAAAAACCATCGAGGGAGGAGACTATCGATGGATTCCCAGCTCTACTGTAAAATTGTATACAATGTGACCATATTATTATAATTAGTAGTGACACAAATATTGTTAGTAGGGATGTATGTATATACATATTTGTCGATAACTTATATCATTAACATAACACATCTCCTCCTTTACAAACGGGTGTTATTTCTTAGCTTTTCTAAATTCATTTGGTTGAAAACGATTGACTTCCTGGAGAGCCCTCGTGCTCTGGCGAACTGGAATGCTAGATATGTGTCTTGGTTTGTTTGCTCGTTGATTCTGTACCGGCCCCTGGGAACTCTCTGATAAGTCACAATTTGGACTAGATCGACAAATTTTGATCGATGGCGGTGGTTCCTCTTGGCGCTATACTGATTGATTAACTGTTGGTTGTGGGATTTCGGGTACCCATTAAAAGTTTGTCATAGTGTCGTTGGATGTGTTTTTTGACAGTTTTGGTTTCAGTTGGTTGATATTACGTTTTACATGGCCATTCGATGTACGAACGATGTACATCATTTTCCCAATTGGACGATCAATATAGCCTTCGATCCAGTTTTCTCCCTTCGAAAATTTGCGAGAGAAGACTGTTTTTTTCCCTTGTATATTAGGTGGAAATCTGTAAGAAGCTAAATATTTAGTTACAGCTGTGCTAACTGGCAAACCTTCATGGTGATTCTTCTTGACGGAGAATTTAAACGATTGTACGAATCGTTCGGCCAATCCATTGGATGCAGGATGAAAAGGTGCTGTGGTTACGTGATTTATGCCATGAAGTTTGCAAAATTCTTTGAATGCATCTGACGTGAGCTGCGGTCCGTTATCGCTGACCATGGTTTTGGGATATCCTTCAATTGCAAAAATGGATGATAAGGCCGTATTTACATTTGCAGTTGTTGTAGTGTGAAATGCACATATCGAGAGCTCACTGTACTCAGCACTATGTCCAGTATATACCTGATATATACCAATAAACATAAAAACTACAATGATCGGCCACGAGTACCCTGAACTACAGAAAAGCCGCGTCAGCATGTGTCCCATGCAGTGACCGCTTCCATAAGATATATATATGTAAACATTAATTTTGATATAATATATTGCAACGACACTGGCCTGGGTGGCATCGCCTATAACAATTTAAGTCTGCCGCCTCGCCCACCCGCCGATAACAGTTTACCCACTATTAGGACTGGGAACTCTAACCTAAGTTTTATACGGCAGCACCACAATTGTTTGTCGATGGCATTCGCGACACCTAGTTGCAAGGATTGGTAATCGCAAACAAACCCTGCCAGTTGCAGGGGGCACTCGATATGTCGATGCGAGTGCAAGAATTTATTTTGTGCCATCGGCACCTAAAAGTTCCTGTATTTGCTCCGTCATCACCCCACACACCGATATTCGCCTGTTTAGCGCTCGCTCGGCCTCGAAAAGACGAGAAGACATCGAATTTTGGTTACAATATATACAACCTGAAATCAGTATATATGACATTAGTTTGCTTTGCATCTTCAAATCCTTTAATCGACATAGATGTGAATTCTAAAAGGTAAGTGGTAGTATATCTACGTTTCACAAATCCATGTTGGGCTGGTGAAATTATAGATCCACAAAAATGTTGCAATTGAGAAGTTAAAATTTTCTCAAAAGCTTTTGGAATAGCAGACAACTTGAAAATATCCCTATAGTTTGAAACATCAGACTTACTACCCTTTTTATAGAGAGGAATTATAAATGATTCCTTCCAAATCGCGGCATGGACAAAACTACGAGATGTTCATCAGCCAAAGCGACAAGTGCGAAAAGTGTCGCTTTACAAGAAATTATTAAGTTTCCGCTTATTGGAAGGTCAAGATATGCCAAGTTATTTAAATTCATTCTTTGAGATTTTGGATCAGCTTGCAGATGTTGGTATTGAGATGAAGGATGAGTTACGAACCATCATATTGTTGTCCAGTCTGCCAGAAAAATTTGAGAATTTCGTTTTCGCCATAGAGACGCGCGACAATTTGCCCAGTTTTGAAATTCTTTGCATAAAACTGAAGGAAGAAGTAGAGAGAAAAAGTTGTATGGAGACGAAAGAAAATAGACAAGAGGCATTCATCGTTTCACAGAACAGACACATATACCAACAACCACATTCAAACAAAAGTCGAACGCAAATTACTTGCTTCAAATGTGGCAGGCGAGGACATGTAAAGGCGCAATGCAAAATAGAGAGAGAGGGCAAAAGAGAGACCCAAAGAGAGACCAAATATAAAGCGAGCACAGAGAGCAAGCAATGCAGCTTGATAAACGTCTTAGAGACGGAGAGCATTGCAAAGAAATGCTCTGAAGAAAGACTCTGGCGCAACCAGCAATATATGTTGCGACAAAAATATGTTCTCAGAGTTTGAGGCACATAAAGAGAGGATCAGTTTGGCAAATGCGGTTATTTTGTATGCAGAAGGCAAAGGAAAAGTTAATTTGCGAACTAACTTGTACAAATTAACATTAAATAATGTACTCTACGTTCCACAGCTGGCAGTGGCTCGAGTTATTGAGCATAACAGCAAGGTGTACTTTGGAAAATATCTCCGCAGCTATTGAAGACAATGGAGAGTTGTGGCACAGACGTCTTGGTCACCTCAATTACACAAGTCTGACGCAGATGAAGTAAAAATTTAGTTCGTGGAATAACTGCAGAAAATATACATTCAAACGTTCCTTGTAAAACTTGCATGCTAAGCAAAATACAGGTGCAAGCATTTCCAAAGGCAACAGATAATCAAGCCAGTGAGATTTTGGAATTAATACATAGCGACGATTGTGGACCTTTTGGCAATAAATCACTTGGCGGTTCAAGATATTTCCTCACATTTATTGATGACAAATCCAGAAGAGTATTCGTATATTTTCTAAAAGGCAAAGATGAAGTCTTCAGCAAGTTTGTGGATTTTAAAAACTTAGTGGAGCGACAAACAGGAAAAAAGCTAAAATGCGTTCACAGCGACAATGGTCGGGAATATGTCAATAAAGCGTTTGATGAGTTTTTAAAAACACATACAATTTCCCGACAGTTAACAATAGCCTACACACCACAGCAAAACGGCGTTGCAGAGAGAGCAAATCGTACTCTGGTTGAAATGGCCAGATGTTTGTTGGCGCAGTCAGGATTGTGTGAGGCGCTATGGGCAGAAGCTATATAACACGGCTGTATATCTTCGTAATCGATCTCCTACGAGTGCACTGATCAACCAAACACCAATGGAAGCGTGGGCCGGTAAGAAACATTGTATAAGTCATCTAAAAGTTTTTGGTTCCGTTGCAGTGGCATTGTCCAAGAGTAATCATGACAGCAAATTTCAACCAAAAGGAAAAGAGTATCGCATGGTGGGCTACTCAAGAGAAGCCAAGGGTTACAGACTCTATGATGTACAGACACGCAAAGTGGTTGAGAAGAGCGATGTACTTTTTGATGAGTGAGATCTCTTGGTGCAAAAAGACAGTACGACAGTTACATTTGATTTGGCTGGACCTTATGATCAAGATGAAGTTCCTGTTCTGGATCAGGAGGCGGAAGAAAATGATACAGAGGAACAAGAGGAAGAGTCTACAGAGTCAAGTAGCGGTGATGATTCTTTTCATAGCGCAGATGAAAAGGAAATTCTACAGGTGGAAGAAGAGCAACGTGTGAGTCCTGGAAGGCCGAAATTAATCAGGACGGGCAGACCTGGTCGCCCGAAGAAGCAGTACAACATCCTTGGATCTATGGTTGCAGGCGATGTGCCGATCCCATCAACTTACGAAGAAGCTATGAGTGGGTCCTATTCATCACAGTTACGTGAAGCAAGGCATCTGAGTATAAGTCTCTGGTCAAAAATGAATGGAAGCTGGTGGACTTACCAAAAAACCAGACCTTAGTAGGATGCAAATGGGTTTTTAGCCTTAAAAAGGATGTTTAAGGAGGCTTAGAGTTTAAGGTTTAAGGCGCGGCTAGTTGCGAAAGGATGCTCGGTGTAAACTACACGGATACTTTTGCACCGGTATGCCGACTTGAGAGTGTGTGATTTGTTTTGGCACTAGCAGCAGAGTTGCAGTTATACTTACACCAGATGGACGTATGCACGGCGTACCTCAACAGCGATCTAAAAGATAGGGTCTACATGGAGCAACCTCTAGGATACATCGATCGAGAATAATTCAAAGGCAGTATTATTGCTAAAGAAGGCAATATTTGGCTTAAAATTATCGGGAAGGGAATGGAATTCCAAGCATCATGGCATACTACTGGAAATGGGATTTAATCCATGTAGCAGAGAACCATGCTTATGCCAACAGCGTGGGGCAGGTGATTTGGCATTAATTCTTGTATAAGTTGATGATTTACTTATAGCATATCGATCGAAGCAAATGTTGGACAGCATCAAAGCAACAATTTCAAATGTATTTGATTTCACAGAGAAGGCCGCAACAGAGCTATTTTTGGCATGGAAATTCAGCGTGATGGTGAACTTGGGCCAATTACTTTTGGCCATTCTCTATATATCAAGGAGATGTTGAGGCGCTATGGGATTGAACATTGTAGAAGTGCGGCTACTCCTTTAGATGCAGGGCATCAGGTGGCATGTGACAACAAGGCATGCAAGAGGGTTGATCCAAAAGGCTATCAGACGCAGATTGGCGAATTGATGTGGTTGACGCTTACTACAAGTTGGCACAGCGGAATAAAGATCCCCATTCAGACCATGAGCGCTCAGTAGTACTGAGGCAGAGTATACAGCGCTATCCACCTCACGCAAGGAGGCAGTTGTTTTGCGGCGCTTGATCGTCGAACTTTTGTGCGGAGATGGTACTACCTCAACAATCATATACGGAGACAACTTAAGTGCCCAATAGTTGGCGAAGAATCCAGTTCATCACTCAGTGGAAAGTAACTCACCAAGTACGGTCGCGTGTTTTAAGCCGTCCCGTACTTTCACTTGAGCCAAGGTTTTCTGAAATCCAAAATAGTAAAGACTATCAAAGAGGAGTCTCTGAGCGGAGGCCCTACGTACCTGTCACCCCAATAGGTCTGCGCGGGCCTAACATCCCTTATTGTGGAACCGGTGTTTTTCTCCTGGATCCCAAGCCGGGAAAGGTGCAGGGGGAGGTGCGGAGGAAGCACCTTCTTTTCCCGCCTCTCACTTGCCTTTTTGACTGGTGTGGGTGAGAAAGTTAAAGTTTTCTCCTGCTCTGCAGCCAATTTTTTGTCAGCCAACTGAGAACAGCTGATCACTAGTGGTGGTAAAACGGTCGGACTTGGAGGACATCATTAGCGCCCTTAAGCAGCAGATGGGAATTACAGTAGGCCCAGACTCAATTAAAAGTATTCGGTCTGCTTATGCTGGCGACACTATGTATCCCAGCCTTAACTGCAGAGAAAATTCTCAAGGTTGGTAAACTAAAAATAGCTTGGTCTGTGTGCCGTATAAGGCCCAACTCAGCACCAATTAGGTGCTATAGATGTCTAAGAACTGAACATGCAGCAGCCAAATGTTCAGACCCAGTCGACTGGACTGGCTGGTGCCTGAAATGCGGTGGTCAGAACCACAAAATAAAACACTGCTCAAACAAGCCGAAATGCTTCATATGTGCAACCAATGGCCGTGATTAGGTGTCACATATAGCCAACAGCCAACGCTGTCCTGCAGCAAGGCGTAGTGGTAATAGAGCCGATTACACTACAAACAATCATGATTAAGCTATTACAAATTAATCTTAATCACTGCGAAGCGGCGCAGGATCTGCTGTCACAATCGGTGAGAGAACACGCAATAGAAGTAGCTATTATAAGCGAGCCCTATAGACATAAAACGGATAACTGCTGGTTCACGAGTCTATCAAATAAAGCAGCAATTTGGGCCGACGTCTCCAAGTCTGGGCTCTGTCAAGGAGGGAGAACAGTTTGTAGGGGCATACATCGGCGGATACTGGATATGCAGCTGCTACCTGCCACCAAGTATCAGTCTCGGACAATTTGGCGATGCGTTAGATGAACTTGTCACGGATGTTCTTGGAGCCTACTCTGTGACAATCGCAGGCGACTTCAATGCGTGGGCCTTGGAGTGGGGTAGTTCAACTACCAACGCAAGAGGCCGTATTTTTCTTGAGGCACTTGCGCCACTTGATGTTGTGCTGCTCAACAAAGGGTCCCAAAATACCTTCAGCCATCCAGGTATGTGCTCATCAATTCTAGATTTAACATATGTTAGTTCTTGCGTACAAAGATTGGCCAAATGGGCACTTGGAAACTTTTATACTACCAGCGATCACGAGGCTATATTATTCTCGGTCGGAGGGACAATCCGCACACAATTGACAGCACAATCCTGCCAATGCAAGAATTTCGCTGTTGATTCGCTAAACGTAGCGGCATTCTCAGCGTCGTTGACCAATTCAGTAATCCCTATTGCAGCGGCAGACGAAATGGTGAAGAAGCTTGTCCACATGGTAGATACTGCCTGCAATTCTAGCATGCGCCACAGCAAGGTATATAGAATGCAACACCATCCGGTGTTTTGGTCGAACGACAACATTAGCGCGTGACGAAAGGCATGTCTTGCTTCACGCCGACGGTACATGCGTGCTAGGAAAAGAGGGAACAGAACGTGGGTACTACTCCATGTAGAAATCAGCGATGCCAGAAAAGCCCTTAGAAGCGCAATTTCCAACTCCAAAAAAGAGGCTTTTTTGCAACTATGCGACTCGGCGGAAACTGACCCTTGGGGGAGAGCGTACAAGATTGCTGTGAAAAGAATAAATGCAAATAAAAGAATTGTGCCACTGGAATACGATGATGCGGTAAGGCTAATCGACGACTTATTTCCTCAGCGCCCTGACACAATATCTGCAAATCGCCCAACAATGACTGCCCCTTATGAAGTAGAACCTGTCTCAGCAAATGAAATCGTTAATCTTGCCAGCTGGCTTAAACCAGGTAAGGCTCCTGGTCCGGACGGCATCCCAAATCGCGCCATAAAACTGGCAATTTCCCTGTGCCCAGATGCTTTTGCGATGACTCTCTCACAGTGTCTCCAGGAAGGACTATTTCCAACACAGTGAAAAACCCAAAGACTGGTGCTAATTCCAAAGCCAGGAAAATCAACTAGTGACGCCGCATCATACAGGCCGATATGTTTAATCAACTCAATGGGAAAGATCTTCGAAAAAGTGAAAGATTGTTATGCGCGATACAGGCAGGCGGCGACCTTTCGGAAGTCCCGCTCCACTATAGATGCAATTGAAAGGGTGTATGAAATAGCTGCAAAGGCAATAGAAGGCGCTTGATGGAAAGGATACACGAAGGAGTATTGCCTAGTTATTATATTAGATGTAAAAAATGCGTTCAACACCGCTGATTGTTGATGCATCCTTGGAGCGATGGTGAACTTTGGCGTCCCAGTTTTTTCGAAAATAGGCTACTGAGCTACAATTCGTCAAATGGCCCAACCAGCCGCGGAGTCTATGCAGGCGTCCCCCAAGGATCTGTATTGGGCCCATTATTGTGGAACATCCTGTATGATGAAATCTTAAGACTGGCTCTACCAAGTACGTGCCAATTAATTGGATACGCGGACGACGTTGCTTTGGTGGTAGTAGGTAAACAAATTAGCACCGTGGAGACTATCGCCAATAACGCACTAGTTAAAATTACCAGCTGGCTACGCTTAGTTTGCTTGTTACTTGCAGCTCACAAAACAGAAGCCGTTCTCATCAGCAGCAGAAAAACAGTAGAATCAGCAAAAATCCTAGTAGATGGCACTGAAGTCGTATCCGAAAGAGCCATTCGATACTTAGGAGATTGGATCGATATACGCCTATGTTTTAGGGAGCACCTAGCAAATACACATGTGAAAGTATTAGAATCTGGACGAGCTCTCTCCAGAATTATGCTCAACACGCTCGGCCCCAAGCAGGAGAGAAGGCTGCTTCTCAAATGTGTGGTCAAATCTATTAGTCTCTATGTAGCTCGAGTCTGGGCAACCGCCCTAACGATTGGAAGTTATAGTAGAGGTATCCGATCCACCTACCGGCTATGTGCGCCTTTCGAACTGTTTCAGATAACGCGCCTTAATTATTGCAAATATGATCCCTATCGACTTACTGGCAATGGAAGAAGCTGTCGTCGCCAACACGGTAACCAGCGGAGTACAAAAGAGACCTGCAAGGGTTGCAACTAGAAATGACAGTCTGTTATGCTGGCTGTGGCGATGGAACGAGTCGCAAAAGGGGATATCTCCCCTAGTCTATCGACTCACAAAGTAATACCAGAAATCGCCATGTGGATAAACAGGAAACACGGTGCCGTAAACATTTACCTGACCCAGATCCTAAGCAGGCATGGTTGTTTCAGATAGTATTTGCACCGCTTCGGACACGACAAAGATGCCTACTGCACAGTGTATGGGATCGACGTGATAGAAGACGCAGAACACATCATCTTTCACTGCGTCCGATTTGCAGCTGAACGCCGCACTATGTGTTCCATTGCTGGGGTTACTCTGACGGTCTCCAATTTGGTACTAGAAATGGTGAACAGCCGGTCTACATGGTAGGGCTGCAAAACCATCGATGGTGGCTCCACTCGATGGTTTTTCCATCGATGGAAAAAACTATCGATAATATCGATGGTTCCATCGAAATTTTCAAAAGCATCAAAACAAATAAAATTTGAATAAAAATCTATCTTCCATACATTTTTTTATTTAATTGGATAAAATTTTATTTATAATTAAAAATAAAAAGTTTGTAATATCCATTATTTCAAACTTCATTTATTAATGGTAATGAGATTCTTGGTTGCATTTCAATTCACAGATTGTCTTAATCACAAAAAATATTATTATTATTATTTACTCTGTGAGCTTAAAGATAAATCTAAAGCAACAGGGGGGGGGATAGCCATAGCTACTAGGACTTTCGGCTGATTCTTAGTTTAATTACTTAAATAAAACTTAATTACGATTTACAATTAAATTTACAATTTCATTGGTTGCGCTTAGATTAATTGTTAATCTAAATTGTATAGTTAATTACATGTTAATTTCATTTTCAGTTCATAATACTTCATGGCTATACTTTATTCAAATGTCAAGCTGGAAATCTGTTTTTCCTATAGGAGGTGTGTAAGATTTGCTGCGTTTAGGTATTTTAGGATTTCTATGATATTTTCCTGTGTTGGGTTTGAAAGGAGCGAGGTAATGTTTTGGTGTGGGATATGTCTTCGATAGGATATGAAGGAGGTGCACTCATTAAGTATGTGAGTTATGCTCATATTAATGTTAGTGTTGCAGAATTTGCAATAGTTATGGGGATTTTGTAGGAATCACAAAAAATAATATTCATTGGTTTCTTAAAAATAATTATTAAAAATAAAAAGCTAATAAATTCATTGTTTTAGTAGATTCTTAATAATAATAGATTTTTCATTGTATTTCTAAATGCTACAAAAGCTATTCGTTTTCTTTCAGTTCTTTTTTTTTTTTAGGTTGTAGAACTTATAATTAATCAGATGTTTCATCTTGTAAATAAACGTTTTTGTTTAAAAACAATAAAATATTTACATTTTTTGGCTTCAATGCCGATCTTCTTTGGGAAATTATTTCTCCTGCCTTGCTAAAAATGCGTTCCGACTCCGTTGAACTGGCGGGAACGCATAGATATTTATTTGCCATTTCAGCAATATCGCCAAACTGAGACTCATTACTCTGGGAAAAAGTTAACACATTAAAATTTATAAATTAACACATTAAAATATCTAGCAAACCTACCTTCCAATAAGTGAGCGGATCAACATCCTGCGCAGTATTTTGTTGCTCCAAAAATTGTCGCTTCACTAAAATTGCGAGGACCCTTCTGGTTTTTTGTTTTTGTGTAATATTTTCATTAACGAAATCGAATAGCTCATCAGCAAATTTGCTTGACATATCCTTATTGGAAGATTGACTGTCATCCTTCTTTAGAAACGTTAGTTCCGTTTCCAATGCATTTGCAGTCTATTAGCAAACCTACCTTCCAATAAGTGAGCGGATCAACATCCTGCGCAGCATTTTGTTGCTCCAAAAATTGTCGCTTCACTAAAATTGCGAGGACCCTTCGGGTTTTTTGTTTTTGTGTAATATTTTTATTAACGAAATCGAATAGCTCATCAGCAAATTTGCTTGACATATCCTTATTGGAAGATTGACTGTCAGCCTTCTTTAGAAACGTTAGTTCCGTTTCCAATGCATTTGCAGTCTATTAGCAAACCTACCTTCCAATAAGTGAGCGGATCAACATCCTGCGCAGCATTTTGTTGCTCCAAAAATTGTCGCTTCACTAAAATTGCGAGGACCCTTCGGGTTTTTTGTTTTTGTGTAATATTTTTATTAACGAAATCGAATAGCTCATCAGCAAATTTGCTTGATATATCCTTATTGGAAGATTGACTGTCATCCTTCTTTATAAACGTTAGTTCCGTTTCCAATGCATTTGCAGCCTTCTGCGCTGTATAAAGCTGCAAAATCCTTCTTTTTTGAAGCGTGGATCGATTATAGTTGCCATCCTTGGTACCGATCTGTTGACATAGGGTAAAAGTCTATGTTTTGCCCTATTAGTAAGAAGAACACATATTTCGGACCCCAAGCCTGACTTCATATGCGTTTTCAGTTTTTGCAGTTTGGCTATTAAGCCAAACACCGTTGGTATCATCAATGAGACTGTTACCGTCTTTGCGGCAGATGCGCGCCTTGTTGCTGCTTCAAGAGGCGCAAACAACAAACACAAATCCTCTATAATAGAGAATTGTTCAGCATTTAACGGTGTTGGTGCCTTTCTAATCTTTAGCAAGACAGAACAGAGTACGTCGCGTGTCTTTAAAGTCCTGTCCAACATGTGATATACGCTGTTCCATCGGGTTGATCCCTCCTGTATAAGGCTATAAGGCTTATTAAATGATTGCTCACATTTAAACTTTGCATAGGCAATTGAGATACTTTTGAAAAACCCTACAATTTGTTTTGCTTGGGTAAGTAGAGCCTTTAAGCCTTCACATGCCAATGCATCTTGCACTACAAGATTTAAAGTGTGTGCAAAACATGGCAGATGTTTTTTTTGTATTAGCTCACAAGCTTTTATCATTGAAGCTGCATTGTCTGTCCCAATTGTTTCCACCTTATCCAGAATATTCCATTCAGTCAATATTGCATGCCACGTTTCAGATATGTTGTTGCTGCCATGATTAAATTCGCATATTAAAGGTTGTGTTGCCAACACAGCTGTTTTTAACTTGAATTTCAAAATATAATGGCATGTCACGGTCAAATAATTGTTGCCACTTTGCGAGGTCCAACCATCCGCTGTGATAGAGCAATACTTCACCTGGCTAAGCTGATTGTGTAGTTTAGCTTTGATTTCTTCATATAGATTTTTAATATGCACATTTTGCAGCGTTGTGCGACTTGGCAATATATAACGTGGATCCCACACATGCATTAAATATATAAATCCTTCATCTTCCACGATGCTGTATCATTATTTTTTTGGATGATGAAAGTTCATATACATCTTGGCTTTTCTCATATTTATCTAACGTATTGAAATTTGGTGTCTCATTTGATTTCAGTGGATGAGCAAGTTTCAGATGTTCAATTAAATTTGATGTATAGCCACTTGTTCTATATGACTTTCCGCAAAGGCGATATTTGGCAATCATTTTGTTTTGGGCTTTATCAAAATATGTCCAAACTTGCGATGCCGTCTTTTTTCGCTTCAATGTGCCGCAATTATTTTCGGATTCCTCACTCACAACAGCATCCTGCTCAGTCAAATTTGCTTCAGCAGTCGAAGCATCTATGTTATCATTTTTATTTAATACGAAACTTATGAAAAACAGACGACTAGCATGCATTACATTTTATTATTACTTACTTGAAGTTTTCAGATATTTTTCCATGCTCTCCAGCAGGCACAACCCAAGCTCAAAATGTGGAAAGATCTAAATGGCATTTAGTAAATGCCCAATAAAATGAAATTATGTATACATAATATTAGTTATATTGGTAAAATTAATTACTTAAGAAAATACGTACACGTGCTTCTCCTCTGCTTACCCAAGCCAGGCAAAACTATCGATGGTTGAAGAAAACCATCGATCTATCGCGATATTCAACTTCCATCGATATATCGGAAAAAACCATCGATGGTTTTGCAGCCCTACTACATGGGAAGCGTTAAGCATATTTGCGGGGACCGCAATGTGTAGTCTGCGGGCCGCTGAACGCCAGCGAGCGTTAGCAACATAATTGGAACCTCTGCCTTTGTGTAGCAATGCCTCACAGCAGTCCCACAGAGGCCAGCCTACCTTCATCATGGATGCTGACACGCCTTAATAACCACATCCTATGTGCATATACTGATATTAGGTTAAGTACCTTTTATGCGAGTAAATAAATGGAATTAAAAAAAAAAAAGTTCATATAGATATCATTTTGTACGACAAAGTGTATCAGATAAACGTGTTGAGTTAAAATATGTTCCAACAGAATTAATGATTGCTGATGTATTAATTAAGAATTTGCAAAAGAAGAAGCATAATGAATTTGTGGATATGTTAAACTTAAAATGATATTGTAACTAATGCTTGCATTGAGGAAGGGTGTTAAATATGATGAATGTTCCAGAACAATGGACGCATGTTACATAGTTGTATCAACACATACAATGTATATTATTTCTAAGTATTTTCTGTCACACATGTATAGACATACACATACATATGTATTCTGCGCTTGCCTAACCAAATTCTTGGCACGCGCTTGGTCTTTAATAAACTTCTCAGTTGAACGCACGGCTTCTCTGCCTATTATTTTCTGCCTGCGTTTACGGGTAGCATCTTCAACCCTCCCAACAATAATAAATATTAATAACAGAAAAATAAACTAAGAGAAGTAAAAGAGATTTATGTAAAAAAAAATAGGGCGTATACGAACCAAAAATCCCACACAAGGGTTAAGGTGCTGCAACTGCTTTCAAGACGAAAGAGAAAGTAGTTAAGAGAACAGTGAACGCACAACATAAAACTGATAACAAAAGCGAGATTAACTAACGCGAGAATAACGGGCGCTAACACAAGCAAATATAAAAAAGAGAGCAAGAACACACAAACAACACTGTGTACGAAAGAGTGCGAGTGCACGCAAGCAAAGCACAAACGAAAAAATCAAAGCCTATGAGACACAAACACAAAGCAAAAAGTTTTTTTGTTGGTTTAAAACAAAAAGTAACAATAGCTTTGATTTTATGTTTAGCAACAAATCAAAAAGAAATAACAATTAATTGTGATTGGTATTTAAGTTGCAAAGCTTTTAAGCAATTTTAATAAAATAAAAATTCGCGATATAAGCAGAAAAAAAAAATTAACAGTGAAATCGCCCAGAAAAACACGACCGGCAAGGTTGAGAATTCAAACGAATATGAACTGAATTTCGCCTATACCTATACTTTTGTCTATCAAAAAGAAATAACAATTAATTGTGATTGGTATTTAAGTTGCAAAGCTTTTAAGCAATTTTAATAAAATAAAAATTCGCGATATAAGCAGAAAAAAAAATTAACAGTGAAATCGCCCAGAAAAACACGACCGGCAAGGTTGAGAATTCAAACGAATATGAACTGAATTTCGCCTATACCTATACTTTTGTCTATGTTTTTGAATTGTAATTGTTCAATTACAGGTCCCACTGCCCATTATGTTTTTCCCCTACCCCTTGGTAAATTTCCAGCGGTAATTAATACGTATAAATCTCACTTCCTCATAACAATCTTTGGGTCTCGGCATTCCTTTAAAAGAGAGATGTAGCCCGGCTGACAAAAACTTCCTTACAACCGCTTGAGGCTTGCTGTGTCGCAAGCTCAACAATTGGTGACATAACCCAGGACGATTTGTTTTTGAATTTATCTTCTTTTCATTTTTTCTTTCTTTAAGATTTCTAAAATTCTTTTATTTTTCATTTTTTTTATGTTCCTTCGTATTCTTTTTATATTTTCTTCAAAAATGTTCTTCTTTCATTAGTTTTTATTAGTTATTTTATTTCATATACTTACAGTACAGTTCTACTCTGTACTACTTGATGGCAAGACGTATTACATTTGCGTTCACCTAAACGTCCAAAGAGCAACCGAAAACTCTCACCAGCTAATAAACGAAAGTCAAACAAGTGCACTTAACAAAATACAAAAAAACACAACTACAACAAAAACAACGCTTCATAGTGCAAACCGCCTGACGTCCACAGACTTACAACAACATCAATTTACAGCAAACATACAAGTTCAGACAACCCAAAGTACATAGTGATAACTAGAAGAGAAAATAATTTGAAAGAGTATGATTGAAACTGAACTCGTAATAATAACTTTCGCGTCGCATGCTGTTCCAGATTCTATCCGAATTGGATACGAAAGAGTAAAAGTTCGCCCGTACATCCCAATGCCTTTTAGATGCAGAAAGTGCCTCCGTTTTGGACATCCAACAATAACCTGCAAAAACCCCGACGAAATCTGCAAAAATTGCTTCCTTAAAGCTCATCTCGAGAAAAACATGAACTGACAAAATGAAAAATTCTGCATAAACTGCATTAACAACCCTGAAGTCGACTATAAGCACAGACCACTCGACCGTAAATGCCCGGCATTCCTAAAACAACAGGAACTCGCAGCAATAAAAACTACTGAGAAAGTCGACTACAAAACAGCATTAACCATATATTATAGCCGACACACACAACAACTAAGAGATATCTACGCCACAACACTATCCAGCCTCACACAAAAACAAAACAGGAATACTACTACATCAAATAAAAATACATCTTATTCAACCGAAACAACAACTACACACTCTGATGGACCAAGGTCAACATTAAACAATAACAAAACACAGCTGACCGCGACCTCGACCACCCATACACACAACAACACAGTATCATCAAACACATCAAAAAATCAACAGTCAACAACGGTTTAGCAACTAACCTTAAGCCCACAAAACCCAACATGCAAAAATCAAAATCCCTAAACAAGAATAAGTATAAAAATAATAGCGACAGCGATAGTATTTAGAACTAACCAATAACTAACCCTTAATGACGACTTTGACGCGATCTGCGTAGAGTTCATATCCAAACAAAAATTTAGACTGATATCTGCATACATTGCACCAACCCAAAAATTTTCCTTTATTAACCTCCAAGCAGTCCTAGAAACTTCACGCATACCTACAGAAGTCACCGGTGACTTCCTCTACAAATAACGGTAGAGGAAAAATCATAGATAAATTCATTGCACAGTCAAATTACATTCTACTCAACGACGGATCAGCAACACATCTCAGCACGAGCGCTCACAGAGCTACCCCCCAAAAACACCCAATGGTACGACCTCACAATGTCCCCTGGTGGAAAAAAAACTTGCAAACACTAACAATCGAAAAACAAAGAATATGGCACAGACTGAAAAAAGAAGTAACAACACAAAATATTTTACTATTTAAAAAAGCCAACGCACTCTTTAGGCGAACCCTAAAATTATGAAAATGAATAGCATGAAACAATTTACAGAACAAATAGATCCTGACACTCCACCTAAAACAATTTGGAACAACATCAGGAGATTTTGCGGGCTTAACTCCCAAAAACACATACACTGCATCTTCAACCCTAACACAAATACACACTCCACCAACAAACAAGAAATCGCAGAAATCTTTTGCAAAATAAACGATAAACTCATCCATAACAGTCAAACTGGTTTTAAGAAGGGGAATTCTGCTTTGGATTGTCTACTCTTAATAGACCATCTATTAGCTAGAAGCATCTCCAAAAAAAACCACATGTCAATAATTTCACTTGACTTTGCGAGAGCTTTCGATCGAATTGGAATACACACAATCCTAGACCAAATGACATTATCGAAAACTGGTAAAAAAAATACTAAACTACGTTAAAAACTTCATGACCAACAGAAAAATCACAGTACGCATACACACAACCTTCTCCTCTTTCTATCCCATTCCCAACGACATCCCTTAAGGATCACCGCTCTCTGTAAACCTTTTTCTACAATAAACTCTCAGAAAGTCTTACCCAACATCCTAATACCAGCCTAAGTGCGTATGCGGACGACTTCAATATTATTCTAAAACTAAATAACAGAAAACCCATTAACATAAACCTTATCATAATTCGAAACACCATATCTAACTAAGGCGACTATTCAGGCGCTATGCTCTCCAGCAAAAAGTGCAAACACCTGCATTTTTGCAGAAAGCATAATTGTAACTGCACACTTACTACAGATCATATACAAATCAAAAACGAAACATAGTAAAGATCCGAGGCATACACTTTAACAACAAATTCAGATGGAACGCTCACACAGAACAACTCACACACAACCTTAAACTAGCAACAAACATAATAAAATATCCATCAAATCCAAAATTTAGCTGCAATATCCACCCCTTTAGACATAACTAAAACAATTCTAATCGCAAAAGCAGACTACGGGCTTCCCATATATGGTAAGAGCCCAAAGTCAACTCTTGGAGCATTTAAAACGACTCGCACCCAAAATATTCTATACGAGACACGAGCTGCCCCGTTAGAGGATAGAAGATAACTTCTAACAGCCAACCTTATTAAGTCACTGATCACTGCAAAAAACTCACCTATCAGCAACATACTTAAAACATATCGACCACCAAAAAAACAAGTTCACAACTCTACAATAGACTACATAATAGAATACAGCAAATTACAGAACATTCCTTGCCAACCAACAACACTTTGGCAACAAACTACACCACCCTGGAACACAACACTAATAAACATTAATCCAACACTTAGTGACTGGAATAAAAAAAATACCTCTCCAGAAATATACTGGGCAGAATTTGGCAAAAAGGAAACGGAAGACACCGACAAATACACATATATATGCCGACGGGTCCCAAACCCACTTAATTACAAATTTCGCCATAACATATGAACCAACACTTATTAAGTCAAGCCTTTTGCCATACTACTCATCTGTCTTTTCTGCCGAAATAATCGCAATCGCCGAAGCAATAGACATTTTTAAAAACAAAAAGGGAAAATATTACATATGCTCGGATTCCTTATCCGCTATAGGCGCCATAATTAACACAAACAACAGCGAATACCACAGCTTCTACATACGCAACTTCTTACAAAAAACATTCCCAAAATTCAAACTGCTCTGGATACCAGAGCATGTAGGAATTACAGGAAACGAGAAAGCAGACAACAGTGCAAAAAACGCAGCCAAAGAACCGCTTATAGCCAAAGATAACCATAACATAAAGGACATACTAAAATACATTAAAAAATAACACACCATTTAAAAGTACAAACACATATTTCAGATACCCTTATCTGGTACCAAAACAATAATTACAAGAAATATAATAGCTACCACATATTCAAAAACAATCACCCTTCCCTAACACGTGAAGAACAAGTAAAAATATGTATGCCCTTACTGCCACCGAAACATTTCAATAGAACAAATACTCGTCACCTGCAACTTCTTCAAAACACAAAGATACACAATGTTCCAAAATAATAACCTACTGCAATGCCTCTCAAACCCCACACCACCTAACATATTAAAAATCCTAGAATATTTAAAAAACACACACACATGTACATTAATATTTAAGACACACATTATATTCAAATAATATTCAAAATAATGTTCAAAAATCGACAATTGACTGTCACCGCGATCGGACGTACTTTTTATTGCACTCTGCGAGTTCTTCGGTGTCAGCGCAATAAAACAACGCTAAAACAACAAAGTGACAGGGCTCTCAGTCGCCACAGAGACGCCCAACTATAATTATATTGTTATTTGTATCTACAAATAGCAATACTTAGTAAATAACTAAATTTACTAGTAATGCCAACGCGTCAAGAGATTAACTCGGGCCCTTCTTCACTAGACTCTCGCAGAACAACAGCAGAAACTACAAGAACAAATTCTTCACCAACAAAACGAGCGTCGGCTCTCTGTGCAACGCAATAATGCGTATTTCTCAGTAGTATCTCCAACTACCACAACAACAACGAGCGCTGAATCCAAAAGTGCAAGTACGAGTAAATTGCTTACACCAACCAGCAACAACAATTTGTCTTGGAGCGGCCAATGCGCTTCACCGTCAAATTCGCTGACACCTGAAGCGTTAATTGGGTCATCGGGTTCGCCGACCGCCGTTAGCGCGCTCACAACAACAACAGTTGCAGCTACTGCTCCAACAACAACTCTAACAGCAGCAACGTCTGCAATACCTTCGATCACCGTCCAGCAGACTACCTCAACAAAATCTGCCCATCCATTGACGATGAATCCAAAGTCACCTGTCCAGACTGGTATGGACAGATACATTAATATAAACAAGCGAAAGCTTAGCCCTCAGACAAAAAGGGGCAACACTCCCAAGATGTCGAAAAACAACATTGTTGAACAAAAAGCATTGGAAAGCAATAGATTCCAAATATTGGCAAATCAGCCGGAATCTCAAGAAGGAGATTCCCAAATTAAACCCTCTGTAGCCAAGCCACCACCATTCAATAATCGTGGTGCAAACTGCACTTCACTGGTGCCAACACTGGAAGCGCTAGTTGGTCAAAACAACTTTTATGTGACACCACTCAATAGGGGTAACATAAAAGAGACCAAAGTTCAAGCCAAAAGTGAAGAATTCTATCGTACTATTGAAAAGTACTTTAGAAAGGAAAGTGTGAATTTCTACACATTCCAACTAAAGAGTGCCAAAGGCCTTCAAGCGGTGATCAAAGGCATTGAACCAACGGTTCCGACTCAGGAAATAGTTGAAGCATTGGAAGAGAAGGGCCGTCTCAAAGATACTGAACAGAAATAAAGTGCCGCAACCTCTATTCAAAGTGGACTTACAGCCCACATGTGATAAAAAACTTAAACCCAACACAGTGCACCCTATTCACAATCTTCAACTTCTGCTACATCGCAGAATTACTGTCGAAGAGCCGCATAAGAGGACACACCCGGTACAATGCACTAATTGCCAGGAGTTTGGGCACACAAAGTCCTTCTGCAGCCTTCGCCCAGTTTGCGTTGGCTGTGGACAAACTCAAAAAGATTGTGTCTGCACCGATGACAAATCAAATACAAATACAAGGAAGTGCGGCAATTGTGGTGGTAATCACACAGCGAACTACAGGAGGAGTTCCGTTTATAAGGAACTCAAGGCCCGCCTCAACGCGAAGAAATCAACGGCTCGTATCCAGGGCTCGACACTAATTCCCTCTCAAACAACACCGGGAATATTCTTCTCAAGAGCTGTAAGGTCATCAGCGACCCCAATATCAACTACTCCTGGAGTAACTTTTGCAAGCGTGCTACGCTACGGAAATGCACAGCCCACTCAAACAATAGATCCCGCTACCATTCAATCTAACGCGGCCCCAAGTCCATCCGTACTTGGCCAGAACCCCAACGGGATCGAAACATTGTTAATCTCGCTGATAAACTGATGCGGAATCAGAACTTGCTTATTCAAAAGCTTATGGACAATAACAAATAATGTCAGCACTACATATAGGCCTCTGGAATGCAAACGGCATTTCCAAGCACAAACAAGAATTGTCACTGTTTCTGGACTCAAATGATATTGATATTATGCTGCTATCAGAAACACACCTCACAAACAAAAATAACTTTCAAATACCCAATTATGTATTCTACGCAACAAATCACCCAGACGGCAAGGCTCACGGAGGAACTGGTATCCTAATCAAAAACCGGATTAAACACTGTCTGCAAAATGGATTTGCCAAACAACACCTACAAGCAACTTCAATAAGTGTCCAAACCACTTTCGGCAGTACAACCGTGGCTGCACTTTACTGCCCACCACGATTCTCAATCTCTGAAATAGAGTTTGCTGATTTCTTCAATACACTCGGAGTACGATTTATTGCTGCAGGAGACTACAACGCCAAGCACCCACATTGGGGATCCCGCCTGGTAAATCCAAAAGGCAAACAGCTGTATAACACAATCATCAACCCAGCAAACAAAATGGGCTATGCCTCACCGAATAAGCCCACGTACTGGCCAGCAGATCCACGCAAGCTCCCAGATCTAATAGACTTTGCAATCACCAGGGGAATTGCGCACAATTTGATAACGGCAGAGTCACTAACAGAATTGTCATCGGACCACTCGCCAGTAGTTTTCACTATATTAACACAACCACAAATAATAAAGCACCCACTCGGGCTAACAAATTGGAAAACAAACTGGCTCAGATTTAAAAAATACATAAGCACCCACATCGCGCTGAATCCCAAACTGGACGACGAAGAAGACATCGAGCTTTGCACCTCTGCACTAGAGTCGACGCTTATTGAAGCAGCAGATATCTCTACCCCGATTATCAGCCACACGCAGGAAAAACACAAGTCCAACAACCGACTAATTGAACTACTTCTAGCAGACAAAAGACGGCACAGGCGAGAATGGCAAATGTCTCGATCTCCGGCAGCAAAACAACGCCTAAAGGCAGCTTCGCGAACTCTAGCAAAGGCGCTTAGGCAGGAAGAAGCAAGGACACAGCGGCTGTACATCGAGAAGCTCACCCCTACCAGCACCAAATATCCGCTGTGGAAAGCACATCCAACCATAACTGCTCCAGCCGAGATAATTTCACCTATACGATGCCCAACTGGCAAATGGGCCCGTTCAGACGAAGAAAGAGCACTCATCTTTGCAGCTCATCTAAAAACGGTCTTTCTGTCAAATCCGTCAACAAACTCTGTTCAGCTCCCCACCTTGCGCACCCCAATGGAAAGCGAGCAACCGAAATTCCAAGCGGAGGAAATTTCTGCAATTATTAAAAACTATCTAAACCCAAGAAAGTCGCCCGGCCATGACAAAATAACCCCGAAAATGATTCGAGAACTCCCGATCTGTACCGTGCGATACATCTGCAAACTTTTCAACGCGATAGTAAAAAGTGGTCATTTTCCCATAAGTTGGAAAAAATCAGTAATCATAATGATCCCAAAACCCGGAAAGGACAAAACACAGCCATCATCATACAGACCCATTAGTTTATTGCCAAGTCTTTCAAAACTATTTGAAAAAGTCCTACAACTCCGTATAAATACAATCTTGGTTAACCAAAATATAGTCCCTCATCATCAGTTTGGCTTCCGTGAAAAGCATGGCACAATTGAACAAGTCAACTGTATCACCTCAGAGATCCGCACAGCATTCGAGCAAAAAGAATATTGCACAGCAATTTTTCTCGATGTCGCCCAAGCCTTTGATCGAGTCTGGATTGACGGCCTAATATATAAAATAAAAGCGACGCTCCCACAATATACACACAGGCTAATGGAATCTTATCTGTCCAACAGAAAATTCGCTGTACGATGTAATAGCTTCACCTCTGATGACTTCGAATCAAAAGCAGGTTTACCTCAAGGCAGCATGCTGGGCCCAACTCTGTATCTTTTGTACACAGCGGACATACCAACAAGCCCTACACTCATCACATCTACTTTCGCCGATGACACGGCTATCCTCAGCCGCTCCAAATGTCCGATCAAAGCTGCTGAGCAACTGGCAACCCACCTAAAGGAGGTAGAAAAGTGGCTAGCAGATTGGCGCATCCGTGTAAATGAACAGAAATGCAAACACGTTACGTTTACCCTCAATAGAAGAAACTGCCCATCATTGACGCTTAACAATGTGCCAGTGCCTCAATCCGACGATGTTGTATATCTTGGAGTTCACCTCGACAGAAGATTAACTTGGCGTAAGCATATCAAAGCCAAGAAAAAGCAACTAAAGCTCAAAGCAATCGGTCTACATTGGCTTATCAACGCACGATCTCCCCCTATGTCTGGAATTCAAAGTTCTCCTCTACAACTCTGTATTAAAACCCATCTGGACATATGGCTCTGCACTATGGGGAAACGCAAGCAAGAGCAACATCGAAACCATACAAAGGGCTCAATCCAAGGTTCTCAGAACCATCACGGGAGCACCTTGGTATATCCGAAATGAAAATGTACAGAAAGACCTACACATTCCTAGCGTAATAACCGAAATAAAGGTACAACAGCTTAAGTACACCGCTAAACTGCAGGCACACCCGAATACCCTAACCAAATCATTAACCCGAGTACGTGAAAGTACTCGTCTTCAACGAAACGACCTCCCAACCCTCTAGTAATTAATCAGGGCCATAGATCAATGTAGCATCTTTCAGATGTTAGGTTATGTGTTAGATTAAGATAAACCTAGAAAATTGTTGTTAGTCTTATAAGCCTATATAAGAGATCCAACAAACAAATAAAACGTGAAAAAAAAAAATATATATATATTCAAATAAAACTAGATACTCTGTAAATATGTACATATGAACTAAGACTATATGAGCTGAAGGCCTACGTTGCTGTAGCCAAAAAAAAAGCTAACAAATTATTTTAATTGTAAGTTAGCTCTTAATAAATAAAAAAATATACTTACAGTAATACTATCAGCTTCGGTGCTTTTTTTGTTTTCCAACTCCCAGCGAATGGTTATGCTTGGAGTTTGAAATTTTATGTGTTAACTTATGTAAACAGTTCAGCGCTTGAATATCATATTTAAGCAGTTAACGCTGGCGTCCCAAGTCGTTAGATATACACTATCTATGGACTTTGAATTTTTTTTATTTCTACAAGGTCAGATCATATTTGAGTCATATTGGAAAATATTACGGGTATAAAGCAATAATATATTAATCTCGTAAGTAAGCTTACTTGATAAAAATTAGTAGTACAAAGTAATTAGATATATGGCATCAACTTTTTTTCTAGTTATTGATGTCCTCTATGGTAAAACCAAGGATATTTTTCACTTGTGGATCCCTTACGATTCTTAGAATATTTTATTAGCTGGGGTCGTCAGGGATATTTGTCGAATCGGTCCAGTAGTTTAAACCTTTTTCCTTACCTATGTGAATTCCGATAAACAAGCTTTATTACTTGTGTTACAGAAATGGTAACAGAGAACTCTTAAATGTTGCCAACGGTTAAATTTGGACATTGAATGTTTTGAAAGGATCAAAAAAATGAATAAAAATTTTTGATAAGCGTAAAACTTTTTTAATAGCTGGAAAATGAGGATATACAACTTTTGAGCTGGGGATACTTGTTTTAACTTCTTAAACCCACTACGGATATCTATCTAATAAGCGTAACAACAACATTATACACCGCTCCGTAAAAGTTTATTTCCCATAGAAAAAGAAATATGCCATAAGCAATTAAAATTTCACAAGATATCATTAAATATTACAGAACAGTGTCCTCATTCCTTTAGTACATGCAAAATCTTTCTAAAGAAAGTTTTTTTTTCTGGGTAGTCAATTGTTAGAGTTTGAACTATCTCAATCATTGTATCATTCATATCATTCTGCTTTTAGAATTGTTGTTGAATTATTATCTCGGTCCTCACCAATTTCTGTTGAAATTTTGTGAAATTCATTCTTCGATAAGCTTTAGCTCGGCTTTGTTTTCGAATTATTTGTTCCAAATTAGAATGTTTAAACATTATACCGTCTTCTATTTGAATTTGAATACTGCAATCTTCATTAATGGCATCCTTGAGGTCATTTTGAATTATTCTTGTACATAAATCATTCGTTCTATGTTGTTTACATTACCAATGAGAGGTTTTTAAGAAAGAAATCTTATTGCATCCTGTATTACTTTTACTTTATTGCGGAATTCACCAAGTTTCACTTGAACCTGCGTTGAACGTTTTAAATTTTTTTACTTGGCATCGACATGTTCTTTGACAGTTGCGCTAAAAAATATTTGTTCTCGGTGCATTACACAATGCTTCAAATCTTGAACTAACTTCACCTGAGTCCTTTTTAGCTGATTGAAACGTATATTCATCCGATGTATTTCATTTTTCATTACACCTATTTCGCCACCTAATGAGTGTTCTGTCTTTTACGACAGAAATGTTTCTTCAATTAGCTTGTATTTTGTTTGCCACGATAAGGCCCTGTGATTATCTATAACTTGGTCTTTGTGAAGTTCAATTTTGCTTTGTATCTCCGTGATATTTCCTTCCAGTTTTAATATGCCTAGCTCAGCGTCCTAAAATAAAATGAAGCAAGCAAGTCGTCCCTGCCGACATTGAGTATACCCTGTACCAACTAGTTATATTAAATAAAGTCGAACACCCTCGAGATCTCCTTTGATTTAATTCAAAATTTTCATCGAATGCATGCTATCTCGCTCACACCTGGCACAGCTAATCTCGCACTTGTTGGTTCAGTACAAAACGCACATTCGTATATCTCCTATATTTATTGTCCGATTTCGACTAAATTTAGTCAGATGTTGCATTTTGGCCACATTATTAGATGTGCCAAGTAAGAATGTGATTTCTTTAAAACTTCTCTAGTAATTCATTTTTTCTAAATTGCGGGGGCGGAAGTGGGCGTGGCAAAAATTTTAAACTATCTTAATTTGCGTAGGCACTAAACAAAAGTTCGAACACCCTCGAAATCGCAATCAATTCAAAACAAAATTCCCCTTTACATGCAGCAGCAGCGAACGCATGCTATCTCGCTCTTTCTTATCTGCCAATGCCGCCTTGGCAATTTAGTACAAAATTCAAATGGCTATATCTCCGATGTTTATTGCTCGATTTGAACGAAATTTGATACAGCTCTAGTAAATTGATTTTAAAATTTTCTTTTTTCATTTGCGGGGGCGAAAGTGGGCGTGGCAAAAATTTGAAACAAACTTGACCTGCCTGGGCATAAGACGGATGTTCACACCAAATTTGGTAGCTCTAGCTCTTATAGTCTCCGAGATCTAGGTATTCATACGGACGGACGGACGGACGGACGGACAGACGGACAGACGGACATGTCTCAATCGACTCGGCTGTTGATGCTGATCAAGAATAGAATAGAATATACCCTATAAAGTATTAGGGTCGGAAACGCTTCCTTCTGCCTGTTACATACATTTTAGCGACTTTAATATACCCTTTACCCTATGGGTACAGGGTATAAAAATAGTAAATTTTTTATAAGCTCTTAATTGTACGCTTTTAGATTTAATAATAATAATGAAATCATTTAGAATATAAAGTGTTGTCCCAAAACGAGTTATGTAGTCAAAGTTCTGCTTCACACTCTCTTCGCCTACATTTACCATCAAGAAAGCAAAAGCTCTATCAAGTATAAAAACTCAAAAGCTCTCTCAATCGAAAGCAAGAACGCATCATATGAATAATTAAATAAAAACGTATACCTTAGTGAAATAAGTAGGTATACCCCCAAAAAAACATAACAAATTTTAGTCTGAAGAGTTCAACTAAGTTATTCTTTCCGACCAAAGAAAGTTTTACTTAGACGGGCCAGACTGTTTGTATAACAGCAACCACGGTGGAGGATTCTTGATGATTTGGGCTGCACTTAGATATGCAGAAAAGTCTTCTCTATACCCACGAAAACGAATGCGGAAATATATATAAAGTTGTGAGACACGGTACAGAGTTTGCTAGAGAACTGTATGGAGATGACTGGATTTTCGAGCTGGACAACGCCCCAATTCTTACTGCGCGGAAAACAAAAATTTTTTTAAGGAATAGGAAAATTCCTCTTTTAGAATGGCCTGCGATTAGTCCGGACCAAAACCTAATGGAAAACCTATGGAAAATACTGTCACTCAAGGTTTACAGGAAAACCCGTCCGTTCGATACGGACCAAAACCAAATAGAAAACCTATGGAAAATACTGTCACTCAAGGTTTACAGGAAAACCCGTCCGTTCGATACTGTAAAGGTCCTTTAAAAGGTAATAATCGAAGAATGGGATCACATTTACCCTTCTACTCTACAAAACTTGTAAAATTCAATGACAAGCCGAACTAAACAAATGCTTGTAAAAAAGGGAAAACATGTTAACTTTGAAAAAAATTTATTGGTTAAGTCAACAAATTATTTAATTTTTCTTTCTTTTTGTCAAATTGCACATAGTAACTTATATCATATGAAACTAATTTTGTTAACGAAATACATTAAGTTTCTAAAAGTTAACTTAAAAAAGAACTGTTATATTTCTTTAACAACAAATTCATTCTAAATAAGTTGAAAAAATGAAAAATTATTATTTTGTATACTTAACTTGCTAAAGTATATATACATATATATTTTGAAATAAGAAAAACAACTTTAACATTTAATAAACGTTAACATACCAATGTTAATAATGCTGGAGTCATGTGGAAGTAGATAAGGTCAATTGTAGCCAGTTCAAAAATTATAATTAAAAACAAAACATTAATTCCGAATCAATGTCTTTGTCAAAGAATTGTTCTTACATTACAAATTTTTAAATAGTTACTAAGCGAAATCACTTCCCCTGCTTTGATGCAGTTATAGGGCAAACCATTCTCAATCCATTAAATGATGTTATTGAGTTTTATCAGAATATATACAATACAATTAATATTAATACTATACAATTTTAAAATGGTTTACCACACTCTGAAGAGGTAAATCAAATTGAAATAATCGAAATAGTTGAAAGCAATGATTTAAATCAAGAGGAAAGTAATGCTCTAACTCAAATTTTGAGTAAACTTCGAAGATTAATATTTCTTGAAACATTATTGAACATCAGATAAAAGTAATAATGTATGAACCTTTATATTGTAAGATTTATAGATGTCCTCAAATACATGAACAAGAAGTATATAATCAAATTGAAAGAATGTTACAACAGGAAATAATACGTAGAAGCAATTTTCCAAATAATGCTCCTTTATGGCTTGTACCAAAAAAGAAAACCGAACAGTAAAAAACGTCTTAAAATTAGGTTATTGACTACAGCAAATTAACTGAAAATACAGTAAACGATAAGTTTCCCATCCCCAATATAAAAGTTATATTAGATAAGTTAGGAAGAGCGCAATATTTTTCTACTATTGATCTTGTGAAATGCACTTACCAAATTCTTGTTCAGGAACAAGCTAGGGAAAAGACAGCGTTTTCTTCCCCCACGGGCATAACGAATTTAATTGGATGCCTTTTGAGCTTAAAAGCGCTTTTTCCACATTTAAACGACTCATAAATACAGTTCTAAAATAAAAAAATAAATAGAATTTGTGACTAGTTTTTCCACTAGTTTTTCGGAACATGTTAGTCATATCCAAACAATTCTCCCAAAAAACTTTCTGAAGCAAATGCCTTTTTTTCAAAGAACGTTTTTTGGTCTTGTTTTAACCCCGAAGGACAACAAAACTTAATTGTCTTAAAAAGGTTCATTAAATATTTTAAAAAGGATGCTAAACACATCTTTGTGATTGCATTTGATAAATTAAAGAGGATTATTATGGAGTCACCGGTACTTAAGAATCCAAACTTCAAGAATAAGTTGCAGCTAATATAGCTTTAGGCGCTGTTTTGCAACAAGGTGAACATCATATTTGTTAAGCCTGTCGTACATTAAATGATCATGAAAAAAACTATTCTTCTCTACAAAAAGAATTATAAGCTATCGTGTGAGCAACAGCTTATCTCCGCCCATATCTAACTAAAGGTAAGTTTAACATTTTGTCCGATCATTAACTACTTAAGTGGCATATAATTTAATGTAATGGAAAAGAATTTAATGAATTACCTTATAGATGGCTTGTTAAGTTTAGTGAATTTAATATAAACGTATCATTGCAACGACGAAATTTGTACCGTATATAAAACTGAATCTCGTACCTCTTAAGTAAACAATGTTGACGACATATGCAAGTACACAACACACACAGGTTAAGGACTTTGCGGATAAAACTATTTTAGGTACTCAAGAAACAGTTGTTAATAGATATAAAACACAGATAATTCTAACAGATAAAAAACTATGGAGTTTGAAATTAAGAATAGAAACAAGAAAATTTATTTGAATTTTAATGATCTTGAAAATAGAATGGAAGAAATTTTGAAGAGTCACATCATAAAACTTGGCATATTTAGTGAATAAAATGATTATCAATATAATAAATTTCAAAACAAAATTATCCAAACTTTCGAAGGCAAAATAAATTGAGAACGAAGGAGTTATACACAGTGGTGCTCATACACTTATCATGCAAAAAAATTGTTAACTTAAAATTTAACCAGTATTCCTTATATTTTTAATAAATTTTGTTTAAAGTTGAGTAGAAAGACCTTTCTGCTTAAGAACAGTGAGGCAACGCTTTAACATTACCTCCACAAGGCGTGCTAATTGCTAAGGTGTGATTTTTACCATTCTTATTATAAAACTTGCTAAAATCGTTTTATTTGCCTTTAGTTTTGGGCAACTACTGGTTTAAGCATCCCCCACAAGTTTTCCATAGGGTCAAGGTCGGGACCTTTCGGTGGTCATTACAAAACGTTGATTCTTTCTTGGTTAAGCCACGACTTGACTCTCTTCCAGCATTGCTTCGAGTCGTTATCCTGTTGAAAATCCATGCAACTGCCAAATTTTCAGACAATTTTTTATGCAAGTTGTTTCTAATAACGTTTCGGTACATATCACCGTTCATAATGCCTTTAATCTTCACCAGCGGACCTATGATCAAAGCGACACCATGTTTAATGGTCTTCTTAGTAGACTTCGGACTTTATTGACTGTTGGGAGGACGTTGTGCTTATTGTTTTTCATCACTTTCAAACGTTTCGGTACATATTACCGTTCATACTGCATTTAATCTTCACCAGCGGACCTATGATCAAAGCGACACCATGTTTAATGTTCTTCTTAGTAGACTTCGGAGTTTATTGGTTGTTGGGAGCACGTTGTGCTTATTGTTTTCCATCACTTCCAAACGTTTCGGTACATATCACCGTTCATAAAGCCTTTAATCTTCACCAGCGGACCTATGATCAAAGCGACACCATGTTTAACGGTCTTCTTAGTGGACCTCGGACTTAATTGACTGTTGGGAGGATGTCGTCCATATTGTTTTCCATCACTTCCAAAGACATTTAGTTTGGTTTCGTCGCTCTAAACAATCAAGTTTTGGGAACTGGAATATGCTCTGTGGCGATTTTCGGTCGGATTTGTGTGTTTTTAGCCATATATTAATTAAACTTAAGAAAATAAACAGCACAAATTTTTACAAAGTAAACACAAGTTTGATGATTATAGCTCAAGGTGGCTAAAGTATATGAGCACGTAATTTTGGAGATAGTTCAGTATTTTTTAAGTTTTTCATTTAATATATATTTTTTTAACTTGCATATTGTTAAATTAGAATACTGATAAATAGAAGTAATGTGACAAAAGAAATTGGAGCTGAGAAATAAAAACTTTTGATGATTTTTGTTAAAATTCTTGTTTTACTTCATCTGGCTTAAGTATATGAGCACCACTATATAAAGAAATTGAACAAATTCAAATAAATGAGAATTACCAACCAGACTATATTCGAACTATACTTGGGTAGCTCATGAGTGAGTGAGCCAAAATGAATGGCTCACTGAACTGAGCCACTGAGCTAGTTCATTCAATATGGCTCAGTTTCGCTCACTAGCTCAGTTTGGCTCACCAGTTCAGTTTGGCTCACCAGTTCAGTTTGGCACACTAGCTCAGTTTGGCTCACCAGTTCAGTTTGGCTCACCAGTTCAGTTTCGCACACTGGCTCAGTTTGGCTCACCAGTTCAGTTTGGCTCACCAGTTCAGTTTGGCTCACCAGTTCAGTTTGGCTCACTAGCTCAGTTTGGCACACTGACTCATTTTGGCACACTAGTTGTTATGTCTCGTTTTGGGTTCATCTTAATAGGCGATCCGAAGTGAATGTTCACTGTTTTCTAGTGAATCGAGTTTTTCAGATAACTTACAATGTCTTTAATTAGAAAGCATAGCGAAATTTGGAATCATTTTGAGGAAATGGAAATGCAACAGGCTAAATGCAAGATTTGCCAAACTGTCTTAAGCAGCAAATCACAAGGGAATTTAAATAGGCATTTAAAAACCAAGCATCCAGCAGCTCTTGATATCGTTATACGTCAAAACGTGGAAAGCTCAGTTGTTTTGGAAACTTCTCAACAAAAAATTACTTCGTTTGTCTGTAAGCCAATTCCGGCGAGCAAATCTTCGCAGATTGACCGGCAATTGGTCAAAACGATTGCTAAGGGTCACCATGCCTTGAGAATGGTGGAGGAACCTGAGTTCCAAAAACTTATAAAAGACGTCTCACACTCTCCAGGCTATACCCTCCCGACAAGGAAGACGTTGACGAATGTTTTGCTCCCCAAAATTCGGGATGAGTTTGCTGGTGCTATTATAGATCAGCTCAGTGCAGCTACAGCGGTCTGCCTTACGACAGATGGCTGGACATCAGTTGCCAACGAGAGCTACCTCGCAATGACAGCGCACTTTATTGAAAAAGAGCAAACGGTGCTGAAATCGTATACATTAGCTTGCCAAGAATTTTCCGAATCCCACACCTCTGAAAATCTTTGTGAATTTATTAACAACACCGTTGCAAAATGGGGCATAGAGAACAAAATAGTCGCAATAGCATCTGATAACGTCGCTAATATTGTTGGTGCCATTCGAATGACAAATTGGAGTCATGACAGGTGTTTCGCCCATACCCTAAATTTGATTGCTCAAAAGCCATTGAGAAAAATGAGTAGCGTACGCACAAAAGCTAAAGCGATTGCTGAATATTTTAACCGCAGCTCATCTGGCCAAAAAAAATTGAAGGAAATGCAAGCTTTGTTTAAGTTGCCTGAACTAAAAATAAGCCAAGACGTGACTACACGTTGGAATTCAACGTTCAAAATGTTCCAAAGACTGTCAATCTCAAAGGAGGCGGTGGTGGCAGTACTGTCGACCCGAACCGATTTGATATTGACACCAGAAGAGTGGAATTTTATTCATGGAGTTCTTCCTATTTTGCAGCCATTTTATCACATAACCGAGGAAATTTCGGCGGAGAAAACTGTGACTCTGTCCAAAATAATAGTTATTATTGGCTTAATGCAAAAAAAAAAAATGTTCACCTTAAGACAAACGGTGAAAGATCCCATTGTGATGGAGGTTTGCAAAGAGATTATATTGGATATGAATGACAGGTTTCAGAATTGCGAGGTAAATGTGTTGTTTGCGGAGAGCACAAGTTTAGATCCCAGATTTAAAGGAAGGTGTTTTAAATCTGCGAACACTTTTAAAAAATCGGTAGCAGATATAAAAAAAAATGAATATCAATGTGTTCAGACGCTGCACAAACCGCAACTGTAACTGGCAATGACGATACTGACACAACTTCAAATGGGGACGACGTATGGGCTGAGTATGACAGCTCCTTTCTTCAAGTCAGTCAGCCCAGCAACACCACAGCAGCAGTTACACGGGAAATGGATAAATATCTTGCCGAGGAGTATATTTATCGAAAGGACGATCCCTTAGTATGGTGCTAAAGTATATATACATATAAGTTAACGTCCCACACTCTACAAGTGGCCCCAACATTCCGCCACGCGACTTCCCCCACCCCTGTGACCACTTGGTCACCGTCTTGAGCTGCAACAATCCAATAATCTGCGGGATGCAGATCTTGAAGGAGGAAGGAGTTAACACCCCTTACTAGCCTAGTAGGCTATTAACCCTGAAAAGCACACTACGGAATTGTGTATAATTATTTACACAAGTTTCTCGTATAATTCCCAACTGGTTTTAGCTAAACACTGCTGACATTCCCTATGGGGGGAAGCCGAAAGCAATTCATTCGAATACCAAAACAAGTTAAGTCTAAGAGAATAAAGTAAAATTGTGAACTATCCGTAAGCATAGTGTTAAGTTAAATAAAACCTAATGTTAAAACTCTCAACGCTGGAACCCGACCTTAACTGGCGCCCGAGCAGGGACCGTCTCGAAACCAATCGCGAGTGTTAACGAACCGGTCATGATAAGTGCGAAAAAAGAAAAAAATACAAAAAAAATGTAAAAGAAAAAAATGTAAATAAAATGTAAAAGATAAAAAAAAACCCTCAAGCAGCCGTGTGTCCAAAAAATGACAAAGTGCAGTTAAAGTGCAATTAAAGGCGAGCAGTGAAAATTGAATGACCTCGAAAATTTTAGTGGACGGCTGCCGCCTGAAGAGCGGGCAGTCCGGGGTTCAAACCCCCGTCGGGTAATTTTCATTCTTGCTCGACCCCGTTTTTTGGTACACACGGTATGCCCAATGGGCACGCGACTGGTTCGGCATAAGTGAAAGGTGTTCGAGGCGGTTGCTTACAAAAAAACGCAAAATAAAAAATTATTATTAACAAAAATCTGAATTGTGGATACTTGCGTATCCAAACCACTGCAGCAACTAAAAGCTGAGAGTGGCAAATTATTTAAAAAAAAATTTTTTTTACGAAAAAATAGAAAAAAGCAATATTAGTTTTAAGAAAATGTTCGTCACGGCGCGTGTGTATTGGCCGCTGGCTATGTCTTTCACCGAAAGTGTCCTCCCCAGCGGGGATGTGGAGCATACTCCTACCTAAGTAGGTCCTAAACTGGGCTAAAAGGGATAAATGGAGCCTCCCACAACTGACAAAGAGGGACATAGGAACAGGCAGCTCACGCGTAAGAAGACGAAGAGAGAAGAAAATGTCTCAGAAAAATCGAGATGAAGAGAAATCTTTAAAATTAAATATTAAAACAAAATTGCAAAAATAAAAAAAATTGATTAAAGAATTAAAAAGAAAAAATCTTTATGAAAAGTGTAGTTGCGACAGTCTAGGCCACCGACTGTGTCTTCCGCCGACGGTACTCTCCACAGCGAGAGTGTGGAGCTACTCCCACCCCAGTAGGCTCGAGCCAAAAGGGATAATGGGAGCCTCCCTTAACCGGCATAGGGGGGCATGGCAAAAGGCGGCTCGCGTATACTCACTTCCTATGCAAAATGTTTTCTTATTTTGTGACAAAAGTTAGTAAAAGATACACTTGCTCAAAAAGAAAAAAAAAAAAAGGAAAAAAAAAACACTCTAAATAACATAGAATTAAAAAGTTCAAAATTTATATAACAATGAAACTAATTCACTTTTATTTCATCCTCAGCGCGCAGATATAGAGAAACCCATAACAAAAACCAAGAACAAACAACTATCCACAACACCTTTCTTTTTTTAAAAAAAAAAAACCCACAATTCATCAATTCATTCATCAATTCATCATCATCATCACAGATATAGAGGAACCTACAACACAAACCAACAACAAACGACTATCCACAACACTTTTTAAAAAAAAAAAAAAAAAAAAAAAAACCACAATTTATCAACACGGGTGAGTTAAGAGTGCCCTTAATTTAATTTAACCTTTAACAACCCATTTTTAAGAAAAAAAGGAAATAGATAAACTTAATTCTATTTAAAATTCTAAGAAAAATATTGCGCATATCGACTTTACTACTTAACAAATTACTGAAAATTTTTAAAAAAACTTAACTAAAATAAAATTGAAGAGGGAAAAAAAAAAAAAGAAAATTAATTAACAAAATTATGTAATTTAATTGACAATTATTTAGCTAATTGAGTCAAAGCCGAAAAAAAAAAAAAAAAAAAAAAGTCAAAAAAAAACCAAACAAAAAAACAAAGAGAAAAATAAACAAACAAAAAAAAAAACAAAGTTAAAAAAAAAAAAACAAACAAAAAATCTAAAGTATCATCTTGACACAATTTTTTTTTTTTTTTTTTTTTTTTGCGGGACTTCGTTACTCAACAAAAGTCTAGGTACACAAAGTTAAAAACAAAAAGGGGAGAATAAATTAGGAGAATTAACAAACTATGGAAGCTATGAAGGAATCGTTGACTGCCCTGGTAGCTCAGGTGGCAACATTAACCGAGGAATTGAGAAAGCAGAAGGAAAAAGTTATGATTCTAGAAGTTAACAACGCAGAACCACTGGCTGAGGTTGTCGGGCCCCCAACGCGGCCAGCGACAGAGGTCGACCTCAGGCAGGTAGCGACTCTGCCCGACTGCGCGAGGGACATGAAAGCCTTCTCAGGGGAAGCCGGGTGCTACCAGTCTTGGATACGCAAGGCCGAGATGATAGTAACCGACTACGAAATAGTCAGAAATAAGCCTATTTATAGAGCAATTATTTTACACTTGAGGTCAAAGATGCGAGGCCGATGAGATCTTGGTGTCTAGTGGCACGCCAAACGACAATTGGGACGCCATCAAAAGGGAACTCTCGGCCCATTACGAGGATAAGAAAGACGTAGGGTTGTTGGAGGATGAGCTAAGTTCGTTAGTACAGGGAAATAGTAGCCTGGAAGCATATTACGCGAAAATAAGCAAACAACTTTCGCTAATTGTAGGGAAGTTAAGGAATGAACAGCAAGAGGAGGCTATCATGCACGCCATGATTAATGCAAGCAGAGAAAGGGCACAACGCGCCTTCATTAGAGGACTATCTCCGGAGATGCCTAAACTAGTGACGGTTAACCGCCCAAAGACATTGGCTGAGGCATACGCTATAGCAATTGAGTTAGATAGTTTCAGCCCCTCAACAAAAAACACATTCCAGAACCCCAATTTTAAGGCTCAATACCCTTATCATCAATCACGTCCGACCTTTAGACCATCATTCTCTCGACAACAATTCTCGAACACCTCCTACTCGAGACCTATCGCCCCCGGGGGGTATTACAACCAAAGAACCGCAGCCCCTTACCGCGTCCCAAAGGCCTCAGAAATTCCACGGAACAATATACCGGGTGACAGACCAGCGATAAAAATGGAGCCACATGGTTCTGGACAGTCTCGTACTCGCTTCCCTTATGTGGGAAACGACGGAAGCATCAAAAGATCACACCCTGATTCTCACAACCCCTTCCGCAAATCCCAACGGTTATTCCACATAGGTGGGCCACACACCACCCAGGATACAGCCGGGGTCTACCCGACTCCTCCTAATGACGACGGTGGTCGTGACGAAAACTTAAGCAGGAGAGATATTGTAGGCCAATCTTACAACTCCGTTACTTCATTAAATGGACCCACAGGAGAGGACGCGCCCATAATTTGTGACGAGGTGAATTTTATGACCGACGCCTCTCAAGTGTACCGTACATAGGGTACCTTGGGAGAGATGGGGCAACGCTACAGTTTCTAATAGATACTGGAGCGAACAAAAATTTTGTCTGTCCGAGGCTCGCAAAGGGAGCCACTCAATTATCAAACCCGTTCTTGGTACAGTCTGCGGGCGGCCCCATCTCTATAACCCATTTTCTCGAGGGTGCCTTCTTTGCCCCATTAGGCAACGACACCCCCCTTACTTTTTATGTGCTTCCGAATTTAGTAACCTTCGATGGAATCATCGGGGACGATACTCTAAAGCATCTCGGAGCAAAGATCGACAGGGAAAATGATACCCTTACCATACACCCGGGCGTTGTCGTACCCCTACAGAACCGCCCATCCAATCAAGCTAACATCCTTCTTGAGGGGGAGCACCCCGAGTCCACCAGAACCACCTTGGAGGAATGCCACCTTGTTGAAGAATTTAGTACAATATTTGAACCCCTCTCCCCAACTAAAGCCATTGATACCGGAGTTAAAGCCACGATTCGCACCCAAACGGATGTTCCAGTTTTTTCTAGATTTTACCCCTACCCCTTCCATATGAGAGATGAGATAGAAAGACAAGTGGGAGACCTTCTGCGGGACGGTATAATACGACCTTCCGAAAGCCCATATAACTCCCCAGTTTGGGTAGTACCAAAAAAGCCGAAACCCAATGGGGAAAAGCAGTTTCGTATGGTCATTGATTACAAGAGACTGAACGCAGTTACTATTTCAGACAGGTACCCGATAGCTGACATTACGGCTACACTTGCCAGCTTAGGTCGGGCAAAATACTTCACTACATTAGATTTGACTTCGGGATTTCATCAGATTCGCATGGATTCGATGGACATTCCAAAGACCGCCTTCTCTACTTCCAATGGCAATACGAGTTTTTGAGTTTACCTTTTGGGCTGAAAAATGCCCCAAGCCAAAGTTGAGGCGGTGTTAAAAATACCACCCCCACGACTTTAAAGCAACTAAAATCTTTCCTGGGCATGACTTCCTGTTACAGGAAGTTCATAAAAGACTATACAAAAATCGCCAAACCTCTAACAAATTTCACTAGGGGAGAAAATGCGCGAATTAGGGCGTCCAAATCGAAAGAAATTCCGGTCGAACTCGACCAACCAGCTCTCCAAGCATTTTAGGATCTTAAAACGCTCCTGTCCTCGTCAGAGGTATTAGCCTTCCCGGACTTTTCAAAGCCCTTTCATCTCACTACCGACGCTTCCAACGTCGCAGTGGGTGTACAGAACGCCCGATTTCGTACATTTCAAGATCCCTCGTTAGGACCGAGGAAAATTACGCGACTATTGAGAAGGAAATGCTGGCGATAGTTTGGGCCCTCGACAATTTAAGAGCTTATTTGTATGGGGCGGCCTCAGTTAAAATTTACACTGACCACCAACCGCTCACCTACGCCATGAGCAGCAGGAACTTCAATGCAAAACTAAAGCATTGGAAGGCAAGAATCGAAGAGTACAACCACGAACTCATTTACAAACCAGGGACCACGAACATGGTCGCTGATGCCCTCTCGCGTATCCCCGCCCCAACCATAACAATTGACTATGATCAGTCGAATTTACTCGTTTCGCATCACTCCGACATCGACTCTTTAGCCACCATGCATAGTGCTGCACAAGACGCCTCGGATCTTATTCCACATGTGGAAGTTCCGCTAAATGTGTATAGAAATCAAATTGTTTTCGACCCAACCGCTACAACCTGCGCGTGCGGGAACCTGCACTCCGGCTTTACGCGCCATATCCTTCCTTTAAAGTCTTTCGACATCTCCGAAATAACAGATTTACTAAAGCAATACCTCAACCCATCCTTAATAAATGGGATAAAAATCCCAGAATCTCACCTTCAGCTTCTTCAAACAAGCTACTTGGACTCTTTTACGAGTTTTAAAATAAGAATCTCACAAAGGTTAGTAAAAGATTTAATTAATGAGGACGAAATTTGTGGGGTAATCGACAATGCTCACCGCAGGGCGCATAGGAACCCCAAAGAAATTAAAACTCTGGTACACGCCTGCCAGGTATGCAAATTGTACAAATATGATAGGCACCCTAACAAACCCCCACTACAGCCTACCTCCTTACCGTCTTACCCGTGCGAAATTTTACACATAGACATTTTCGCATCGATTCTTGAGTTGCATAGACAAATTTTCTAAGTTCGCTAAACTATTCCTTCTAGATTCTAAATCAGCTCTACAGCTGCGTGAAAAGTTAGTGGAAGTCCTCCACTACTTCACTGTTCCTAGGGTTTTGGTCATGGACAACGAGCGAGGGCTACTTTGCCCTACTGTCCTTAATTATTTGGGCTCCTTGGATATAGAACTATATCATACCCCAACACAGAGAAGTGAGGCGAACGGGAAAGTAGAGAGGTTTCATTCTACGTTCCTAGAAATCTACAGGTGCCTCAAGAGCGAGTTCCCGACTTTGAAAGTCATCGATCTCGTTCACATGGCAGTGGATTGATATAATACTACCATTCACTCTATCATTAGGAGAAAGCCCGTTGATATTTTTCTTTTAAACGGGAAACCCTAGAGGACGTTAGGGGATTAATCCAGCACAGTCAGGAACGCACTCTCGAAAGGCAGAATAAGAGCAGAAAGCTTGAGCGGTATAAAAAGGGGGAAGAAGTCTTTATTAAAAACAAACAAATTAAGACTAAAGACAAGAAACTGTTCAATAGGGAAGAAATAGCCGAGGACAAAAGAGTAACGGTCCGCACAAAGTCGGGAAAACTTTTCCACAAAGCGCACATAAAATCCAAACCTAACCCAACTTAGAAATTTATACAAGATACGAAAATATAGAAAATTAAGAGAGAAATAATACATAACTAGTTTAAGTAAGATTGGCACTCTTCACAACCCCCTAGCCTTAAGAACCCTATACCTTTATGAAATCTCTTTGGCGTCAAAACAAAAAGGTTCCCTACCATCCAATGGGCAGAAGCCGCCCATTCTTTTGAATACAAATCCCCGGTTGTTTCCCTTCAGTTGGGATTGGAATGGAGGGTCAACGGAATATTTAAACTCGCGCATATCATCAATCTTCAGAACTTCCAACCTCTGATTGATGCTGTTGCCGACGACGCTGCCTCGCTGGCCGACCAGAGAACGTCTCTGCTAGCCCAGCATTAATTAAATGCGACAAGGAAAGAAATCCGGAGACTAACCGTTGCACCTTTACGCATCCGGCATGGAAGTGGCTAGCTGGATCCCCGGATGCGGCAGATTGGAATGACCGTTTTTAGGGAGAAACGCTCCAGAGGCTAAACTCCCTCATTGGGAAAATAAACTCTTTAGACGGCGACGTCCATGAGGCCACCTCGATCCCACACCGGGCCGTTATTATTTTTGAACAAACACATGAAATTACAAGAGCCTGCCAACTGGCGAGAGAGGGAAGCGTGAACACTAATTTACTGGACCACCAGGAGGTGGACAATATTTTATAAAAAAAAAAAAAAAAAAAAATGAAAAATAAAAAGAAAAAGAAAAAAAAAGGGAAAAAAAAGAAAAGAACTCATCCTGGACTATAACACTGTGGTTATAGCGAGGAAACCGACCTTCATTGGTTGAAAGACTCTGAACGCATACCGCGTTTACTGAATGGGGGCAATGCACAATGTGGTTAATTGAGAAGTAACCAGGAGACCATCACCTTGACAGATGAAGGCACTATAATCCTTACATGCTTTAATGGAAAAGTGATTGCAAGCACTAAAAAACGACATCTGGTTGGCTCACTCATCGTCCACTTGGGAACGAGACGATAACTGTTAAAGGGCGAACCTACACAAGCCGGTCAATGTCACATTTTATGGTAATGCCTGCAGCCCTCACCAACATCACGGCCATAAGCTACATACCGTCCCTGGAGTACGTGCACAATTTTTCCCAACAGAATATCATACAACTCTACAGAATGTCAAAAGGCCTACAACCCACTGTGGTCGGTGAAGCTATCATCGCATCGGGCACGCTTTTATTACTTTACCTGGGATGGAGAAAAATAACCTCACCAAAGGGCCTACCGGCTCTCACCAAGCTGGTTCCATCAACACCCCATGAGCAACCGACGACTGTTGCAACCCTCTGATCTGCGGGACGCAGATCTCGGAAAAGGGGAGGAGTTAATGTCCCACACTCTACAAGTGGCCCCAACATTCCGCCACGCGACTTCCCCCACCCCTGTGACCACTTGGTCACCGTCTTGAGCTGCAACAATGCAATAATCTGAGGGATGCAGATCTTGAAGGAGGAAGGAGTTAACACCCCTTACTAGCCTAGTAGGCTATTAACCCAGAAAAGCACACTACAGAATTGTGTATAATTATTTACACAAGTTTCTCGTATAATTCCCAACTGGTTTTAGCTAAACACTGTTGACATTCCCTATGGGGGGAAGCCGAAAGCAATTCATTCGAATACCAAAACAACTTAAGTCTAAGAGAATAAAGTACAATTGTGAACTATCCGTAAGCATAGTGTTAAGTTAAATAAAACCTAATGTTAAAACTCTCAACGCTGTAACCCGACCTTAACTTATATATTTTGAAATAAGAAAAATAACTTTAACATTTAATAAACGTTAACATACCAATGTTAATAATGCTGGAGTCATGTTGAAGTGGATAAGGTCAATTGTAGTCAGTTCAAAAATTATAATTAAAAACAAAACATTAATTCCGAATCAATGTCTTTGTCAAAGAATTGTTCTTACATTACAAATTTTTAAAAAGTTTCTAAGCGAAATCACTTCCCCTGATTAAGACTATAAATAATGATACCATCACTGCATTGATTGATGCTAGTTCAACAACTTCAATGTTAGATAGGAATGAATTATTATAATACCCACGAATACCTTTGTGGTATCCAATATCATTTTCTTCATTTGAACTCGCAAATAACCCAAGAAATTACGACTAATTTGCCTCTGATGACCAGCAATATTTGATAACCAATCTTTTGATGCAGTTATAAGGCAAAACATTCTCAATCCATTAAATGATGTTATTGAGTTTTATCAGAATACATACAATACAGTTAATATTAATACTATACAATTTTAAAATGGTTTACCACACTCTGAAGAGGTAAATCAAATTGAAATAATCGAAATAGATGAAAGCAATGATTTAAATCAAAAGGAAAGTAATGCTCTAACTCAAATTTTGAGTAAACTTCGAAGATTAATATTTCTTGAAACATTATTGAACATCAGATAAAAGTAATAATGTATGAACCTTATATATTGTAAGATTTATAGATGTCCTCAAATACATGAACAAGAAGTATATAATCAAATTGAAAGAATATTACAACAGGAAATAATACGTAGAAGCAATTTTCCAAATAATGCTCCTTTATGGCTTGTACCAAAAAAGAAAACCGAACAGTAAAAAACGTCTTAAAATTAGGTTATTGACTACAGCAAATTAACTGAAAATACAGTAAACGATAAGTTTCCCATCCCCAATATAAAAGTTATATTAGATAAGTTAGGAAGAGCGCAATATTTTTCTACTATTGATCTTGTGAAATGCACTTACCAAATTCTTGTTCAGGAACAAGCTAGGGAAAAGACTGCGTTTTCTTCCCCCACGGGCATAACGAATTTAATTGGATGCCATCTGAGCTCAAAAGCGCTTTTTCCACACTTAAACGACTCATAAATACAGTTCTAAAATAAAAAAATAAATAGAATTTGTGACTAGTTTTTCCACTTTGTTAAGGAATAGGAAAATTCCTCTTTTAGAATGTCTTGTGGTTAGTCCGGACCAAAACCTAATTGAAAACCTATGGAAAATAGTGTCACTCAAGGTTTACAGGAAAACCCGTCCGTTCGATACTGTAAAGCACCTTTAAAAGGTAATAACATTTCCCCTTCTACTCTACAAAACTTGTAAAATTCAATGACAAGCCGAACTAATCAAATGCTTGTTTAAAAGGGAAAACATGTTAACTTTGAAAAAAATTTATTGGTTAAGTCAACAAATTATTTAATTTTCCTTTCTTTTTGTCAAATTGCATATAGTAACTTATATCATATGAAATTAACTTTGTTAATGAAATACATTAAGTTTCTAAAAGTTAATTTAAAAATGTTATATTTCTGTTATATTTCTTTAATAACAAATTCATTCTAAATAAGTTGAAAAAATGAAAAATTATTATTTTGTAGCTTTTTTGTTAGTAATGACAATGCACATATACTTCATTTGCTAAAGTATATATACATATACTAGCTGGCCCGGCAAGCGTTGCTCTGCCCCCTTATTTACTTGCTGGCGAATTAAATGTTTAGTTCATCCATTAAATGTTCGACGTGGCAATTTTCAAATTTTTTGCTACGCACTTAACTTAGTTTAATATTATTGAGTATACAATATTTTTTGTTTTGTTTGCAGGTGCATAAATAAACAAATTATTTGGTGCTCCAAATGCTTGGATCTGGAATTTCGGCCGATATAACACTATCAATCACATCTGGTGTTAACTTCCGTACCAACCATATCAAAATGTGAGCGTGCGGTAAACCCCTTTTTTGCCATTCAATTCGATACATATGGCAGCGCACTTCTCCAAACACACGAACCTTGACAATGAAATCCATTAATTTTTTCAATTTTTGGTAGAATATGCGAGCTGTTAAATCGTGTCGATCTGTTGGCACCTGACCATTAACTAAGTATTCATACACTTCAGTTCATTTAGGGTTGCAAGTAAATGTGATGAACAGATCTGGACGGCCGTATTGACGAACATATGTCATGGCATCTTGGGTATACTCGTGCATATGTCGTGGGCTACCGATATGTGACGATGGTAATATCGTGAAACGTCCAATTTCATGTACATCCACATCATTCAATAGTACATCACGTAAATGTACGTATTCTTCAGATCTCATTCTGGCTTGATTATGACGGATGAAATTCAATCGTTCGCTCTCGACTTTAGCATACATGTCCACAATATATTGGTGAAAAAGTTTATTGCATCTTAAAATGTAATTGTCATCTTGATAACGAATCATCAATCGATACGAATAATAATTCATCTCACTAACTTTTTTCGTTGTGTTCTGACCTAAAAATAATAAGAATTACTATTTTGGTTGATACTGATCGTAATTTTTTATACCAGTTATTGCATTTATCATTGGTATATTGATATGATACCCGTCATCTCCTCTCCAAAACAAAATCGGGTATTGTAATGCGTCATAACAACGATGGAGTTCAGAAATTCGATTTAGTTGCTCATTCCTACGATGCAAAACAATATCTCTTTGATGAAATTGTTCTCCAACTATTACGATTGCAACTTCATCGATTGTTGGTGCATTAAATCGCCTGGCATGTTGTCCGAGTGGTGTTCTGTCAGGTCATCGGTGGGCATCTGATCCAGTGCATTTTTGAATAATTTGACCAATTCATTGTGCTGATGGAAAAATCTTTGCAGCTCACTCAAGATTTCTCTTCTAACATTTGTACCGATTGCACAGCGCTGGTTCAATTCTCTATCAACATCACCAATGAAATATATTTGTAAAAACTGATGGTCAGCATCTCGGAGTGGCAACAGTGACCCAGACCTATGGTATATCTGACCTTGAATCTGGAATTTTTTTTCTCATAAATCAAATTGCATAGTAAGTACTAAGAAGTATTTACCTTAAAGGTCGGCATAAATCCATCTCTTATAATATTTGTAGCCCCAAAAGATGTCATTTGAAAGCACGAATTGTACTTTTGAATATTTTTCAAAAACTCCTTTGAAACTTGTGAATTGCCATAAATTAATGAGTGCAAAGGGTCTGGTGGAGGTTCTAATGCAGGCAATTTAACTTTTCCAGAAGCACAGCACATGGCAGGCGGTTCGTTCATAAATTTCAATGCTCTGCAATGCACACATTCTTTATTCATTTGTCCAATATTGGAATATATGCTATAATCAATTGTGCTATCATAATTATAAGCCGCCAATTCCATGTTGTTGTCAACCGTGTTCGCAAGACGTCTACGAAATTCTCTAACAACTGTGGCGTTTCGTGTTCGTCTACCAGTATTTGAACGTCTTGGAGGTGGCATTTTGAATGTACTTTTTAAATTCTAATCTCACTTTTCTTATTGAACACAAAAAATTGACATATAACACTATACGTTAGAGGTTTACATTGTATTGAAATGAATTCTTTTTATTCATTCATTTTAAAATGCATTAATTTACTTAATCAAAGTCACTTTTAATTAAATTCAAAACCAAAATTGTTCTCGAGTTTTAGCGAGACAAACAAACAGCAATTAATGTCTAAAATAATTTTCGATTTTGACATATATATCAACGGTAATCTGATGAAAAAATCTGTTGAACTTTAAAGTCTGCATTTACCGTCATTTAGACAAAAATTAGCTTTCTTTTTGAAAAAAAAACCCTTCTTTGGGCCACAACGAACATTTACAAAAAAAAATGGGCAAAATTGGTTGATTCCTGAATGACTTATTGAATTACAAAAAAACGGCTTACAATTTTATATATATAGATATTTTGAAATAAGAAAAACAACTTTAACATTTAATAAACGTTAACATACCAATGTTAATAATGCTGGAGTCATGTTGAAGTGGATAAGGTCAATTGTAGCCAGTTCAAAAATTATAATTAAAAACAAAACATTAATTCCGAATCAATGTCTTTGTCAAAGAATTGTTCTTACATTACAAATTTTTAAATAGTTACTAAGGGAAATCACTTCCCCTGATTAAGACTATAAATAATGACACCATCACTGCATTGATTGATGCTAGTTCAACAACTTCAATGTTAGATAGGAATGAATTATTATAATACCCACGAATACCTTTGTGGTATCCAATATCATTTTCTTCATTTGAACTCGCAAATAACCCAAGAAATTACGACTAATTTGCCTCTGATGACCAGCAATATTTGATAACCAATCTTTTAATGCACTTATAGGGCAAAACATTCTCAATCCATTAAATGATGTTATTGAGTTTTATCAGAATACATACAATACAATTAATATTAATACTATACAATTTTAAAATGGTTTACCACACTCTGAAGAGGTAAATCAAATTGAAATAATCGAAATAGTTGAAAGCAATGATTTCAATCAAGAGAAAAGTAATGCTCTAACTCAAATTTTGAGTAAACTTCGAAGATTAATATTTCTTGAAACATTATTGAACATCAGATAAAAGTAATAATGTATGAACCTTATATATTGTAAGATTTATAGATGTCCTCAAATACATGAACAAGAAGTATATAATCAAATTGAAAGAATATTACAACAGGAAATAATACGTAGAAGCAATTTTCCAAATAATGCTCCTTTATGGCTTGTACCAAAAAAAGAAAACCGAACAGTAAAAAACGTCTTAAAATTAGGTTATTGACTACAGCAAATTAACTGAAAATACAGTAAACGATAAGTTTCCCATCCCCAATATAAAAGTTATATTAGATAAGTTAGGAAGAGCGCAATATTTTTCTACTATTGATCTTGTGAAATGCACTTACCAAATTCTTGTTCAGGAACAAGCTAGGGAAAAGACAGCGTTTTCTTCCCCCACGGGCATAACGAATTTAATTGGATGCCTTTTGAGCTTAAAAGCGCTTTTTCCACATTTAAACGACTCATAAATACAGTTCTAAAATAAAAAAATAAATAGAATTTGTGACTAGTTTTTCCACTAGTTTTTCGGAACATGTTAGTCATATCCAAACAATTCTCCCAAAAAACTTTCTGAAGCAAATGCCTTTTTTTCAAAGAACGTTTATTGGTCTTGTTTTAACCCCGAAGGACAACAAAACTTAATTGTCTTAAAAAGGTTCATTAAATATTTTAAAAAGTATGCTAAACACATCTTTGTGATTGCATTTGATAAATTAAAGAGGATTATTATGGAGTCACCGGTACTTAAGAATCCAAACTTCAAGAATAAGTGGCAGCTAATATAGCTTTAGGCGCTATTTTGCAACAAGGTGGACATCATATTTGTTAAGCCTGTCGTACATTAAATGATCATGAAAAAAACTATTCTTCTCTACAAAAAGAATTATAAGCTATAGTGTGAGCAACAGCTTATCTCCGCCCATATCTAACTAATGGTAAATTTAACATTTTGTCCGATCATTAACTACTTAAGTGGCATCTAATTTAATGTAATGGAAAAGAATTTAATGAATTACTTTATAGATGGCTTGTTAAGTTTAGTGAATTTAATATAAACGTATCATTGCAACGACGAAATTTGTACCGTATATAAAACTGAATCTCGTACCTCTTAAGAAAACAATGTTGACGACATATGCAAGTACACAACACACACAGTTTAAGGACTTTGCGGATAAAACTATTTTAGGTACTCAAGAAACAGTTGTTAATAGATATAAAACGCAGATAATTCTAACAGATAAAAAACTATGGAGTTTGAAATTAAGAATAGAAACAAGAAAATTTATTTGAATCTTAATGATCTTGAAAATAGAATGGAAGAAATTTTGAAAAGTCACATCATAAAAAAAACTTGGCATATTTAGTGAATAAAATGATTATCAATATAATAAATTTCAAAACAAAATTATCCAAACTTTCGAAGGCAAAATAAATTGAGAACGAAGGAGTTATACACAGTGGTGCTCATACACTTATCATGCAAAAAAATTGTTAACTTAAAATTTAACCAGTATTCCTTATATTTTTAATAAATTTTGTTTAAAGTTGAGTAGAAAGACCTTTCTGCTTAAGAACAGTGAGGCAACGCTTTAACATTACCTCCACAAGGCGTGCTAATTGCTAAGGTGTGATTTTTACCATTCTTATTATAAAACTTGCTAAAATCGTTTTATTTGCCTTTAGTTTTGGGCAACTACTGGTTTAAGCATCCCCCACAAGTTTTCCATAGGGTCAAGGTCGGGACCTTTCGGTGGTCATTACAAAACGTTGATTCTTTCTTGGTTAAGCCACGACTTGACTATCTTCCAGCATTGCTTCGAGTCGTTATCCTGTTGAAAATCCATGCAACTGCCAAATTTTCAGACAATTTTTTATGCAAGTTGTTTCTAATAACGTTTCGGTACATATCACCGTTCATAATGCCTTTAATCTTCACCAGCGGACCTATGATCAAAGCGACACCATGTTTAATGGTCTTCTTAGTAGACTTCGGACTTTATTGACTGTTGGGAGGACGTTGTGCTTATTGTTTTTCATCACTTTCAAACGTTTCGGTACATATCACCGTTCATAAAGCCTTTAATCTTCACCAGCGGACCTATGATCAAAGCGACACCATGTTTAACGGTCTTCTTAGTGGACCTCGGACTGAATTGACTGTTGGGAGGATGTCGTGAATATTGTTTTCCATCACTTCCAAAGACATTTAGTTTGGTTTCGTCGCTCTAAACAATCATGTTTTGGGAACTGGGATCTTTGCCAATATGCTCTGTGGCGATTTTCGGTCGGATTTGTGTGTTTTTAGCCATATATTAATTAAACTTAAGAAAATAAACAGCACAAATTTTTACAAAATAAACACAAGTTTGATGATTATAGCTCAAGGTGGCTACAGTATATGAGCACGTAATTTTGGAGATAGTTCAGTATTTTTTAAGTTTTTCATTTAATATATATTTTTTTAACTTGCATATTGTTAAATTAGAATACTGATAAATAGAAGTAATGTGACAAAAGAAATTGGAGCTGAGAAATAAAATCTTTTGATGATTTTTGTTCAAAATTCTTGTTTTACTTCATGTGGCTTAATTATATGAGCACCACTATATAAAGAAATTGAACAAATTCAAATAAATGAGAATTACCAACCAGACTATATTCGAACTATACTTGGGTAGCTCATGAGTGAGTGAGCCAAAATGAATGGCTCACTGAACTGAGCCACTGAGCTAGTTCATTCAATATGGCTCAGTTTCGCTCACTAGCTCAGTTTGGCTCACCAGTTCAGTTTGGCTCACCAGTTCAGTTTGGCACACTAGCTCAGTTTGGCTCACCAGTTCAGTTTGGCACACTTGCTCAGTTTGGCTCACCAGTTCAGTTTGGCTCACCATTTTAATTTAAAAACCAAGCATCCAGCAGCTCTTGATATCGTTATACGTCAAAACGTGGAAAGCTCAGTTGTTTTGGAAACTTCTCAACAAAAAATTACTTCGTTTGTCTGTAAGCCAATTCCGGCGAGCAAATCTTCGCAGATTGACCGGCAATTGGTCAAAACGATTGCTAAGGGTCACCATGCCTTGAGAATGGTGGAGGAACCTGAGTTCCAAAAACTTATAAAAGACGTCTCACACTCTCCAGGCTATACCCTCCCGACAAGGAAGACGTTGACGAATGTTTTGCTCCCCAAAATTCGGGATGAGTTTGCTGGTGCTATTATAGATCAGCTCAGTGCAGCTACAGCGGTCTGCCTTACGACAGATGGCTGGACATCAGTTGCCAACGAGAGCTACCTCGCAATGACAGCGCACTTTATTGAAAAAGAGCAAACGGTGCTGAAATCGTATACCTTAGCTTGCCAAGAATTTTCCGAATCCCACACCTCTGAAAATCTTTGTGAATTTATAAACAACACCGTTGCAAAATGGGGCATAGAGAACAAAATAGTCGCAATAGCATCTGATAACGTCGCTAATATTGTTGGTGCCATTCGAATGACAAATTGGAGTCATGACAGGTGTTTCGCCCATACCCTAAATTTGATTGCTCAAAAGCCATTGAGAAAAATGAGTAGCGTACGCACAAAAGCTAAAGCGATTGCTGAATATTTTAACCGCAGCTCATCTGGCCAAAAAAAATTGAAGGAAATGCAAGCTTTGTTTAAGTTGCCTGAACTAAAAATAAGCCAAGACGTGACTACACGTTGGAATTCAACGTTCAAAATGTTCCAAAGACTGTCAATCTCAAAGGAGGCGGTGGTGGCAGTACTGTCGACCCGAACCGATTTGATATTGACACCAGAAGAGTGGAATTTTATTCATGGAGTTCTTCCTATTTTGCAGCCATTTTATCACATAACCGAGGAAATTTCGGCGGAGAAAACTGTGACTCTGTCCAAAATAATAGTTATTATTGGCTTAATGCAAAAAAAAAAGGTTCACCTCAAGCCAAACGGTGAAAGATCCCATTGTGATGGAGGTTTGCAAAGAGATTATATTGGATATGAATGACAGGTTTCAGAATTGCGAGGCAAATGTGTTGTTTGCGGAGAGCACAAGTTTAGATCCCAGATTTAAAGGAAGGTGTTTTAAATCTGCGAACGCTTTTAAAAAATCGGTAGCAGATATAAAAAAAAATGAATATCAATGTGTTCAGACGCTGCACAAACCGCAATTGTAACTGGCAATGACGATACTGACACAACTTCAAATGGGGACGACGTATGGGCTGAGTATGACAGCTCCTTTCTTCAAGTCAGTCAGCCCAGCAACACCACAGCAGCAGTTACACGGGAAATGGATAAATATCTTGCCGAGGAGTATATTTATCGAAAGGACGATCCCTTAGTATGGTGGAACCAGCGAAAATCGCAGTATCCCTTACTTTATCCGTACAGGTTAAAACGACTATGCATAGTCGCTACGTCTGTGCCATGTGAGCGCATTTTTTCCAGCGCAGGTGAAACACTGCGAAAAAGAAGGTCTTTACTGAAACCAAAGAACGTCGAAAGCCTGATGTTTTTGCATAGCAACATGTAAATTTTGAGTAAGGATTTTTTTAAAATCACAAACCGCATACCTAATCAGTTCCTTTTTTTATAGCCCTGGTATAATATACATATATAATCTCTCATAGGTCGCATTGAATGGACCTCATAAAATTTATATTTTTATTTATATTCTTTTTAATTTTCTGTTATATTTCATCTCATAATTTTGTTATATTCCCAATGAAGGGATCTAAAAAATAAATACACATATATATAAAAAAAAATGTTTTTAAATACATATGTAAGTTTCTTAAAAAGCTTAAAATATAAGATATTTTATTTCAGTTTACCAAACTGGTTGCAGCAAGTGAGCCATTGAGCCATATGAGTGAGTTGGCTTACTTCGAAAAAAAGAACGAGTGAGCCGGTTCAACTCAATGAGCTGCTTTTACCAAGTATTATTCGAACAAATGCGCTTGTAAAAATCCCAAAGAGGATGTTTTGAAAAATTGATCACTGATAATGAATTTAATAGTGTAAACACTAAAAGAAACTTAGAAATGAGACCATAGAAATTCATTTTGTAAAACCGAAAACGCTGGTTACAGGCCTTAAATGGAATTGTGAAGCGTGCCGGGACGTAGAAATGGATAAGCGTCTATTTATGCGGCCGACGAGAGAGGGACTTAAGTCCCTGTCGGCTGGTTTTCTAAAATTCCGTGATGAGTTTTCGTCTCTGGAAACTCAGTTCAATAGTTATAAACTATTAAACAAATCATCGAAGCGGAAGAAGACCATCCCAGTGGACTTCTCTCCCAATCCGCCGGCATCTCTGCTTCTACCGGTTCCTGCATTGTTGAATGACCCCATAACTCCAAAGACTCAGCAACTGATATCGTTTAGGAGTCCAGCAGTTGCTGGAGTTGCGGGGACGATTGACATTTCCCCCGGTAATAGTGCCCCGGAAGCTGATTCGATATCGGTTGTAGTTTCCAATGTGTCCGGGCGAATATCCTCTCCTGGGATATTCCTAATAAAGTTTTAACTAGTCATTCCACCAAAAAAGCAACTCTTTGTTTCGCGGCTCGACTCCAATATGACATCAGATGATGTCATAGGCCATATCCGGGCAAAAGTCGTAGAGCCAAACATTCTTTTAGAATCGCCTGCGATTAGTCCGGACCAAAACCTAATTGAAAACCTATGGAAAATAGTGTCACTCAAGGTTTACAGGAAAACCCGTCCGTTCGATACTGTAAAGCACCTTTAAAAGGTAATAACATTTCCCCTTCTACTCTACAAAACTTGTAAAATTCAATGACAAGCCGAACTAATCAAATGCTTGTTTAAAAGGGAAAACATGATAACTTTGAAAAAAATTTATTGGTTAAGTCAACAAATTATTTAATTTTCCTTTCTTTTTGTCAAATTGCACATAGTAACTTATATCATATGAAATTAACTTTGTTAATGAAATACATTAAGTTTCTAAAAGTTAATTTAAAAACGAACTGTTATATTTCTTTAAGAGCAAATTCATTCTAAAAAAGTTGAAAAATTGAAAAATTATTATTATGTAGCTTTTTTGTTAGTAATGACAATGCATATATACTTAATTTGCTAAAGTATATATACAAGTTAAGGTCGGGTTCCAGTGTTGAGAGTTTACCAACAGTTTTATTTAACTTAACACTATGTTTTCCAGATAGTTCACAATTGTACTTTATTCTCTTAGACTTTATTTTGGTTTGGTATTCAAATGAATTGCTTTCGGCTTCCCCCCATAGGGAATGTCAGCAGTGTTTAGCTAAAACCAGTTGGGAATTATACGAGAAACTTGTGTAAATAATTATACACAATTCCGTAGTGTGCTTTTCTGGGTTAATAGCCTACTAGGCTAGTAAGGGGTGTTAACTCCTTCCTCCTTCAAGATCTGCATCCCGCAGATTATTGGATTGTTGCAGCTCAAGACGGTGACCAAGTGGTCACAAGGGTGGGGGAAGTCGCGTGGCGGAATGTTGGGGCCACTTGTAGAGTGTGGGACATTAACTCCTCCCCTTTTCCGAGATCTGCGTCCCGCAGATCAGAGGGTTGCAACAGTCGTCGGTTGCTCATGGGGTGTTGATGGAACCAGCTTGGTGAGAGCCGGTAGGCCCTTTGGTGAGGTTATTTTTCTCCATCCCAGGTAAAGTAATAAAAGCGTGCCCGATGCGATGATAGCTTCACCGACCACAGTGGGTTGTAGGCCTTTTGACATTCTGTAGAGTTGTATGATATTCTGTTGGGAAAAATTGTGCACGTACTCCAGGGACGGTATGTAGCTTATGGCCGTGATGTTGGTGAGGGCTGCAGGCATTACCATAAAATGTGACATTGACCGGCTTGTGTAGGTTCGCCCTTTAACAGTTATCGTCTCGTTCCCAAGTGGACGATGAGTGAGCCAACCAGATGTCGTTTTTTAGTGCTTGCAATCACTTTTCCATTAAAGCATGTAAGGATTATAGTGCCTTCATCTGTCAAGGTGATGGTCTCCTGGTTACTTCTCAATTAACCACATTGTGCATTGCGCCCATTCAGTAAACGCGGTATGCGTTCAGAGTCTTTCAACCAATGAAGGTCGGTTTCCTCGCTATAACCACAGTGTTATAGTCCAGGATGAGTTCTTTTCTTTTTTTTCCCTTTTTTTTTCTTTTTCTTTTTATTTTTCATTTTTTTTTTTTTTTTTTTTATAAAATATTGTCCACCTCCTGGTGGTCCAGTAAATTAGTGTTCACGCTTCCCTCTCTCGCCAGTTGGCAGGCTCTTGTAATTTCATGTGTTTGTTCAAAAATAATAACGGCCCGGTGTGGGATCGAGGTGGCCTCATGGACGTCGCCGTCTAAAGAGTTTATTTTCCCAATGAGGGAGTTTAGCCTCTGGAGCGTTTCTCCCTAAAAACGGTCATTCCAATCTGCCGCATCCGGGGATCCAGCTAGCCACTTCCATGCCGGATGCGTAAAGGTGCAACGGTTAGTCTCCGGATTTCTTCCCTTGTCGCATTTAATTAATGCTGGGCTAGCAGAGACGTTCTCTGGTCGGCCAGCGAGGCAGCGTCGTCGGCAACAGCATCAATCAGAGGTTGGAAGTTCTGAAGATTGATGATATGCGCGAGTTTAAATATTTCGTTGACCCTCCATTCCAATCCCAACTGAAGGGAAACAACCGGGGATTTGTATTCAAAAGAATGGGCGGCTTCTGCCCATTGGATGGTAGGGAACCTTTTTGTTTTGACGCCAAAGAGATTTCATAAAGGTATAGGGTTCTTAAGGCTAGGGGGTTGTGAAGAGTGCCAATCTTACTTAAACTAGTTATGTATTATTTCTCTCTTAATTTTCTATATTTTCGTATCTTGTATAAATTTCTAAGTTGGGTTAGGTTTGGATTTTATGTGCGCTTTGTGGAAAAGTTTTCCCGACTTTGTGCGGACCGTTACTCTTTTGTCCTCGGCTATTTCTTCCCTATTGAACAGTTTCTTGTCTTTAGTCTTAATTTGTTTGTTTTTAATAAAGACTTCTTCCCCCTTTTTATACCGCTCAAGCTTTCTGCTCTTATTCTGCCTTTCGAGAGTGCGTTCCTGACTGTGCTGGATTAATCCCCTAACGTCCTCTAGGGTTTCCCGTTTAAAAGAAAAATATCAACGGGCTTTCTCCTAATGATAGAGTGAATGGTAGTATTGTATCTATCCACTGCCATGTGAACGAGATCGATGACTTTCAAAGTCGGGAACTCGCTCTTGAGGCACCTGTAGATTTCTAGGAACGTAGAATGAAACCTCTCTACTTTCCCGTTCGCCTCACTTCTCTGTGTTGGGGTATGATATAGTTCTATATCCAAGGAGCCCAAATAATTAAGGACAGTAGGGCAAAGTAGCCCTCGCTCGTTGTCCATGACCAAAACCCTAGGAACAGTGAAGTAGTGGAGGACTTCCACTAACTTTTCACGCAGCTGTAGAGCTGATTTAGAATCTAGAAGGAATAGTTTAGCGAACTTAGAAAATTTGTCTATGCAACTCAAGAATCGATGCGAAAATGTCTATGTGTAAAATTTCGCACGGGTAAGACGGTAAGGAGGTAGGCTGTAGTGGGGGTTTGTTAGGGTGCCTATCATATTTGTACAATTTGCATACCTGGCAGGCGTGTACCAGAGTTTTAATTTTATGAGACATTTTTGGGAAATAGAACTGTTCTAGCACTTGGAGCCTAACTTCTTTGGGGTTCCTATGCGCCCTGCGGTGAGCATTGTCGATTACCCCACGAATTTCGTCCTCATTAATTAAATCTTTTACTAACCTTTGTGAGATTCTTATTTTAAAACTCGTAAAAGAGTCCAAGTAGCTCGTTTGAAGAAGCTGAAGGTGAGATTCTGGGATTTTTATCCCATTTATCAAGGATGGGTTGAGGTATTGCTTTAGTAAATCTGTTATTTCGGAGATGTCGAAAGACCTTAGAGGAAGGATATGGCGCGTAAAGCCGGTGTGCGGGTTCCCGCACGCGTAGGTTGTAGCGTTTGGGTCGAAAACAATTTCATTTCTATACACATTTAGCGGAACTTCTACATGTGGAATAAGATCCGAGGCGTCTTGTGCAGCACTATGCATGGTGGCTAAAGAGTCGATGTCGGAGTTATGCGAAACGAGTAAATTCGACTGATCATGGTCAATTGTTATGGTTGGGGCGGGGATACGCGAGAGGGCATCAGCGACCACGTTCGTGGACCCTGGTTTGTAAATGAGTTCGTGGTTGTACTCTTCGATTCTTGCCTTCCAACGCTTTAGTTTTGCATTGAAGTTCCTGCTGCTCATGGCGTAGGTGAGCGGTTGGTGGTCAGTGTAAATTTTAACTGAGGCCGCCCCATACAAATAAGCTCTTAAATTGTCGAGGGCCCAAACTATCGCCAGCATTTCCTTCTCAATAGTCGCGTAATTTTCCTCGGTCCTAACGAGGGATCTTGAAATGTACGAAATCGGGCGTTCTGTACCCGCGATGTTTTGCGACAGTACTGCACCCACTGCGACGTTGGAAGCGTCGGTATTGAGATGAAAGGGCTTTGAAAAGTCCGGGAAGGCTAATACCTCTGACGAAGACAGGAGCGTTTTAAGATCCTGAAATGCTTGGAGAGCTGGTTGGTCGAGTTCGACCGGAATTTCTTTCGATTTGGACGCCCTGATTCGCGCGTTTTCTCCTCTAGTGAAATTTGTTAGAGGTTTGGCGATTTTTGCATAGTCTTTTATGAACTTCCTGTAACAGGAAGTCATGCCCAGGAAAGATTTTAGTTGCTTTAAAGTCGTGGGGGTGGTATTTTTAACACCGCCTCAACTTTGGCTTGGGGCATTTTTCAGCCCAAAAGGTAAACTCAAAAACTCGTATCGCCATTGGAAGTAGAGAAGGCGGTCTTTGGAATGTCCATCGAATCCATGCGAATCTGATGAAATCCCGAAGTCAAATCTAATGTAGTGAAGTATTTTGCCCGACCTAAGCTGGCAAGTGTAGCCGTAATGTCAGCTATCGGGTACCTGTCTGAAATAGTAACTGCGTTCAGTCTCTTGTAATCAATGACCATACGAAACTGCTTTTCCCCATTGGGTTTCGGCTTTTTTGGTACTACCCAAACTGGGGAGTTATATGGGCTTTCGGAAGGTCGTATTATACCGTCCCGCAGAAGGTCTCCCACTTGTCTTTCTATCTCATCTCTCATATGGAAGGGGTAGGGGTAAAATCTAGAAAAAACTGGTACATCCGTTTGAGTGCGAATCGTGGCTTTAACTCCGGTATTAATGGCTTTAGTTGGGGAGAGGGGTTCAAATATTGTACTAAATTCTTCAACAAGGTGGCATTCCTCCAAGGTGGTTCTGGTGGACTCGGGGTGCTCCCCCTCAAGAAGGATGTTAGCTTGATTGGATGGGCGGTTCTGTAGGGGTACGACAACGCCCGGGTGTATGGTAAGGGTATCATTTTCCCTGTCGATCTTTGCTCCGAGATGCTTTAGAGTATCGTCCCCGATGATTCCATCGAAGGTTACTAAATTCGGAAGCACATAAAAAGTAAGGGGGGTGTCGTTGCCTAATGGGGCAAAGAAGGCACCCTCGAGAAAATGGGTTATAGAGATGGGGCCGCCCGCAGACTGTACCAAGAACGGGTTTGATAATTGAGTGGCTCCCTTTGCGAGAATCGGACAGACAAAATTTTTGTTCGCTCCAGTATCTATTAGAAACTGTAGCGTTGCCCCATCTCTCCCAAGGTGCCCTATGTACGGTACACTTGAGAGGCGTCGGTCATAAAATTCACCTCGTCACAAATTATGGGCGCGTCCTCTCCTGTGGGTCCATTCAATGAAGTAACGGAGTTGTAAGATTGGCCTACAATATCTCTCCTGCTTAAGTTTTCGTCACGACCACCGTCGTCATTAGGAGGAGTCGGGTAGACCCCGGCTGTATCCTGGGTGGTGTGTGGCCCACCTATGTGGAATAACCGTTGGGATTTGCGGAAGGGGTTGTGAGAATCAGGGTGTGATCTTTTGATGCTTCCGTCGTTTCCCACATAAGGGAAGCGAGTACGAGACTGTCCAGAACCATGTGGCTCCATTTTTATCGCTGGTCTGTCACCCGGTATATTGTTCCGTGGAATTTCTGAGGCCTTTGGGACGCGGTAAGGGGCTGCGGTTCTTTGGTTGTAATACCCCCCGGGGGCGATAGGTCTCGAGTAGGAGGTGTTCGAGAATTGTTGTCGAGAGAATGATGGTCTAAAGGTCGGACATGATTGATGATAAGGGTATTGGGGCTTAAAATTGGGGTTCTGGAATGTGTTTTTTGTTGAGGGGCTGAAACTATCTAACTCAATTGCTATAGCGTATGCCTCAGCCAATGTCTTTGGGCGGTTAACCGTCACTAGTTTAGGCATCTCCGGAGATAGTCCTCTAATGAAGGCGCGTTGTGCCCTTTCTCTGCTTGCATTAATCATGGCGTGCATGATAGCCTCCTCTTGCTGTTCATTCCTTAACTTCCCTACAATTAGCGAAAGTTGTTTGCTTATTTTCGCGTAATATGCTTCCAGGCTACTATTTCCCTGTACTAACGAACTTAGCTCATCCTCCAACAACCCTACGTCTTTCTTATCCTCGTAATGGGCCGAGAGTTCCCTTTTGATGGCGTCCCAATTGTCGTTTGGCGTGCCACTAGACACCAAGATCTCATCGGCCTCGCATCTTTGACCTCAAGTGTAAAATAATTGCTCTATAAATAGGCTTATTTCTGACTATTTCGTAGTCGGTTACTATCATCTCGGCCTTGCGTATCCAAGACTGGTAGCACCCGGCTTCCCCTGAGAAGGCTTTCATGTCCCTCGCGCAGTCGGGCAGAGTCGCTACCTGCCTGAGGTCGACCTCTGTCGCTGGCCGCGTTGGGGGGCCCGACAACCTCAGCCAGTGGTTCTGCGTTGTTAACTTCTAGAATCATAACTTTTTCCTTCTGCTTTCTCAATTCCTCGGTTAATGTTGCCACCTGAGCTACCAGGGCAGTCAACGATTCCTTCATAGCTTCCATAGTTTGTTAATTCTCCTAATTTATTCTCCCCTTTTTGTTTTTAACTTTGTGTACCTAGACTTTTGTTGAGTAACGAAGTCCCGCAAAAAAAAAAAAAAAAAAAAAAAATTTGTGTCAAGATGATACTTTAGATTTTTTGTTTGTTTTTTTTTTTTTTTTTAACTTTGTTTTTTTTTTGTTTGTTTATTTTTCTCTTTGTTTTTTTGTTTGGTTTTTTTTTGACTTTTTTTTTTTTACTTTTTTTTCGGCTTTGACTCAATTAGCTGTCAATTGTCAATTAAATTACATAATTTTGTTAATTAATTTTCTTTTTTTTTTTCCTCTTCAATTTTATTTTAGTTAAGTTTTTTTAAAAATTTTCAGTAATTTGTTAAGTAGTAAAGTCGATATGCGCAATATTTTTCTTAGAATTTTAAATAGAATTAAGTTTATTTATTTCCTTTTTTTTTTCTTAAAAATGGGTTGTTAAAGGTTAAATTAAATTAAGGGCCCTCTTCACTCACCCGTGTTGATGAATTATGGTTTTTTTTTTTTTTTTTTTTTTAAGAAAGGTGTTGTGGATAGTTGTTTGTTGTTAGTTTGTGTTGTAGGTTTCTCTATATCTGTGCGCTGAGGATGAAATAAAAGTGAATTAGTTTCATTGTTAAAAAAATTTTTGAACTTCTTAATTCTATGCTATTTAGGGCGTTTTTTCTCTTTTTTTTTTCTTTTTGAGCAAGTGTTTCTTTTACTAACTTTTGTCACAAAATAAGAAAACATTTTGCATAGGAAGTGAGTACACGCGAGCCGCCTTTTGCCATGCCCCCCTATGCCGGTTAAGGGAGGCTCCCATTATCCCTTTTGGCTCGAGCCTACTGGGGTGGGAGAAGCTCCACACTCTCGCTGTGGAGAGTACCGTCGGCGGAAGACACAGTCGGTGGCCTAGACTCTCGCAACTACACTTTTCATACAGATTTTTTTTTTTTAATTCTTTAATCAATTTTTTTATTTTTGCAATTTTGTTATTATATTTTTATTATCTCTTCCACTTTCCCTTTTTCTAATCCCACTTCTTTATTCGCGCGTGAGCTGCCTTCTGGCATGCCCTCCTATGCCGGTTGAGGGAGGCTCCCATTATCCCTTTTGGCTCGGGCCTACTGGGGTGGGAGTGACTCCACATCCTCCCATTGGAGGATACCGTCGGCAGAAGACACGCCTGGCGACCACTGCTCACACGCACTTCAATTTCTTTCCCCTTTATTTTTCCTTTTTCGTTTTATTTTTTTCTTATTTTTTGCTTTACTCTTGGGATTATTTTTCATTTCATAATTTGTGTTTCGAATTTCTACTTTATTTTTTTCTTTTTCCTTTTGCATGTTTTCTTATTTTTTGCTTTGCTCATTTGTGTTTTATTCTTGGAATAATTTTTTTTGCATAATTTTTTGTTTTTAGATTTCCTTAAAACTAATTAATAAAAAGTAACTGTTCACAGCCTGCCACCGTCGGGGCGGTTTAACATTTTTTTGTTGCAATTTTTACAGAGAAAAACAAAAACGAGATCTTTATTGTTCACTTTATTGTTGAAGTTTCAATTTTTCACTGTCTTTGGTCATTTTTAATTTCCTTTTTAGTTTTTTTTTTTCTGACCGTGTTCGCTTTATTTTTCGTTTTTGATTTTTTAGTTGTCTTTTGTCACATTGTTCATCGAGATATTTTTTTTTTTTTTTACATAACCGCCTCCGGCCACGGATGCACAAAGATATACCCTCGGCAGCCGCGGCAGGAGACGGTCCCTGCTCGGGCGCCAGTTAAGGTCGGGTTCCAGTGTTGAGAGTTTAACAACAGTTTTATTTAACTTAACACTATGTTTTCCAGATAGTTCACAATTGTACTTTATTCTCTTAGACTTAAGTTGTTTTGGTATTCGAATGAATTGGTTTCGGCTTCCCCCCATAGGGAATGTCAGCAGTGTTTAGCTAAAATCAGTTGGGAATTATACGAGAAACTTGTGTGAACAATTATAAACAATTCCGTAGTGTGCTTTTCTGGGTAAATATTTAATAATAGCCTACTAAGGTAATAAGGGGTGTTAACTCCTCCCTCCTTCAAGATCTGCGTCCCGCAGATTATTGGATTGTTGCAGCTCAAAACGGTGACCAAGTGGTCACAGGGGTGGGGGAAGTCGCGTGGCGGAATGTTGGGGCCACTTGTAGTGTGTGCGACATTAACTTACATATATATTTTGAAATAAGAAAAACAACTTTAACATTTAATAAACGTTTACATACCAATGTTAATAATGCTGAAGTGGATAAGGTCAATTGTAGCCAGTTCAAAAATTATAATTAAAAACAAAGCATTAATTCCGAATCAATGTCTTTGTCAAAGAATTGTTCTTACATTACAAATTTTTAAATAGTTACTAAGCGAAATCACTTCCCCTGCTTAAGACTATAAATAATGACACCATCACTGCATTGATTGATGCTAGTTCAACAACTTCAATGTTAGATAGGAATGAATTATTATAATACCCACGAATACCTTTGTGCTATCCAATATCAATTTCTTCATTTGAACTCGCAAATAACCCAAGAAATTACGACTAATTTGCCTCTGATGACCAGCAACATTTGATAACCAATCTTTTAATGCACTTATAGGGCAAAACATTCTCAATCCATTAAATGATGTTATTATACAATTTTAAAATGGTTTACCACACTCTGAAGAGGTAAATCAAATTGAAATAATCGAAATAGTTGAAAGCAATGATTTAAATCAAGAGGAAAGTAATGCTCTAACTCAAATTTTGAGTAAACTTCGAAGATTAATATTTCTTGAAACATTATTGAACATCAGATAAAAGTAATAATGTATGAACCTTTATATTGTAAGATTTATAGATGTCCTCAAATACATGAACAAGAAGTATATAATCAAATTGAAAGAATGTTACAACAGGAAATAATACGTAGAAGCAATTTTCCAAATAATGCTCCTTTATGGCTTGTACCAAAAAAGAAAACCGAACAGTAAAAAACGTCTTAAAATTAGGTTATTGACTACAGCAAATTAACTGAAAATACAGTAAACGATAAGTTTCCCATCCCCAATATAAAAGTTATATTAGATAAGTTAGGAAGAGCGCAATATTTTTCTACTATTGATCTTGTGAAATGCACTTACCAAATTCTTGTTCAGGAACAAGCTAGGGAAAAGACAGCGTTTTCTTCCCCCTCGGGCATAACGAATTTAATTGGATGCCTTTTGAGCTTAAAAGCGCTTTTTCCACATTTAAACGACTCATAAATACAGTTCTAAAATAAAAAAATAAATAGAATTTTTGACTAGTTTTTCCACTAGTTTTTCGGAACAGGTTAGTCATATCCAAACAATTCTCCCAAAAAACTTTCTGAAGCAAATGATTTTTTTTCAAAGAACGTTTTTTAGTCTTGTTTTAACCCCGAAGGACAACAAAACTTAATTGTCTTAAAAAGGTTCATTAAATATTTTAAAAAGTATGCTAAACACATCTTTGTGATTGCATTTGATAAATTAAAGAGGATTATTATGGAGTCACCGGTACTTAAGAATCCAAACTTCAAGAATAAGTTGCAGCTAATATAGCTTTAGGCGCTGTTTTGCAACAAGGTGGACATCATATTTGTTAAGCCTGTCGTACATTAAATGATCATGAAAAAAACTATTCTTCTCTACAAAAAGAATTATAAGCTATAGTGTGAGCAACAGTTTATCTCCGCCCATATCTAACTAAAGGTAAATTTAACATTTTGTCCGATCATTAACTACTTAAGTGGCATCTAATTTAATGTAATGGAAAAGAATTTAATGAATTACTTTATAGATGGCTTGTTAGGTTTAGTGAATTTAATATAAACGTATCATTGCAACTACGAAATTTGTACCGTATATAAAACTGAATCTCGTACCTCTTAAGAAAACAATGTTGACGACATATGCAAGTACACTACACACACAGGTTAAGGACTTTGCGGATAAAACTATTTTAGGTACTCAAGAAACAGTTGTTAATAGATATGTCGGAGATAAATTAGGGTATTGCACTGTCTGGCATACCTTTTCGTACCGTACTCGGTTGTCCCTCTCTACTTCAGTCTCATACGTCATTCTTGTAATATTAGGCTGGTAACATTAAGTACAGTTACAGTGACTTCGGTCATGTAAGTCTTGTAGTGAGTATTGTCATGTTAATTTGACGTTGACTGTTGAGTCCTAGAAGTTTGCTTAGTCATGCAGGTGTTGTAGTATTAGTGAATATCTGACTGTGTATTTCAGCGGGATGACAGTCCGACTGTCATCGAGTGTGGTCCGGTGTAATGCTAAGGCAGTTGAGACTGCGTAATCAGTCTGCAACAGAAAGCCAAGGTGTCCGGAACTCGCTGCGCTAGAAATGGACAATAATAATTCAACCTCAACCGGAGGAATTGAGAATACTCCGACATCAGAAGTGGGATCTAACTCCAGGCCAACAATTATGGAGGAACAATTTCTTTTTCTATTGGAGCAGCAGAATCGAAACTTCTTGGAGCTGGCAAAAACTTTGCAAGTGTCGTCCAGTGAGCCTCGACAAAATGGCGGCCCGGCCCTGCCGAAATTTATCTCGGAATTGGCTGGTGCTGACGCTTTGCAGTGGTGTGCTACGGTGGACATAATTTTAAACGAAACACCGCTACAAGGCAGCGCGTTAATCTTGGCGTTGTCGAAATCTCTGGAAGGGAACGCGTCGCAGTGGTTATCCCAGATCTGTTACCCAGGCATCACGGGGCAACAATTCAGACAGCTTTTCGAGCAGAGGTACGAATCAACTGAGACACCGGCGGCAACAATTTTAAACTTGCTGAACGGTCGTCCAAATACGGATGAGTGTCTGGCTGTGTATGCGAGTCGGCAAATGACGTCACTGATGACAAAATGGCGTAACATGAGCCACGAACAAATTGCTGTGTCGGTAGTGCTTGGGCATTTAGCAAGCTATGATGGCAGACTGCAACGACTGGCTTACACTGGCAACATTACTGGCAGGCGAGATTTGCAGTCAGAATTACAAGTTTTCTCATTCGGAAAAAAACGACCAAATTTCCCTGACAAAAATTCAAATGCCAAGCGTGCTAAGATGGAGCCTATCAAATGCTATTCTTGTGGAAAGCTTGGGCACAGGAAGGCGGAATTCAGAATGAAGAACCCATCGACATTTGGAGAAGATCGTCGAACGTTGTCGCAGCGAACAAAAACTGTAACGTGTTATCGATGTCATGAGCAGGGCCACAACTCTACCCGATGCCCTAACAATTCAACCGGTGATGATGCAGAATTAAAGATACGCGAGTGGAGCTATGAGTAATCAATGTACCCAAAGTAATCATGGTGCAACGAGGTGAGAAATTTCCGATTATTTTCGATTAAGGGACCGAATACTGAAACAGAATTAATAATGTTGTTTCGCTATGAAGGCTTGATGTTGGCAGTATTGTTTGCTCTATTCAAATTATAACTAATGTCATAATTAATGAAAGTTGTCTCGAAATATTTTTACATGTGGTACGAGACGATAATATTAAGATTAGCATTGTAATTGGACGTGAGATTTAGCACAAGAATATTCGGCTATTATATCAATTGACGGTTTTTAATTATTAAAAAACAAAACCTTTAACGTTTGCTGACTTTAATAATTTAACAACAAAATTACTAAGGCAAGTCCCTTTTGAACTTTTAATAGAACGGTAACGAAACTGAAGTAAACCTAGATGAAGAAAAATAAATCTCAGTCTAGGTTTGAGAAAAACAAAGAAAAGGTAGTCAGGTTCAGTGAGTTCAGTGAGACTATGCTTTAATTAAGAATAGCTTGTAACGTTTAAGAAGGCAATTTCTACATTTTTAATATTCACATGATATTTTACGAAGAATGCCAGATGGGCAGGTACCAAGCGAGCTGGATATCGACGGAATTGAGTGTGATTCATCTGATGATACAGTTGAAAGAGACTGTGAAGAAACGGGTGAAACAGACCGTATGTCTTAGTGGATAAGATATTAGAAAGATGATGAGTTGAGAAAGTATTTTGTGGTCGATGCTACGTGGTGGTGCCTTGCCTAGGATTCTTTAACGAAATGCGAAAGTGTTTATTAACAATAATGTAGAACAAATGAGAAGTTGAATAACTGAAATCCGCTTAGAAGGTAATGTGCTAAATTTTAGAATGTGAATTAAGAATGTTGAATTACGACCTAAGTTATGGTTAAGAAAGTTGAACTGTTGAAAGAGACAGTAAAGAGAACACCAGTGGGTGTGAAACTGTTGAAAGAGACAGTAAAGAGAGAACACCAGTGGGTGTGAAACTGTTGAAAGAGACAGTAAAGAGAGAACACCAGTGGGTGTGAAACTGTTGAAAGAGACAGTAAAGAGAGAACACCAGTGGGTGTGAAACTGTTGAAAGAGACAGTAAAGAGAGAACACCAGTGGGTGTGAAACTGTTGAAAGAGACAGTCAAGAGAAACCCAGTGAAGGGTAAACTGTTGAAAGAGACAGTGTTCCATGAAGAATTGATCACTTTACATACTGGTCAAAATGCAAGCACAAGCGCAGAAAGAAAGTTTTGTCGTGGCGTGTGGGGCATTTTGATGGTGTAAAGAATTCTTGGGTGATGATAATGTTTATAATCGGATATATTTCATTGATTATACGAGGTAAAAGGGTATTGTTAGTACAATTGGTAGAAAAAAAATATGAAGTTGGAATATTAAATTAAGTTTGATGTAAATTGAAAATTTTTAAGTCAAGGTGCCTGATTAATATGACACGAGGACGTGTAGTAGTCAGGATGGCCGTGTCGGAGATAAATTAGGGTATTGCACTGTCTGGCATACCTTTTCGTACCGTACTCGGTTGTCCCTCTCTACTTCAGTCTCATACGTCATTCTTGTAATATTAGGCTGGTAACATTAAGTACAGTTACAGTGACTTCGGTCATGTAAGTCTTGTAGTGAGTATTGTCATGTTAATTTGACGTTGACTGTTGAGTCCTAGAAGTTTGCTTAGTCATGCAGGTGTTGTAGTATTAGTGAATATCTGACTGTGTATTTCAGCGGGATGACAGTCCGACTGTCATCGAGTGTGGTCCGGTGTAATGCTAAGGCAGTTGAGACTGCGTAATCAGTCTGCAACAGAAAGCCAAGGTGCCCGGAACTCGCTGCGCTAGAAATGGACAATAATAATTCAACCTCAACCGGAGGAATTGAGAATACTCCGACAGATATAAAACACAGATAATTCTAACAGATAAAAAACTATGGAGTTTGAAATTAAGAATAGAAACAAGAAAATTTATTTGAATTTTAATGATCTTGAAAATAGAATGGAAGAAATTTTGAAGAGTCACATCATAAAAAAAAACTTGGCATATTTAGTGAATAAAATGATTATCAATATAATAAATTTCAAAACAAAATTATCCAAACTTTCGAAGGCAAAATAAATTGAGAACGAAGAAGTTATACACAGTGGTGCTCATACACTTATCATGCAAAAAAATTTTTAACTTATAATTTAACCAGTATTCCTTATATTTTTAATAAATTTTGTTTAATGTTGAGTAGTAGCTTTAACATTATCTCCACAAGGCGTGCTAATTGCTAAGGTGTGATTTTTACCATTCTTATTATAAAACTTGCTAAAATCGTTTTATTTGCCTTTAGTTTTGGGCAACTACTGGTTTAAGCATCCCCCACAAGTTTTCCATAGGGTCAAGGTCGGGACCTTTCGGTGGTCATTACAAAACGTTGATTCTTTCTTGGTTAAGCCACGACTTGACTCTCTTCCAGCATTGCTTCGAGTCGTTATCCTGTTGAAAATCCATGCAACTGCCAAATTTTCAGACAATTTTTTATGCAAGTTGTTTCTAAAAACGTTTCGGTACATATCACTGTTCATACTGCCTTTAATCTTCACCAGCGGACCTATGATCAAAGCGACACCATGTTTAATGGTCTTCTTAGTAGACTTCGGACTTGATTGATTGTTGGGAGGACGTTGTGCTTATTGTTTTCCATCACTTTCAAACGTTTCGGTACATATCACCGTTCATAAAGCCTTTAATCTTCACCAGCGGACCTATGATCAAAGCGACACCATGTTTAACGGTCTTCTTAGTGGACCTCGGACTGAATTGACTGTTGGGAGGATGTCGTGAATATTGTTTTCCATCACTTTCAAAGACATTTAGTTTGGTTTCGTCGCTCTAAACAATCATGTTTTGGGAACTGGGATCTTTGCCAATATGCTCTGTGGCGATTTTCGGTCGGATTTGTGTGTTTTTAGCCATATATTAATTAAACTTAAGAAAATAAACAGCACAAATTTTTACAAAATAAATACAAGTTTGATGATTATAGCTCAAGGTGGCTAAAGTATATGAGCACGTAATTTTGGAGATAGTTCAGTATTTTTTAAGTTTTTCATTTAATATATATTTTTTTAACTTGCATATTGTTAAATTAGAATACTGATAAATAGAAGTAATGTGACAAAAGAAATTGGAGCTGAAAAATAAAAACTTTTGATGATTTTTGTTAAAATTCTTGTTTTACTTCATGTGGCTTAAGTATATGAGCACCACTATATAAAGAAATTGATCAATTCTATAAATATGAAACTGACCATACAGGTATAAATGAGAATTACCAACGTTTCAAAAAGATTATTTACTTTCCAAAACTTCAACTTTACATCCAAAAGTATATTAACAATTGCGACATTTGTAATAGATATAATATGATAGGAATCCAATTAAAAAAAATTCAAATATACAGAAAAATCAAGTGACATAAGAAAAATAGCTCATATCTGTACAAATTCAAAATGTTCAAAAATTTGCTACTGCTTACTTTCTCAAAAACCGCAATAACCAGACTATATTCGAACAAATGCGCTTGTAAAAATTCCAAAGAGGACGTTTTGAAAAATTGATAACTGATAATGAATTTAATAGTGTAAACACTAAAGAAATCTTAGAAATGAGACCATAGAAATTCATTTTGTAAAACCGAAAACGCTGGTTACAGGCCTTAAATGGAATTGTGAAGTGTGCCGGGACGAAGAAATGGATAAGCGTCTATTTATGCGGCCGACGAGAGAGGGACTTAAGTCCCTGTCGGCTGGTTTTCTAAAATTTCGTGATGAGTTTTCGTCTCTGGAAACTCAGTTCAATAGTTATAAACTATTAAACAAATCACCGAAGCGGAAGAAGACCATCCCAGTGGACTTCTCTCCCAATCCGCCGGCATCTCTGCTTCTACCGGTTCCTGCATTGTTGAATGACCCCATAACTCCAAAGACTCAGCAACTGATATCGTTTAGGAGTCCAGCAGTTGCTGGAGTTGCGGGGACGATTGACATTTCCCCCGGTTATAGTGCCCCGGAAGCTGATTCGATATCGGTTGTAGTTTCCGATGGGTCCGGGCGAATATCCTCTCCTGGGATATTCCCAATAAAGTTTTAACTAGTCATTCCACCAAAAAAGCAAATCTTTGTTTCGCGGCTCGACTCCAATATGACATCATATGATGTCTTAGGCCGTATCCGGGCAAAAGTCGTAGAGCCAAACATAGTGGTGGAATAGTTTAGATTTTCATACAGCCGTGACATGTCGTCATTTAAAGTCAGTGTCCCACCAAATGTCTTCGAACAAATTTGTCACAAAGAATCGGCCTCCGATTCGCTTTTCTAACACAACTAATCCTTCCCTACCCTCTACCTCGTTACTAGCTGCCGACGGGTAAAAAACATAATTTCGTCCCTTATTCTGGCATATCAGAATGTTAGAGGAGTTTTTTTTTTTTTTTTTTTTTTTGCGTTTATTTATTTGTTGTATCTCTTATATAGTGTATAAGACTAACAACAATTTCCTTGTTTTATCTTAATCTAATACGTAACCTAGCATCAGAAGGATGCTTCTTTAATCTATGGCCCTGATTATTTGCTAGAGGGTTGGAAAGTCGTTTCGTTGGAGACGAGTTCTATCGCATGCTCGGGTTAATGATTTGGCGAGGGTATTCGGGTGGGCCTGCAGCTTAGCGGTGTACTTTAGCTGTTGTACCTTTATTTCGGTTAGTACACTAGGAATATGTAGGTCTTTCTGTAAGTTTTCGTTTCTGATATACCAAGGTGCTCCCGTGATAGTTCTGAGAACCTTGGATTGAGCCCTTTGTATGGTTTCGATGTTGCTCTTGCTTGCGTTTCCCCACAGTGCAGAGCCGTACGTCCAGATGGGTTTTAACACAGAGTTGTAGAGGAGGACTTTGAATTCCAAGCATAGGGGGAGATCGAGCGTTGATAAGCCAATGTAGTCCGATTGCTTTAAGCTTTAGTTGCTTTTTCTTGGCTTCGATATGCTTACGCCAAGTTAATCTTCTGTCGAGGTGAACTCCAAGATATACAACATCGTCGGATTGAGGCACTGGCACGTTGTTGAGAGTCAATGATGGGCAGTTTCTTCTATTGAGGGTAAACGTAACGTGCTTACATTTCTGTTCATTTACACGGATGCGCCAATCTGCTAGCCAATTTTCAATTTCCTTTAAGTGGGTTGCCAGTTGCTCTGCAGCTTTGATCGGACATTTGGAGCGGCTAAGGATAGCCGTGTCATCGGCGAAAGTAGATGTGGTGAGTGTACGATTTGTTGGTATATCCGCTGTGTATAAAATATATAGTGTTGGACCCAACACGCTGCCTTGAGGTACACCTGCTTTTGATTCAAAGTCATCAGAGGTGAAGCTATTACAACGTACAGCGAATTTTCTGTTGAATAGATAAGATTCCATTAGCCTGTGTGTATATTTTGGAAGCGACGCTTTTATTTTGTATATTAGGCCGTCAAGCCAAACTCGGTCAAAGGCTTGGGCGACGTCGAGAAAAATTGCTGTACAATATTCTTTTTGCTCGAATGCTGTACGGATCTCTGAGGTGATACGGTTGACTTGCTCAATTGTGCCATGCTTTTCACGAAAGCCAAACTGATGATGTGGGATTATATTTTGGTTTACCAGGATTGTATTTATACGGAGTTGTAGGACCTTTTCAAATAGTTTTGAAAGACATGGCAATAAACTGATGGGTCTGTACGATGATGGCTGTGTTTTGTCTTTTCCGGGTTTTGGGATCATTATGATTACTGATTTTTTCCAACTTATTGGAAAGTGACCAGTTTTTGCTATCGCGTTGAAAAGTTTGCAGATGTATCGCACGGCACAGATCGGGAGTTCTCGGATCATTTTCGGGGTTATATTGTCATGGCCGGGCGACTTTCTTGGGTTAAGATAGTTTTTAATAATTGCAGAAATTTCCTCCGCTTGGAATTTCGGTGGCTCGGTTTCCACTGGGGTGCTTAGAGGGGGAAGCTGGAATGAGTTTGTTGACGGGTTTGGCAGAAAAACCGTTTTTAGATGAGCTGCAAAGGTGAGTGCTCTTTCTTCGTCTGAACGGGCCCACTTGCCAGTTGGGCATCGTATAGGTGAAATTATCTCGGTTGGGGCAGTTATGGTTGGGTGAGCTTTCCACAGCGGATATTTGGTGCTGGTGGGGGAAAGCTTCTCGATGTATTGCCGCTGTGCTATTGCTTCTTCTTGTCTAAGCGCTTTTGCTAAGGTTCGGGAAGCTGCCTTTAGGCGATATTTTGCTGCCGGTGATCGGGACATTTGCCATTCTCGCCTGAGTCGTCTTTTCTCTGTTACAAGAAGTTCAATTAGTCGGTTGTTAGACTTGTGTTTTTCCTGGGTGTGGCCAATGTTTGGGGTGGAGATATCAGCTGCTTCAATGAGCATCGACTCTAATGCAGAGGTGCAAAACTCGATGTCTACTTCGTCGTCCAGTTTGGGATTTAGTTCGATATGGGTGCTTATATATTTCTTAAATCTGAGCCAGTTTGTTTTATAATTTGTTAGTCCGAGTGGGTGCTCTGTTACTTGAGGATATGTTAATACAGTGAAAATTACTGGCGAGTGGTCTGATGACAATTCTGCTAGTGACTCTGCCCTTATTAAGTTATGCGTAATTCCCCTGGTGACTGCGAAGTCTATTAGATCTGGGAGCTTACGTGGATCTGTTGGCCAGTACGTGGGCTTTTTCGGTGAGGCGTAGCCCAATTTGTTTGCTGGGTTGATGATTGTGTTATATAGCTGTTTGCCTTTTGGATTTACCAGGCGGGATCCCCAATGAGGGTGCTTGGCGTTGTAGTCTCCTGCAGCAATAAATCGTACTCCGAGTGTGTTGAAGAAGTCAGTAAACTCTTTTTCAGAGATTGAGAATCGTGGTGGACAGTACAGTGCAGCCACGGTTGTACTGCCGAAAGTGGTTTGAACACTTATTGAAGTTGCTTGTAGGTATTGTTTGGCAAATCCATTGTGGAGACAGTGTTTAATTCGGTTTTTGATTAGGATGCCAGTTCCTCCGTGAGCCTTGCCATCTGGGTGATTTGTTGCGTAGAATGCATATTTAGGTATTTGGAAGTTGTTTTTGTTGGTAAGGTGTGTTTCCGATAACAGCATGATATCAATATCATTTGAGTCCAGAAACAGTGACAGTTCTTGTTTGTGCTTGGAAATGCCATTTGCATTCCATAGTCCTATATGTAGTGCTGACATTATTTATTGTTGTCCAAAAGCTTTTGAATGAGCAAGTTTTGGTTCCGCATAAGTTCCTGCATGCAATTTTGCATGAACGTCATGAAGTTTGTCATGTTTTGATTTAGCGAGATCAACAACGTTTCGATCCCGTTGGGTTGCTGGCCGAGTACGGATGGACTTGGGGCCGCATTGTTTGAGATTGTAGCGGGATTTACAGATGTAGAGGGCTGTGAACTTCCGTTGCGCAGCACGCTTGCAAAAGTTACTCCAGGAGTAGTTGTCGTTGGAGCAGCTGATGACCTTACAGCTCTTGAGAAGAATATTCCCGGTGTGGTTTGCGAGGGAATAAGTGTGGAGCCCTGGATACGAGCCGAAGATTTCTTTGCATTAAGACGGGCCTTCAGTTCCTTATAGACAGGACATCCTCTGTAATTTGCGGTGTGATTTCCACCGCAGTTGCTGCACTTCCTTGTATTGTCGTTTGTTTTATTGTCGGAACAGACACACTCTTGTTGAATTTGTCCACAGCCAACGCAAACTGGGCGAAGACTGCAGAACGACTTTGTATGGCCAAACTCCTGGCACTTAGTACATTGTAGAGGATGATTCCTCTTGTGAGGCTCCTCGACAGTGATTCTGCGATGTAGCAGTAGTTGCAGGTTGTAGATAGGATGTACTGCATTGGATTTTAATGCTCGTGCATCAGGCTGTAGCTCCACTTTAAACAGAGGTTGTGGGATTTTGTTTCTGTTTAATATATTTGAGACGGACTTCACCTCAAAGCCCTTCTCTTCCAATGCCTCTGCAATTTCCTGAGGCGGAACCGAGGGTTCAATGCCTTTAATCACGGCTTGAAGACCTTTGGCGCTCTTTAATTGGAATGTGTAGAAGTTTACATTCTCCGTTCTAAAGTACTTTTCTATAGTACGATAGAACTGTTCGTTGTTTGTTTGGACTTTAGTTTCTCTTATGTTCCCCCTGTTAAGTGGGGTCACATAAAAGTTATCCTTACCTACTAGGGCCACCAACTTAGGCACCAATGAAGTGCAGTTTGCACCACGGATGTAAAATGGTGGTGGCTTGGCTACTGAGGGTTTTGTTTGGGAAACTCCTTCTTGAGATTCCGGCTGATTTGCCAGAATTTGGAATCTGTTGCCCTCCAGAGCTTTACGTTCAGCAATGTTGCTTTTGGACATTTTAGGAGTGTTGCCTCTTTTAGTATGAGGGCTAAGCTTTCGCTTGTTTATATTAATATATCTGTCCATGCCAGTCTGAACAGGTGACTTTGGATTCACCGTCACTGGATGGGTAGACTTTGTTGAGGTAGTCTGCTGGACGGTGATCGAAGGTATTGCAGACGTTGCTGCAGTTACAGTTGTTGTTGGAGCAGTAGCTGCAATTGTTGTTGTTGTGAGCGCGCTGACGGCGGTCGGCGAACCCAATGACCCAATTAACACTTGAGGTGTAAGCGAATTTGAGGGTGAAGCGCATTGGGCGCTCCAAGACAAATTGTTGCTGGTTGGTGTAAGCAATTTGCTCGTACTTGCACTTTTGGATTCAGCGCTTATTGTTGTTGTGGTTGTTGGAGACACTACTGAGAAGTATGCATTGTTGCGTTGAATAGATAGGCGACGCTCGTTTTGTTGCTGGAGAAGTTGTTCTTGTAGCTGTTGCTGGCGAGATTCTAGTGAAGATGGGCCCAAGTTGGTCTCTTTACATGTTGGCATTGCTAGTAAATTTAGATATTTACTAAGTATTATTATTTGTAGTTACAAATAACAATATAAAATTGTGATTGGGCGTCTCTGTGGCGACTGAGAGCCCTGTCACTTTAGTTTAACACTGATTTAAATGCTGACACCGATGAACTTGCGGAGCGCGATAAAAAATACGTCCGAACGCGGCGACGGCCAATTGCCAGAGAGGATTAATTAGAGGAGTAAAGTCTAAACTTTCTAAGCTTTTTGTAGATAGTCAATCTTTTGACTTTCATATTTTAGACTTTACAGAAACATGGTTAAAGCCAGACATTACCGATGCTTCTGGTTTTTCCACAATATTTTCAACCTATAGATGCGATCGAATATCCAGAAATGGTGGTGGAGCTTTGATCGCCGTAAATTCATCTCTTCCTTCTGAAAAAATACTGCCACCTGCTGCGGTTGACATTGAATTTGAAAGTGTCAAAATTTGTTTTAAATCATATTTTGCCTTTCTAACTTGCTCGTGTATTCCACCGAGTTCTGACACGACGGTATATGGCTAGCATTCAGAAGCTATTCGCTTTCTTTCTTCACTTCTTTCGGATGCAGACATATTTATAGTTCTGGGAGATTTTAATATTCCATCAGGTGAGTCTTCCTTGTTGATCTCCTCCTGCTCACATTGCTTTGTTGACGGGAGCCTTCAGTTATCCTTAACCCACTAGATCTTATACTTATGTTAGATTCTTTTAACTGTACTGTTTCGAGGATTGATCCTTTAGTCGTCCCCGAAGACAGTTTCCATCCAACTTTGGACTGAACTCTTGATCTACCTTTTCGTTTACCAACTGCTGGTACCAGTTTGACGTCGATTAACCGTTGCTTTCGTAAAACAAATTTTTTTAAGCTCAATGAGCTTATTCTTGGTACAGACTCGTCTTATCTGCCATTTGCTTTTTCTATGATAATATGTTTTCGCTTTTTGATGCTAGTGTTCCACGTGTGACCCATTTATTGTCTGACAAATCGCCATGGTTTACACGTGAGCTAACTAGTTTGAAAAATGTAAAGTCTAGATATTATAGAATGTTCAAAAAATCACGTCGACCGTCTGATTTCTCTCTTTACGCTGTTGCTCAATTGAATTTTTCAGTGCTTAATACACTATGCTATAAGGATAACTTTTTTTTGAGAATAAATTGTGTAAGTGAGTTGGGCATAACAGTGAATGAACCCCCAGCCGATTGTTTTGATAGCCGCAATAAGAGTCAATTTTATCAGTAATGTCAGTACTGCTTACATATAAGATATACATATATGTACATTTTATATATTATATATTAAACAACGAATGTACAAATGTCAACGCTGCCACTTCGGACCGTGCCGCATTTATCCCAATAAATAATTTTATTTTTTTCCGTTTCAATCAAAAACAAAACTCCATGTAAAGACCTTCACATTTTACGGTAGATGTCATTTTAACAAAATGGAAACTGTGAGAAAGCATCCACACAAATTAATCATATAGCGTCAAATATTGGGCCTGCAAAGTCGATATTAATTCGTTCCCAAGCTGCTGTTGCTGTAGGCCAACTTTGGTACTCCTTTGGTGGTGCTGGGTTGTTGCGCTTGCAAATACTGCACGATTGAGAAAGATTTCTAATGTCTTCATTAATAGTAGGCATGACAAGCTGCTTCATATGAACAATGTCCTAATGTCCCTCATGTAGAAGTTTAAGCAAATGGGCACGCATACTGGTTGGTTAGACAAAGGAGTCGTTGATTAATTGTAAGGGGAAACTTACGATTAAAGTATGGCAATAAGGCTTCGTTGCCAACTTGAATTTTTTATGGCCATTCTTCAGTTACGCATTGTATAACTTATTTGAGAATTTTGTCTTTAGCCATGTGTGTGCGTATGATTTCTGAATTGATCAGTGGTGATAATTCGACTACTGTATGACAAGCTTCCTCTTCCTTGTCAAAGTTAAGATCTGAGCCAACTGGAATACGCGAAAGAGCATCTGTGTTGCTTTTGTGGTCGGTTATTAATATGAACTTTCTTTCGTAAAGGTATTGGTAAAAGCGTTTCATTCCGGAAATGATAGAAAGTCCATTTTTTTCAATTTGGCTGTACTCCACTTGACGTATGTCTAATGTTTTTGGAGCAAAAACGATGGGACTCTCTGTGCCATCATGCTGGATAAGCGAGAGGACTACACTAATGCCAAATGATGAGGCATCCGTGGCAAGGTTAAGTGGTAAGTTTTCGTCAAAGTGTGACAACTGAGTTGCGTTAAGGATGTGTGACTTTAAAGCTAAAAATGCTTGTTGTTGTTGTTTTTCTACGAAGTTAGTTCAAGGGAGCAGCCAGATAAGAGTAATTTGGAATTAAATTGCAATAGTAATTTACTTTACCCATAAATGCTTTCAACTGTTTTAAAAGTTTTAAAGCCTCCAATCCTCAGCTGTCTGGAAGAACCTCTTTTGCGCTGATTCTTCTGTCTAAATATTCAATTTCCTCTTGGAAAAAGAAGCGTTTTTTTTCCACTTAATACCATTGTCCTGAAGAACTTGTAGAAGTTGCTCGATTCGTTTAATATGTTCTTCGCTTTTTGGTGCTAATATGATGATGTCATCCAAGTAATTGCCGCATCCTTCTATTTCCTTTAAAATTTGTTCAAGGAATCTTTGAAATATTGCTGGTGCACTTGCTTTCCCGTAAGGAAGGTGCTAATATTAGAATAAACCCAATGGCGTGTTGACACCATGATTCTCTTTGAAGACTCATCTAACTCCATCTGAAGATAGGCATATTTTAAAGTAAAGAGTACTGCTCTACGTCAATTTGTGGGTTGATGGCTTGCTTGAAGTCACTACAAATACGAATTGCTCCACCAGGTTTTGCTCCACCTGGATTTGAACGTAGGTTAGCCTCACAGAGGATGAAGCTCCTGTATCCATTTGAAATGAAACTCACTTGTTTAAGATTTCTATAACAATTATTTTCTTTTTCGTGTCATTTTTGACTATACCCGTAAGGCTGTTCACAAATTCGTTTGTTTGATTGATATTGTATTTTTGGCCTTAAAGTTGAATTTTAAATACGTTTTATTTATTTTGTTGGATCTCTTATTTAACTTTATAAGACTAACAACAACTTTCTAGTTTTATCTTAATCTATTACGTAATCTAGCATTTGAAGAATGCTACATTGGTCTATGACCCTGATTATTAGTTAGAGGGTTGGAAGGTCTTTTCTTTCGAGACGAGTTCTATCACATACTCGGGTTAATGATTGGGCGAGGGTATTCGGATGTGCCTGCAGTTTAGCGGTGTACTTTAGCTGTTGTACCTTTATTTCGGTTATTACGCTATGGATGTGTAGGTCTTTCTGTACATTTTCATTTCGGATATACCAAGGTGCTCCCGTGATAGTTGTGAGAACCTTAGATTGCGCCCTTTTTATGGTTTCGATATTGCGTTTACTTGCGTTTCCCCACAGTGCAGAGCCGTACATCCAGATGGGTTTTAGCACCGAGTTGTAGAGAAGAACTTTGAACTCTCAACATAGGGGAGATCGTTTATTGATAAGCCAATGAAGTCCGGTTGCTTTAAGCTTTAGCTGCTTTTTCTTGGCTTCGATGTCCCTACTCCAAGTTAATCTTCTGTCGAGGTGAACTCCAAGATACACAACATCGTCAGATTGAGGCACTGGCACGTTGTTCAGTGTCAATGATGGGCAGGTTCGTCTGTTAAGGGTGAACGTAACGTGCTTGCATTTCTGTTAATTTACACGGATGCGCCAATCTGCTAGCCACTTTTCAACCTCCATTAAATGGGTTGCCAGTTGCTCAGCAGCTTTGATCGGACATTTGGAGCGGCTGAGGATGGCCGTGTCATCGGCGAAAGTAGATGTGGTAAGTGTAGGGCTTGTTGGTATGTCCGCTGTATATAGAAGATACAGAGTTGGACCTAGCACGCTGCCTTGAGGAACTCCTGCTTTTGATTCGATGTCGTCAGAGGTGAAGCTATTACATCGTACAGCGAATTTTCTGTCGGATAGATATGATTTCATTAGCCTGTGTGTGTATTGTGGGAGCGTCGCTTTTATTTTGTATATTAGGCCATCCAGCCAGACTCGGTCTAAGGCTTGGGCGACATCAAGAAAAATTGCTGTGCAATATTCTTTTTGCTCGAATGCTGTGCGGATCTCTGAGGTGATACGGTTGACTTGTTCAATTGTGCCATGCTTTTCACGGAAGCCAAACTGATGATGAGGGATTATATTTTGGTTAACCATGATTGTACTTATACGGAGCTGTAGGACCTTTTCAAATAATTTTGAGAGACTTGGCAATAAACTGATGGGTCTGTAAGATGATGGCTGTGTTTTGTCCTTTCCGGGTTTTGGGATCATTATGATTACTGATTTCTTCCAACTAATAGGAAAGTGACCAGTTTTTAATATCGCATTGAAAAGTTTGCAGATGTGTTGCACGGCGCAGATCGAGAGTTCTCTGATCATTTTGGGGGTTATTTTGTCATGACCGGGCGACTTTCTTGGATTGAAAGTGAAACTTGAGTTTTCTTTTTGTCTTTAAGAATAGCTACTGTTTTTGTTGTTGCCTCATAGGTGTGCAACTATGAGTACATATTCGAGATTCGGCTGGGCTTGTAACGATCCTTATTCGTCTTGATTTTCGACAGAGCCGGATTTCAGGTGTCATGGTTCGGCACAACAAATTTATATGTGCGCTGGTGAAATAAGAAGATTTTGTATTGTTGTTGAGGATGCAAATTTAATGTTTTATTGAACGTTTAAATGTTTATGTGATGTTTGTAGGTATCGTTGGTTGGTATTGACTGGCGGTGGCAATGTATGGCATCAGCTGTGAGTGTTGTTATTGTGAATCCAATGTTCGGATCATCACATGACCAAACGAAAGTAATCTTGGCAGACGCTTTGTGTATTGCCAGGAGTACTCCTGGTCTTGCGTTTCTACCCTGACTACTGCTGCTTTCCTAAAATGTTGCTAAGCTGTGCTAGGAATACTCCTAGTCGGCCCTGCCTGTGCCAGGAATACTCCTGATCTTCCTAACTATGCTAGCAGTACTCCTAGATTTTGTGGTGTTGCTAGGAATTACTCCTAGTCTTTCTATACTGCAAGGAATAACTAATAGTCTTTGCTATATTGCTAGGAATAGCTCCTAGTCTTTTCTCTGATGCTAGGAATAACTCATATTCTTTGCTATATTGCTAGGAATAACTCCTAATCTTTGCTATGATGCTAGGAATAACTCCTATTCTTTGCTATGATGCTATTCCTAGCATCAACTCCTAGTCTTCGCTATGATACTAGGAATAACTCCTAGTCTTTGCTTTGCTGCTTGCAATTACTCCTCGTTCGGCCACAGATCTCTGCCAGGACTTTAATAATTTTTATAGCCATTCCTCGCGTCGTACTTCACTTGCCGTCACACTTTAAAAATCTTCACTCACTAAATGGATGCCCTTCTGGTTTCAGCCGTGCGTATTTATAGGCATCTTGGCCCAATCGAGTCGCGTGGTGAACTCTTGACCCGTTACTGGTATTTTCCATCCGTTTCCGTATTGTCTCGAAAACTTTCCATCGCTTGTTATTTTTGATCGGCTTTCTCTGCCGCTCACACAGCATAACTTGCTTGTTGCTATGCATGGTGAAATTCTTTCTCTTTGCATACGTCGCCTTTCATTCCGCTGAACTCCCATCTCCTGCTCTTGCGCAGGCACCGCGATTTCCGCCGCCGCCACAACATCTACCCACCATGCATCTCTCTTTTGCATAACTAAGAGTATCTTAAATCTATACAACATAATAAATAAAATTATTAATAATAATATGCGAACTAACACTTAATAAATCCACATACAAACATTAAAAAAAATATAGCTGCAGTAACATACATTTGTTTATATGTATATTAACATTATTTGATTATATTATACATAAAATGGTTCGCTCTCATGCCCACTAACGCTCTCTCGGCTCTTATTCTCTCGTTACATGCCGATCTTGTACTCGTGTCGCCTCCCCCCCCTCTCGTGTCCACACCTGGGCCTAACGACGCGAGCCGACTCTCCGCTCTCTGAGCGTAGATTTCAGTTAAGCTAGTGCGTAGGTGTATGTGATCATTGTTTTCGGCAATACTTATGCATTGCCAGCGCCTGCCTTCAAACTGAATTGCAAGCATACGTACGTTCTTTCGCCATCTGTGACTAAAGTCCGATGACCTCTTGTGAACCAACGTTGCATTGTTTTGTTTGTATGAATGCATGTTTTTTATATTTTGTACTAGTGTTGCTAGCGCTTAGCTTGATTTGTTGTCACATGCCATGTTACTGGCGTTAAATGTTGCTCCCGCCCCTCATGTTGCTGTCGCCTGAAATGTGTTTTTTTTTTTTTTTTTTTTGTAAATTGGGGAATCATTAAAAGCCTTAAAGTGCGGTACTTGGTATAGAATCGTTTACTTCACGTCACCCGCTAAACACCTTCCTATTCTCCGTATCCCAAATCTCGCGGAACCAACGCATGAAGTACTACATCGCAAGGGGGATCGGATTAAAATCCTCGTCTAGAACTATCTAGAGCGAGACGCAAGAATTGTATGATTACTGCAGAAAAGATGACTGACTGCTAGCCAATTGTTTTTCGAGCTAAGTACGATATCCACTAAGCCGGTGACTATAAATGGCCTCCCAATGCCTAGGATTACTTCTTTACGTTCAGCAGCAACCGAGGACAGAGAAAAAGACATGATCGGCATCTTCTATTACCCCTGCACAGTGAGTGCAAAAAGGGTCCGCCTCGTATCAAATCTGTGCAAATAAGATTTTAAACAACCATGTTCCGTCAGTATATGTGTCAGATAGAAGTCCGTCTTGCCATGTGGGCGAGTTAGCCATGGACGAATATCCGTTATCAGTCGTCTTGTCCAGCTGACTTTTGTTGCAATAGCCCGTCTTTATTGCCAACATTCCAACGCAATCTATCTTCTGTGTTGGCTCGAGTCGGTATTTGTAGATTCGATCGCCAGTATATCTAGTGGAGTCATCCCAGCTAGCACTAGTGCTGCGTCCTCTGAGACGGTACGAAATCCACTGATTACTCGCAGCGCGCACGTGCGGTACAGGGACTTGCATTCGCGAATGTCGAACGCAGTACCGATGTTATCAGCAATCTGCTTCTCTGCCTCGGCCCTCCGATGTTAGTCATAATTCGGGTCAGAGCTATGGTCTCCTTCGCAGCCTAATAAGGCTTCGTATTGTAGGTGGTGCTTCAAGATGAGTCTGGGGTCCAACAACACTTCCAATTACTTTATTGCTGGTTTGGATGAGATGTAATGGGCAAATCCCACGACGCAGCTATTCGGTATTTGTACTACGTCGGTAACTATATATTGCTTCCTTCCGAATGAGGTATCGTTGAGCACCCTGTTAGAAAAGTAGCAATTTATCAGGTTTATTATGTACTCTGATATATGATCCGCCTGTAGTGATTGGATAATGACTGGCCTGCTAGCAGAAATAAATGCATTTCGCACATGCAACTTGGTTACTAGGCAATATGCTGGCTACCTCCCTTCCATCGGTTGACTTCTATTGCTTTGGGTGCAATTTTTGTTAACGGTGGTATGACATCGCCTGCGTTGCGTTTCCTTCTAAAACTAAACTGTCAATTTGAAAGACTGTGCCGCTCCTCGAATTTTATTTTCCAGCCAAGCGTAAATTATTTTTTCAAAGAATTTCCCTATAACATCTAGCATACACAATGGTCTGTATGAAGATGGACTGTCACCTATCTTTGAGAGAAGGACTAGCCGTTGGATTTTCCATCTCAATCGGAACGTACGCTTTCGTATGTAGGTATTGAAAAGCTCTGCAAAAATTGTTGGATAGTGCTCGACCGCAATTTGAACAGCCACTGCTGGTATTCCATCCGGGCCCCAGCCTTATTCGTTTTAATTTTCTTGCTCAAGGCTACGATTTTTGAAACATCTGTGAATTGAATGCTTGACACATAAGCCCTCAGTTCAAAATTGGCTGCTAGATATGTTAAAAACAACGTCGAAATAATATTGACTAGTTTGACGGGATCGGTTGGCATTGGTCGTCTTGCCAGTTTCCCCATGACTAGCTTGTATGCTGTCCCAAATGGTTGGGCATCTGCGTCTGCAGATAGCTGTTTCCAGCATGTGGCCTTGCTTTTACTTGATCTCCTTGTTCAGGATGGCCCTTTTGTTCTTATAGTCTTCCAGTAGGAAATGAATTCCTACCGCGTGCCCGTTGCTGTCTGCGTCTTGCTTGGTGGCATGCGTTCTTGCTTCAGCTATATTTGTGTTCCACCAATATACCGGCTTCCGTGTTTTCCCTCCTTGCATTTTGCATACCATTGCTGCATCGCATGCTTCTCTAAGGATATTACATCGATTATTTGCCATGGTGTTAGCGTCTGAGCATGTGTGCTGTTAAATATAAGTGCATCTGGGCTCAGAGACTTTGCGTTCCAATTCTGGAATTTTGGTTTATATGCCCTATTTGGTATATTTCCAATTTGAATTTCTAACTAGCTATTTAGCATATCTAGCAATGTTTGCAGATGCAAAGGTCAGGTCTATTATTGAACCCCTTCCCACCTTGCTGTATGTGTGTTTGTTTCCTTCATTCAGTAGGCACAGGTTTAGTGAGGCGAATGCGTCCAAGATTATTCTTCCTCTCCTTGAATTTGAAGCGCTTCTCCACTCTGTTGCCCAGGCATTAAAGACACCTGCAATTATTATTTTTGTACGTCCAATAGCATGTCCATGTCGTCTATGATAGCCGTAAATTCATCTACTCCGATGCTTGGAGCGATATAGCAGCTGTAGATGTATACGTCTTTGGCCTTTGCTCTGACATATCCTCTACTTTTTCTGGTCTCCTCAAGTTGTCTTGGTGTCTGACTGCAGCTCCAGATTGCAGCTTCATATTTCGCGTTTTGAACCCATTCCATATCCTGTCTGTCCTTATGAGGATCAGAGAGGATTGCGATGTCTACGTCCAGCTCTTTGACAGTCTGCGTTAATAGGTCCTGAGCTGCTCTGCAATGATTAAGACTTAACTGTAAAAGCTTAATCTTGCCGATTTGTTTTGATTTCTGGTACTTGGGAACGCCCTGCTAAGAGAATTGTATGATGTGTTTTGCGCTTCATTTCTGTGGCAGAGAATGCAGCATGATTTTACGGTGCATGTTTTGGAGGCGTATCGCCTGCACCGCAGTTTGGATGCGTCTTGTTTGCTCCTGCATCTGGCTGCTGTATGTCCAAAGTCAAGGTAGCGGGAACATCGCCTATGCTCAATTTTCTTTTTTTATACGACAGACTGCCCATCCAATACGAACTTTGTCTGCTGACACCAGTTTGGTCGCCAAGTTGGTCGGCACCACCAACCTTGTCTTTTTTGTGACCTTTTCTGAGATCGTTCTCACCTCAGCTGCTTCTCCAAGAGCCTGTCTGAAAGCTTGCGTCTTACTCGACAGACACTGTCTTTGTACTTCTGGAGGGCTGTGTCCGATTGCACCGAGCCTGTCACTTTGGCGTAGTTCGCCGGATCGCTGCACTTTACCATGATTGCATCCGGTCTGCCTTTCTTTGGAGTCTTTGACATCACTTTTTGCCATGCTGGCTCAGATTGATTCTTTTTTTTTTGCCTTCTTTTCCATGTTGTTGTATTCTTTTTGTCGCCTGCTGCAGCCACTTCAGCAAATGAGACAGCTGTGCTGGCTTCAAAACGAGCCGCTGGTGGTGCAGTATGAGGTGCTGTTGGTATGGATTAGCGATTGCTTTCCTGCTGCTTTCTGCGGTGTTGCTGTTGTCGCTGTTGCTTGTTACTTGGTCCGCTGCAACGACCAAGTTAGCCATCGTTGAAGTAGTTTTTCCTTTGCTTGAAGTGGTTGTTTCCACTCTTGTGGCTGCCAACTGGAGTAATTTTCCTTTTTGCAGACATTTCAATCATTTATGTTGCATTTTATACCTGCTGCCAGGTTGTTTTGCTAAAGCTGCCAGCCCATTCGGCTCAGACGCAGACAATTGGCCACTCATTTTCAACACAGGTGCTCTTTGGATTTTTGTAATACTACGGTAATGAATTAGTGTACTTACTTGAACAGTATAGGCAACTGGGTAAGTTCAATTGATTGCCAATAAACACAACAACTTATCATTACTTGAGCTGCCTAGAAGTGGGCAATGGGCATGGGCTGCCCCTAAGTAGACAGTAGACTCCGCTAATAGGTCTCTTGCTCTTTCGATAACCCCGATATGCAGCGCTGGAAGTCAGCTGTTAGTCAACAGTCATGCATATATATATTTGTCAGTTACGATATATTACATACATCTTTTCTCACAGACTTCTGAAGAGCTGCTATCCGTACTGCATTCTACGGTGTTTGTACTATGATGTGATCCCGGATCATATCATCTACATAGTTAGATACACAACCATTCAAAATGGCATTCACGAGCGATCTCGCTCAAGTCGGATACCCACTCTTTGTGTGTTTGTCCATGCATCATCTCCCATTTGAAAAACATGACGTTTCGTTGTGAAATGCCCTGTGAGCTTGTCTCTGAGCTCTGCATATGTATACATATGTATTTAATGTATTGATTCCGAAAAGATTTTTAAGTAATTCAAATAAAGTGACACCACACCACGAAAGAAAATATGTTTTTTTCTTTTATCTGCACTGACCGAATAAGATCGAAATGTTGAGACAGTTGTTCCAGATAAGACTCCCAGTTTTGGTTGTCTGTGTCAAATTTGTGGAACAAAGGACACATAGTCAGTTCAGCCACACGTCTTGAATTACTAGCACTAGATGAATTATTTTTTCCAAGAAATTCTTGCATTCATTGTTGTTGTTGGATTAACAAACTTAATATAAATAGCTGCTGCAGAGCGAGCAATGCTGCGTTTGTGGTGGATGCTGGTTATCTGACTTCCTGATTTCTTTGCACTCCCATGACGTAGGTCTCTTTAAATAAAACAGCTGTTTACGAAAAGATGCGCAAATAGAACATGGAAGCAAGCAGACCAAAAGAACTTTAAATGAAGCTTTAAGGCCTGTTGTTTTTTTTTTTGTCGTTTCATGGAATATTTTGTATCTTATGATATTTTATAGCTTAGTAACAACGCTGTTGCTAAGTACTTTTGAAGTCTCTTACCGTCTGCCAATCAATTCGGATGTTTTGTATTTCTCCACTTCTAAATTTTATCATAACATTGCATTGCACAAAATCCCTGTGCACGCAATTGTTGAAAAGAAAGCAATCTCTCTCCTTACCGTCGACTAGAAACCCTCAAAGCCGGCTCGGTTGGACACAATCCAATACCGCTTCATCTTAAAGTGCTGAATGATTATAATCAGTTTCAAATGGTCTATGCACACGATCACAAATATAGACTCCTAAATTAAATCCAGGCACAAGATCAATATATATTTCAGGCTCGATTGTATGGGAAAAGCTTTTAGTTAGCATTTAAAGTCCTCATTTTGCAAAAACCATTTGCAAAACTAATGAAGCAAGCGATTCGTCACTGCAGACATTAAGTACATTAAGCGTCAGCAATATTAAGCGTCAGCAACATGGCATGCGTTAGCAACACAGGCAAAACGCTAGCAACACAAAAGATATAAAGCACGTATGCACACAAACAAAGCATATGAATGCATGCGTGCAATACAAGCTGCAATACGATACACTTGCAAATAATGCACAAACACACAAGAGAGGGAATGCAAAACGTTGCCAAAACCGAAGAGAAGAAAAAAAAACAAAAACAATGACAAAAGACAAAACGATCATATGTCCGTAAACAAAACATCGAACATATTCTCGTAAGCAACTAACGCAACGGCGGTGTAAAAGAAGTCATCGGACTTTGGCCACGATGACGTAAGAGGGCGAGGATTGTGCATGCAATTCAGTTTATTGGCTGGCGCGGGCGGGCGGCAATGCATAAACATAATATAATTGAAAGCTACTCTCAGAGAGCGGAGAGTTGGCTCGCGTCGTTGGTCTATGTGTGGACCTGAGAGGGAGAGGAGGCAACGCAAGTGCAAGATCGGCATGCAGCGGGAGAGTAAGCGCTGAGAGAGCATCACTGGGCATGTGTGGGTTACTTATGATGGGCATGAGAGCGCCCCGTTACATGTATGGGTGTACCGGCGAATCGGAGGCCAGTTTGACAGCCACTGGGAAATGGCTGCAGCAAATGTATCAAATGAAGGTTTTGAAGGCAACAATATTTGAATAAAAAATCGTTTTTACTTTACATCGTGGATTGACGTGTTTTTCTGTGCTCTTGCATACTTTCTTTTATTTTCGGTTTTAAACTCATCGCGCCTGCCTAAAAATTCAGATAATTACTTAGCAATAATATTCTTAACATTTTGTTATTTGAATTGTTAACTTTGCGCTTTTTGTTTGTTTAAATAAACAAACGCAAAACCAAAGCATTGAACTTATTCTTTGTAATAACAACAAAACTTTCTACAGCAGTGTTGTTGTTTTTGTTGATCTTTGCTCTTGCGTTTGTACTTCTTACCGTTTATAAAACAGCTCTCACGCTCTCGCCAACGCATTGTTGTTGCATGTGCAGTGCAGCTGGCTCTCGCGCTCTCCTCTTTTCTTTTTTTCTAACTGCTTGCATCTATCTCTGTCTCGCGTACAAGTGATTCGTGTATTTGTGTAGTGCTTCTTTTTCTTAAATTCTGCACTAATTTTCTCTGCAAGTTCGACCCCGGTGTCGAATTTGCTTAATAAAACTGAGTGTGTTTTTTCGTTGGCATTTGTTCTTTGAAGATTTATTTTCTTTTTAAAGTAAAAACTAAATTGATTATGTCCGTTTGTTTTAGCAAAAAGTGTTTGAACCCCCAGCACCCCATAATGTGTTTATCACTTGCTGGCTGTGTAACAATGTCATGCACGTTAAAGAGGTGGCCTCAAATATGGCGCATGCCGAGAAGTGGAAATAGAAATGAGGCTATTTATGGGGCAGACCAGGGATAAGCTTAAGAAACTGTCATTTGGTTTCCGTAAACTTTATGATGAGTTTAACGCTTTGGAGATGGAATTCAACAGCTACAAAGTGTTGAATGAGTCCCGCTGCCCACAACCAATCCGCCGCAGCTCATTTCGTTCAATACCCCCGTTCCCCAGGGTGGGCGTAAAGATGAGGCTGTTTCCGTTTCTCCAGGAAATAGTCTCTCCTTGCAGACGAATCAAGCCGTAGTTTCCGATCAGTCTGGGCAAATACCAAATAATATTGATATTGCCAATAGTTGTCCAGTTAGAAGTACACATATACTTATGCCTCAAACTGGCGTACCACCAAAGAAACACATATTTGTTTCAAGGCTTGATCCCGAACATTCTTCGGATGACGTCTTAAGTTATACTAAGACAAAAAGTCAAGTCTTGGAGACTTAGTGGTGGAGAAATTAAAATTTTATTATTCAAGGGAAATATCATCCTTTTAAATCAGTGTTCCCGCTGAACTGTTTAACTGCGTTTGTAGTAACATTCTAGTAAAAGAATATACGGCCGAAAAGAAATCTCGAGGTCCAGTTAGGCTTACTATCCCCCCTAATATTTCCTCCTCCGGAACGACAGCATCTGCTGGTGTTCCAAAAAACTAATTTCGTCCCTTTATCTGACCTATCAGAATGTGAGAGGACTTAAATCTAAGCTTCCTATACTCTATGTAGATAGTCTAGAATTTGACTCTAAAATTTTAGTATTTACATGGTTAAAACCTGATATTAACGATGCATCTGTTCTTTCCGCAAAATTTTCAATTTTTAGATGTGATCGGACTTCTCGTATAGGCGGAGGAGTTATGATTGCTGTTGACTCGGCCTTAACTTCTGAAAAAATCTGTTCACCAGACACTCTGGAGATAGAGTTTGTTAGTGTTAAGGTCAGATTCAAGTGCTTCTCTGTCAACATTACTTGTTCTTACATCCCGCCACAATCCAACATGTCGGTGTATGCAAAACACTTATTTTCTATTCGACATATTTCTTCATTGCTTTCTGAGAGTGATATCCTAATCGTATTTGGTGACTTTAATTTACCAGAAATAGCATGGTCTCAATCTGATGAATCTGCTTTGTTGCTTCATTCTATATCTCACTGCTTCGTTGATGGCCTTTTTGAGTTATCATTAGCTCAAATAAACCCCGAGCGAAATAACATAGGCAGATCCTTAGATCTGATATTTGTGTTGGATTCCACCAACTGTGCAGTTACTAGAACAGACCTTCTTGCCCGTCTTGCCTGAAAATAATTTTTATCCTACTTTGGATTTATCTGTAGATCTGTCGTTTCACACACCGATTGTTGGTGTCAGTCCTGTGGTTAAATCTCGTGATTTTCGCAAGAGTAACTTTGTTAAACTGAATGAGTTCATTTTGAGAACTGATTGGTCATCCTTATACAGTTGCTCAGACATGAATCTGGCTATCTTGTTGTTTTATGATACTCTTGGTTCGCTTTTTAAGGTTTGTGTTCCACTGAGAACTCCAGTGTCGTCCTGCCGACCTCCCTGGTTTTCTCGTGAGCTATCCAACTTGAAAAATGTCAAATACAGATATTATTAAAAATACAAGAAGTCGGGACGTTCTTCATACTTTGCTCGCTCCAATTGTATCTTGCTTAACAAGCACTGCTATAATAATTAACTCAAGCGTTGCAAGCTTGAGTTTTCCCGAGATCCTAAACAGTTTTATAGCTTTGTGAATTCTAAACGTAAGATGGTTGTCCACCCATCAGTATTATTGTTTAAAAATTATACAGCGGACTCTCATCAAGCGATTGCTGATTTGTTCGCTGATTTCTTCACAACAACATATTCCTCAACGGAATACCGAGCGAATCTTCCGTATCCTTATCAGATAAAAAGGTCTAATTGTATTTGTAGTCCTTTGATTGATGAAAGTTCGCTTCTTAGCGTGCTTAATTTCGTAAAACCTGTGTACACACCTGGTCCTGATGGAATACCTGGTTGTGTACTCAGATTTTGTGCTGAGGCTCTATGTAATCATGTCATTTCCCATCTATATGGAAGGAATCTTATATAATTCATTTTCATAAGAACGGTAAAAGTGTGACTCGTCTAATTAAAGGGGTATTTCTAAATTGTCCGCCATCCCTGAGCTATTGAACCGAGAAAATTTAACAGTTCCTTGTAGACCTACTAGAAATTATACTCCTCTATCACTTCCACGATGTACGACTAACTTCCTAATGCATGAACCTTTTCGAGTTCTTTGTTCTGATTATAATCGTCTTTATCATGTAATCAGTTCAGAGCTACAGTTTCGCTTTTTGTCTGTATTTTGTGGATTGTCCCCGCGACTCGAGCCGTGCGTTATGCGGTTGGGCGGGAGGTGTCGGCAATTACTGCTCCCGTTGGGATTTGCGCGTAAAAAAAAAACCTCATAATGTATTTACATATTATTATTATGGATGATTATTATTTATTGCGGTAAAATATTTACAGGCCGAATATGAGCTTATATAAGTTAACACTCGACATTCCTAAAATCACTTATGATTAACTTAGTGATCCAAGATCGATATAAATAAAATCTGGAACGTAATCAAATCTTGACATACACTCAGATTTTGTCACATCAATATTTTCAGTAAAGTAAACATCCACAAATTAGAACTGCAACACTTTGGTAAACATTCAAAATGCCAATACAATTTTCAATTGTATCAGACCACCCACAATGACAATAGTTCGATCCCCAAACGTGGGAAATAAACAAAGCCACCGCCGCTGCCGACGCCGATGGGATACTGCTTCTTGAGAGTCTGGCTGATTTGCCAGTATTTGGAATCTATTGCCTTCCAATGCTTTTCGTTGAACAATATTAGTTTTGTTCATTTTCAGTGTGTTACCGCCTTTTTTGGTTTGTGGACGAAGCTTTCGCTTGTTTATGTTAATATATCTGTCCATTCCAGTTTGGACAGATGAGTTTGGATTCAACGTTACTGGTTGAGCAGATTTCGTTGAGGCAGTCTGCTGGGCAGTGATCGAAGCTTTTGCAGACGTTGCGACTGTTACAGTTGTTGTTGGATCAGTAGAAGCAATTGTTGCTATTGTGAGCGCGCTGACGGCGGTCGGCGAACCCAATGACCCAATTAACACTTCAGGTGTCAGCAAATTTGAGGGTGAAGCGCATTGACCGCTCCAAGACAAATTGTTGCTGGATGGTGTAAGCAATTTGCTCGTACTTGCACTTTTGGATTCAGCGCCCGTTGTTGTTGTGGTAGTTGGAGATACTACTGAGAAATACGCATTGTTGCGTTGCACAGAGAGCCGACGCTCGTTTTGTTGTTGGAGAATTTGTTCTTGTAGCTTCTGCTGGCGAGAGTCTAGTGAAAAAGGGCCCGAGTTAATCTGTTTACTCGTTGGCATTACTAGTAAATTTAGTTATTTACTAAGTATTGCTATTTGTAGATACAAATAACAAACTAATTGTGGTTGGGTGTCTCTGTGGCGACTGAGAGCCCTGTCACTTTGTTGTTTTAACGTTGTTTTATTGCTGACTCCGAAGAACTCGCGGAGTGCAATAAAAGTACGTCCGATCGCGGTAACAGTCGATTGTCTTATTAGTTTCAAATAGGATTCTTTTTTTAGGGTCAGTCAAATATTGTGGAATCCAATTAAGTAAAAGGGTTTCAAGACTCCAAGTTTACTCAGCTTGTAAAAAGCAGCGAATGATTAACAGAATCCAAGGACTTACTGAAGTCGGTATTAGAGATGGGCATGGGCTTTCCCACAAGCATAACAAATTTTTTTTTCATTAAATTTTTTTTTTAATCGGACGGGTTGGGTTCGGCCGGCAAATTTTTTTTTTGCTTTCGGGTACGGGTAAAAATGTTGCTCTTCGGCCCATGGGCTGGGTCGGGTTGGGTGCGAAATTTCGACTCATGCCCACCTCTATAAATAACATATGTTTCCAATGCATTCCTGAACCCATCGATTACTAAAAAGTGAGCTCCAAAAGGTTGGTGGTAGTAAATCTACGTTTCATGAACCCATGTTGAGTAGGTAAAAGTATAGAACTACAGAAATGTTACGTTACAAATGTTGAGAAGCTATAACTTTAACAAAAGTCCTCAGAATAGCAGACTATTCGAAAAAAACCCTACAGTTTGGGGCAACGTATTCATCACCCCTTTCGTGGAGGGGAAATTTCCTCATGGTAGGAAAAGAGGAAGTTGCAACGGTCAAGGCAAACAACTTAAGAATTAGATTCATCAAATTCTCAGCACAAAACCTAAGTACACAACCAGGTATCCCGTCAGGTAAGCACACACAGGATCATAGCAAAAAAGATACAACTGATAGGGATATAAAAAGCTAGCTCGTTGCTCCTTGGTGGAATAGGTTGTATTGAAAACCGTTTTTCGTTGACGAAATTACGAAAATCGCTTAGGAACTCGGGAAAACTGAAGTTTACAACGCCTAATATAAATCATATGCATTGCGAACTGAAAAATTTAATGGAACAACTGCGTAAAAAGAGAACTCAGATGGTCGACCTAATTTTTTGTACTTGCTATAATATCTCGAATTTACATTTTTCAAATTAGATAATTCCAATGTAAACCAAAGAGGCTTGTCAGACAATACATAGGTCACACGTGGAACACAGGCATCAAATAGTGAAAACAAACAATAGTATTATAGAAAAAACAAATTGAGTACAGATAAGACCTGTCTATAGCAATTATTAGCACATTGAGGTTGAAAAAGTTAGTTTTACTGATGTTAAATTTATATTATGGACTGGATAAACGTGGGTTAAAAACAAAGCAATGTGACGAAGCCGGAACCATTAGAAACAGAGATGCTGGGACGAGAAATCTCGAGGGAGAGGATAGTATTTTTTAGCATCGGTGATTTGTTTGATAGTTTATCTATTAATCTGGGTTTCCCGAGACGAAAACTTATCACGAAGTTTTTGTAAACCAGCCGAAAAGGTTTTAAATTCCTCGTCCGCCGCATATTCATTTATGCATTCCGGCACACTTCGCAACTCCATCTTAAGCCCCCCGTTTCCGTTACTACATTTTACTCTAGTCTTGTAACCAACACATTTAACATGAACACCGTTATCACAAAGACAGCAGGGATAGTCATCGTGGGGATTAGGGCACATTTTAAATGAGCATACCACTATTGTAAATTTTATATAATATTATTTAATAATAAAAAGAACAAAGAAGTAACACAAGGGTTTAACCGTAGGTTTTGTTAAGTAAAACAATATTATTGATAATTTTGATTCAATTTTTAAGAACAAATTAAGTTTCTTAATTGCGTAATAGATAATTTCAGAAGCAGTGCCACGGAAAAAATGTAACTACTTGTTAAATAAAAGAAATTACGACCGATTTCGTCGAAGAGAAAATGTTTAAGAAATTAGAAGGAGTCGGAGACAAAGAGACGCATAAGTGAATGCGGTATGCATACTCAACTGCCAAGCAGCGGTCGCGATCTAGATTGAGAGGGACGAAGGCAGGGGTAAGAGAAAAAAAGGAACTCGAAAATAGGTCAAAAATGTGTGTCCGTCAGTTAAACCTGCGTCTTGCATTTACTTGTGCGTCTCTCTGCCTACAAACTCGCACATTTATGTCCTCTAATCGGATTCGGGATCCCAACACTTTTTCTGTGCCTAGATGGCAGGTTGTTTTAAATGTTGTTGTCTGGCTAACTTCGCTGCCCAATCTTGCATTTAATTAATATAACTTAAAAGAAATAAAATTTCAAAACAATTCCTTGACTATTTAAGGGGTCGTGCCGGGTCAAAAAAAAATTTTTTATATCTATCTTATCCTAAGAATGTGTAAAATACATGAGCAAAAGGATTTTTCAAAATCTTAAGCCGTTTAGAAGTTATAGCTGTAAACCTGAGTAGGTATACATGGAGCGCGGTAGCGGTAGAATTGTTCGTTTTTAGTTTGCACTTTGGTCTCTCTTATGTTCCCCCTGTTAAGTGGAGTCACATAAAAGTTATTCTGACCAACTAGAGCTACCAACTTTAGCACTAGTGAAGTGCAGTTTGCGCCACGGATGTAGAATGGTGGCGGTTTGACTTCAGTGGGTTTCTTTTGGGATGCTTCTTGAGATTCTGGCTGATTTGCCAGTATTTGGAATCTATTGCCTTCCAATGCTTTTCGTTGAACAATATTAGTTTTGTTCATTTTCAGTGTGTTACCGCCTTTTTTGGTTTGTGGACGAAGCTTTCGCTTGTTTATGTTAATATATCTGTCCATTCCAGTTTGGACAGATGAGTTTGGATTCAACGTTACTGGTTGAGCAGATTTTGTTGAGGTAGTCTGCTGGGCAGTGATCGAAGCTTTTGCAGACGTTGCGACTGTTACAGTTGTTGTTGGATCAGTAGAAGCAATTGTTGCTATTGTGAGCGCGCTGACGGCGGTCAGCGAACCCAATGACCCAATTAACACTTCAGGTGTCAGCGAATTTGAGGGTGAAGCGCATTGGCCGCTCCAAGACAAATTGTTGCTGGATGGTGTAAGCAATTTGCTCGTACTTGCACTTTTGGATTCAGCGCTCGTTGTTGTTGTGGTAGTTGGAGATACTACTGAGAAATACGCATTGTTGCGTTGCACAGAGAGCCGACGCTCGTTTTGTTGTTGGAGAATTTGTTCTTGTAGCTTCTGCTGGCGAGAGTCTAGTGAAAAAGGGCCCGAGTTAATCTGTTTACTCGTTGGCATTACTAGTAAATTTAGTTATTTACTAAGTATTGCTATTTGTAGATACAAATAACAAACTAATTGTGGTTGGGTGTCTCTGTGGCGACTGAGAGCCCTGTCACTTTGTTGTTTTAACGTTGTTTTATTGCTGACACCGAAGAACTCGCGGAGTGCAATAAAAGTACGTCCGATCGCGGTGACAGTCGATTGTCTTATTAGTTTCAAATAGGATTCTTTTTTTAGGGTCAGTCAGATATTGTGGAATCCAATTAAGTAAAAGGGTTTCAAGACTCCAAGTTTACTCAGCTTGTAAAAAAGTAGCGAATGATTAATCCAAGGACTTACTGAAGTCGGTATTAGAGGTGGGCATGGGCTTTCCCACAAGCATAAAAATTTTTTTTTTCATTAAATTTTTTTTTTAATCGGATGGGTTGGGTTCGGTCGGAAAATTTTTTTTTTGCTTTCGGGTACGGGTAAAAATGTTGCTCTTCGGCCCATGGGCTGGGTCGGGTTGGGTGCAAAATTTCGACTCATGCCCACCTCTATAAATAACATATGTTTCCAATGCATTCCTGAACCCATCGATTACTAAAAAGTGAACTCCAAAAGGTTGGTGGTAGTAAATCTACGTTTCATGAAGAGTAGGTAAAAGTATAGAACTACAGAAATGTTACGTTAGAAATGTTGAGAAGCTATAACTTTAACAAAAGTCCTCAGAATAGCAGACTATTCGAAAAAAAAACCCTACAGTTTGAGGCAACGTATTCATCACCCCTTTCGTTGAGGGGAAATTTCCTTATGGTAGGAAAAGAGGAAGTTGCAACGGTCAAAGCAAACAACTTAAGAATTAGATTAATCAAATTCTCAGCACAAAACCTAAGTACACAACCAGGTATCCCGTCAGGTAAGCACACACAGGATCATAGCAATAAAGATACAACTGATAGGGATATAAAAAGTTAGCTCGATGCTCCTTGGTGGAATAGGTTGTATTGAAAAAATCAGCAACATATCGTTAGCTTTATTATCTCTTACCTACCGTTTTTCGTTGACGAAATTATTATCGCTTAGGAACTAACAAATTTAACCACGCGTACTATGTTTTCTCGAACTTTGTGAGCATGGTTGGTTATTTTTGTCTCTTTTTTTTTTCTCCACTCTAACTTTTTTTGTTGGTATCTTAAACATTTGATCACAGTCTTTGAAACACCTCCAAAACCTTTTTTCTTTTATTTTTTGCCAAATTTTTTTTACATTTTGATATTGTCCTTAAGTTGTGGCGACAATGGGATTGTTTCCTTCTGAGTTTGTATTTCCCGAAACAATCCATCTAAACTGCGTGTTCTGAGTCTGTCAATTTTCGTATTACCAATTTTTACAAAATGTGTACATCAACTCCCAATATTACGTCAACCCGACCAGTCTTATTGAAATTTAAATCGACTAACACATACGATTGCCATTTTGACATATCTACGTTTGCTTCTTTTTCTGGCAAAGCTTTCGTTAATTTTGAGAGTACAATCGCTTCAACCTTTTCAAAGCTTTTTCCACGGTTCTCGCACTTTTATTTCCAAATTCGCTTTGTATTTTGATATATTAGATTTTGGTGAAGACACAGATTGGCTTTTATTTTAATAAGGTGTGTGGACTCATTAATTATGTCAATCATACCTTTAATATTTTTCGTGGAGTCATTGTTAACTATCGGTAATTCAACTATCCGGTTAAATTATTCGTAAAATATCTTCCTATGATTCTCATACCGTTTGATTAGTAAATCCCAAGCGGCATTGTAGTTGTCGGCCGAACCCGACAATATATGAGCTACTATGCTCCTCGCTTCTCCCCATAACGCGGATTTCAAGTAATTAAATCCTCTCTTTCATCTACTAATTCTAAAAACAATTCCGAGAACAGTTCCCACTCTGTCGGTTCTCCGAAAACGTGGGTATGTGAATTTTCGGTAACACCGGCAGTTCTTCTCTCATACAAACATTCTCAACTTTGACTCCTACCGGTTTATTCATAATTTCTTCTAATGATCCTAGAGTATTTTGCATATCAAACTTAAGCTCCTTTGTTGCATCCTGGAACTGAATGTTCGATACCAATCTTGCACACAGCTCTTACACCTTCTTCTGTGCCTTCTGCCACATAAAATTTATTTTATTTTTGTGGATTTAAAATATTTCCACTTTCTTGTCAATATCATTAACGTTAATGCTCACCCTCTCCAGGTATTCCCCAAGTTGCCGAACTCTCTTTTCAAACTAATATTTTTCACTTACACTTCTTTTACCTATGACAGTATCCGCCCCAGCAGCGGCTTCTCTCCTAGTATTAGGCCTGACGTTTTCTTCAACGACAGTTGACTTACTAGTATCTACATTGCTTGGTTCTACGGCTTTATTTTTCATCCTTTTTATTAATGTACGCCCATCATCAACTCTCTTATTATTGAAGTAATCGTGATAGACTAGTCCAATCTTCAATAGCATATGTACTATGATTTCCTAACCACTGGATTTAGAGTCATCTACCTCCTTTATAATTTCCTTGTTTATCTTACCCTTCTAAAGCCGTCAACCTTTCCATCAATTTGGTCTGCTTTTGTAGCAACCCAATTGTCTTCTCTGACATCATTATAGCAAATTTACGGTTAATTTATAATATTTTAAATGGTAAAGAATATAAATATTATTGTATTTGATCTGTTGCTGCTGCTGCTGTTGATGCCGTACTCCTTCCTTGATGACCGATGATGAGCGACGTTAAGGGGCTTTGTCTTTGTGTACACATCTCTCGGAAATTTTACTTCCACTGCGTATACTCTGGTCACTGGGCAATTTCGCACTGTTCCTGCCACTGGCAATCTTGACTGGAACTGTCTATTAAATTCTTTTTCTGCCCCTTTTTTCACGAGTTCGATATTTTGGTTTCGAACACGCCACACCAAATGTTGCCGTCATTATATTTACTGCAATTGCTCCACAGCAAACTGCCTTTTAAATTTGGACGCAACTTTTTTAATTTTGTATTAATATTTTTAAATATTTTCAGTTATACTCCGTTTTTTACCACTGGTTGGGGAAAATAGGAGTTTTTTTTCTTTTGCTACCTTTAGCTGGTCTTAGCCTATATCGTAGCTAGATCGCAGACTTTAAGGAACTGGTCACTCTCTTTGTCTCTTACCACTGGTGGGAGAAAACAACAGAGTCTTTACTCGAAGGACCAAAATGAATGGGGCTTCCGAGGAGCAAGAAATAAACCCGATCTTATTTTCTACAAAATCTGTTACGAAAGTACTTAGATTCTAAGGGTCACATATTTGGTGGTGGAATTTTAATTCTAAATGCAGGTATAAGTTTCACGAAACCCGGATGTGTTGGTGTTAGATCTGTTTATATTCCAAGGCTGCGTTGGTCGTTAGATGCATATCTGAATGCCTCGGCTAAAACATAACTATATTCACGCCACGTGCGCCAGGCTGAATGCGACTTATACGTTACTTTGTTTATACTTTTAAATATATATACTGAAATGTATTATTGCCATTTTAACAATTACGGTGTTTAATCTTAAACAGTGGCAGTAACATCTTTTTAATTCAAATTCTGTTATTCTTCTTATATTTTATATATATAAAAGAAAGTCGTGTTAGTTACACCACTTATAACTCAAGAACGGCAGAACAGATTTGGCTGAAAATTGGTAGGGAGGTAGCTTAGAGTCAGGAGATGGACATAGGATACTTTTTATCCCGTTCGACAGCGTTCCCGTGTGACTTGACATTAAGAAATAAATAAAATATTTTGGAACAAAGTTTGCCGGATTAGTTATATCATCGATGAACTCAATTTGATATTTGTAAGAAATCAATATTAAAACTATTTCTATTAAATTAATAATTATACTTGGAATGCTTCATCCAAGAATTTTCAAAGACGAAAGCAAGGTGATGCGGTTCCTGGGTATCCAGATGTGCGTTCTACAGATGCTCTTGGTCGTATGTATACAGTTCATCCAAAGAATGATGAATGTTTCTATTTGCGGTTGTTGCTGGTAAATGTGCGTGGGCCAACTTCATTTGAGACACTACGAACTGTTAATGGTATAATATTCCCAACATATCGTGCTGCATGTGAAGAATTGATCTTATTAGAAAACGATACCCATTGGGATACGACAATCGCTGAAGCCATTATCTCTGCATCTCCAAATCAGATACGCACATTATTCGCTATAATAATTTCGACATGTTTTCCATCAAACCCATGTAATCTGTGGCACAAATACAAGGATAGTATGTCAGAAGATATTTTACATCAAAGTCGTGTCAGTTCCAGAAATCACGATATTGAGATGAATGAGGAGATATGTACATAATCGTGCTTTACTCTTGATCGAAGATATGTGTTACCTCATGTGCGGTAATTTATTAATCAGGTTAGGAATGCCAGCGCCAAATCGTGAAATGAATGACGCATTTAATCGAGAATTGGAACGGGAACGTGAATATGATCACGAGGAATTAGATTTAGTAATTCAAAGGAATGTACCCCTGTTGAATTACCAACAAAAGGAAGTTTATGATACTTTAATGAAGGCAATCGCTGATGAAAATGGTGGTTTATATTTCCTAGATGCCCCTGGTGGAACTGGCAAGACATTCCTTATGTCATTAGTTTTAGCAACTGTTCGGGCGAGATCCAACATAGCGGTTGCAGTTGCTTCTTGTGGAAAAGCAGCCACATTGTTAGAAGGATGCCGTACGGCTCATTCAGCATTCAAATTGCCGTTAAATCTTCAAACTATTGAAGAACCAACGTGTAATATTGCAAAAACTCAGCAATGGCCAAAGTTTTAGCGGCATCGAAAATCATCATCTGGGACGAATGCACAATGGCGCATAAACGTGCATTAGAAGCATCGATCATATGACGCATTGCAATACCCACTGATGTTTTGGCAAGGAGAAGATGGATATTATTTTAATATTAAAATGATAAATCCATTGAATGGTAAAGTATCAGTATCTTAATAATGGTTATTGTCTGCATAACAACGTTTGCCGGGTTTTCTAGTTAATAAATAAAAGGAAGACTAAAGATCTTGTTGTTTTTGTGCAATAAACGAAACTTGTGGGGGTGAGTAGCGCTTGCGCTTCTGTTGTGTATAACGATCGTGTTCATGCATTTTTTTTAGCTGGTCAAGTGAAACTTTTTAGTTTTTGAAAAACATATAGAAGCAAGTGCATGACACTGGTTCATTTCTGCATAAAGATTAAGTTCTTATAATTATATTCACATATGTACCTTGATGCATACATTCATAAATGCATATGTATATACATATATGTATATATGTAATAAAGAAAGCACAGAGAACGGGACAAGATTTCGCAAGGGAACAAAAATATGTTTATGAATCTTGAGATTTCGCCCAAATTTTCTGTTCTCCTGATACAGAATCACTTGTGGCAACCGATTTTAAAGTACATGTATGCTTATCCAACTTGCAAAATCACGTTTAGAAGGTCGTAAATCATAATTCTGGGAAAAAAACATATTTAAAAAACCCGGGAATTTTTTTGGTTAGAGCTTGAGAGAAAAAATCTTTTAGGTGAAGGGAGGAGGGGGACCGTGAGAACGCATGGAATACATATGTGTGTATATGTCGCAGGTTTTGTAGGCGATCATCTTAAGCCTTAAGAGTAAAAAAGATGGCATTATGATGACAAAAGGCTAGGCAATAGTTGGACCATGAGGAATGAAACGAAGACAAAAGAGAATATGCAATACAAATGGTATTGAAACTTCTTGCTAAATTTTCTGTTTGCCTAATACTAAGACTTTTTCCAGGCGATTTTTGAATGGAATCATACTTATGCGTTACCACGACTTGACATTCAAATGAATGTGTAGGTGTGTGTATAGAAATTGTATTGTATATGGGTTATTCTTAAAACCGCGCTAGTTTTTTTTTTCAAGGTTAGAGCGTGAGAAAATTGTAAAGGGTGGAGGCGTGAGAACTTACGCAATACTCCGTGGAATGGCACTTGTTCTGTATCTTCCATTAATATAAAGAGAGAATAAATTTAGACAAATGGCATGCTTTTTGTCAGTTTTTTAGGGCTTATGGAAATAAGATGAAACAAGTGCTTATGTAATTCTTGCCATAATCTGTATTATAAGCGTGTCAATATTTTTTCAAGGTTAGAGCGTGAGAAAAAATTTTGACGAGAGAGTAGTGAGAACTTATGCAATAGTTTTTAGAAATAGACCGGTTTTGCGTATTTCCACGTCAAAAAAAAGGGGAAGCCTTTCATGGGAAAAAACCAAATTGGTATAGAACTTGCAGAGAGAGTTGCTTTCATTAAGGTGTAATTTCTATACAAAATGCATGAACGTGTATACAGGCGTGTATGTATATAAATCCTTTTCTATTTCAACTTATAAAACAGTTAGTAAGTCACTAAAATTATATTAATATTAAATATCAAAAGTTGCTCTATGAGAACTCTTATTGAAAACATTGTGAAGATAGATACGGATAGCAATAGTTTCATAGTTAGATTAAAATTACAATCGGAACATGAAACTCGAGAGCTTTCATGGTTTTGCTATTTAAAAGTCGATTCAGTCTTAATCGATTTCCCGACCGAAGAAGGTTGTCTGATTGCTGCTCCCGAAATAAATCTGTGTTTCTCGATTTTTGGCGCCGTTTCTGAAAGTTTAAAATTTGTGATTTTTTAAGTGTTGTGAAATGTCAAAGTGTTTAAATAATGAGCGCGCGTCCTAAATCACCGCGATCGCTAGTGAAGTTGCTGCTGCCCTTTTGACGCTGCCAACACTGTAACATTTCGTAAGTTTTTTTTAAAATTGTTATTTAATTGCTAGTCTTTTTAAAGACTAGTGTATTAAATTATTCAAATACGACCTTTTTTCAAGACTTTTGTATTTCATTGTTTAAAAGTGGTCTTTTTCAAGGTTTCTGTATATATTTTTCCAAGTAGTAGTCTTTTACATGCAATATATGTACAAACATATAAAATAACCCTTGTTTTCAGAATAATATAATATCTTTTACAGCCATTCAATTTAAAAACAAAAATTTGAAATGCCATAATCTGCTGAACAACTTCGCCGAGAAGCCACAAATCGTCGTCAGCAATGCTATCAAAAATATCCTGATTCAATTCGAGAAATGAATTCGCAATGTTTGGCTAAAAATCGCCCAAATAATTTGGAAACTCGAGCACGAGAACGCACACAGGATGCATTGTCACGTTCTACCCGCCTTAGAAATGCCACGTATAGAAATAGAAAACGCCAAGATGATGCTGCTCCGCATACTACAAAGACATAATATAACAGCAGGAGCGCAATACTGCGGAATATTCTGTTAGAAGACAGAATTTGGAGTACAGGAAAACAGAGCGTGAACGAGAAGTATTAGCGCACTCCATTGGACGTAAAGACTTTTATGCGAGACGGCAGGATCAAGAGCGTAATACTGCTAAACATTATGTCCGAAGACAGAATTTGGAGTACAGGAAAACAGAGCGCGAACGAGACGCATTAACCCACTCCATTCGACGACAAGATTTAAATGCAAGACAGCAGGATCAAGAGCGTAATACTGCTGCACATTCTATCGGAAAACAGAATTTGAAGTACGTGGAAACAGAGCGCGACCGAGACGCATTATCCCATTCCATTCGACGACAAGATTTAAATGCAAGACAGCAGAATCAAGAGCGTAATACTGCTGAACATTAGGGCAGGAACGTGATGCGAATAATCGCCAAAATGTAAGACGAAATGTGACTATAAGAAGACGAGACCAAAATATGAATTCATCTCAAAAAAGAGTGACTCGAATGTAAGCCCGGAGAATTGCTGAAGAAATTCGACATATAAATGAAGCACGGGTTATCAATTATCGGCAAAATTCTCAAAATAGTGAAGTGGAGTCACAACGGCAATCCCAACGTAATAGAGAAGCCAGAGCTGCAAGGTCACTAGAAGAGACGCAGCAACTTAGAGAGTTGCAAATGCAGCAGCGAATGAGTCTGGCATGCCAAACATATTTAAGACAAATAAAGATAGGGCCAACGGAAATATGTAGGAGCTGTGGAGAAATCTAATTTTCCTAAATTTTCCTCTGTTGGATAGAACAAAGTCCTGTTATTTGTCTGAAAAGTTTCCGTCCACAAATGGCTCTTATTCATTTTGCTCTACGTGTCACAAATCAATAAATAATCAAGGTAAAATACCAAGCTTATGCCTTTCGGAAGGGTTTGATTTCCCTAAAATGCCCGACCGCCTCAAAGACATAACTTGCCAAGAAGAAAGATACAAGTCCCAACTTCGGTACTACGACCGCCACTGTGCGAAAATACCAAAAATTTTGTATATGTATGTATTTGCTTTAGAAAAAAAATCTGGCACAGCGGATGTTACTCCGGCTAATATGAATGATGAAAACTTTGCAAACACCCTGGTTCAGCACGACGATAGATACCATTTGCTAAAAGGATTGCGTTCTGCCCCAGCTCATTGATAGGATGGCATTAGTTATGATGAATACATTTTAACAATAAGAACAACTTTAAGGAAACCTTAAATATTTCTACAAAGAACGTTTTCTGATATAATGCTGAATGCATATAATCATGATATATTAAAACTACATAGAGCAAATATGGATATTCAATCCATTTTGGATGCATATAGATGCTGTAGTTACATTATAAGTTATATAAATAAATGCCCATGGATGAAATTACTGCTGGAGGCCATCGAGATCGATCAATTAAAGAGAAATTAAAGCATCTCGAAAGCAAGTTCATTAACGGAACTGAAATATCCCCTTAAGAAGCTGTGTTTAATATTCTGGGACTCCCTTTGTCAGAAACGAGCAATGGAAACATTTTCGAAAATACATCATATCCTGAACAAAGAGTTCGCATGATAAAGTCAAAAAAGGAATTGGAGAGACTTCCTCCTGACTCAACAAATATTTATGTGCCGGGACTCCACGATTATTATATACTCTGACCAGAATCTATGGAACATGATTGTCAGGCTGATTTTGCCGCACTATATGAACGAAAATCTTTGAAAAGACGAAGAAAGGCGGACGGAAATATAGAGGAGGATGATGAAAATCCCCCAGAAGAAATTGTTGAGAAATACTTTGATGAATCACCCGAAAAATATCAATTACAAAATCAGGCGTCATGCGGAAAAGAAAAAATCCTTACATTCTAAGATGGAGAAGGTTTAGCAAAAATATATCCAGATTGGATTATTACAGAGAACTTGTAACGCTATTTTTTCCCCGGCCCAATGAAGAGTGCGATATAATTAATAATGACAATGAAACAACTTACAACAATAATAAAATGTTAATTGATGCCAACAGGAAGAAATAAGATGCGAAAAATGAAGAGTTCTTATATATTATAAGATTGCCCCCATAGACTTCTGAAAATAATTTACATGAATTGGTGCGCTCACTAAATAATAAACAACCACAATATTATGCCCATGTAATGAATAGCATGAACGCTAATAAAACTTTTAATGAATATGCCGGTGGTGGCGCAGGAGTGGGGAAGAGTAGACTTATTACTACTATTTATCAGCCACTTATGTTGAGATTTACCACTATTGCGGGTAGCAACCCAGCAGTGACCAAAGTATTGCTTTCCGCGCCAACGGGAAAAGCTGCATTTGGAATCGGGGGTCTCATGTTGCACTCACTATTTTGTCAGTATTTACTATTTGCCAGTAAATCAGTCTTCAAATAGATTGAGAGCATTAAATAACGTTGAACATGATGCACTCAAAGCTTATTGATCTTAACCTAATCTATATCAATGGTTGGTGCTAAAATGCTATCATATTTGGATAGTCGATTAAAGCAGATCTTTCGAACGAATGAGTATTTCGGAATTTTAATAATTGCTTTTATAGATCTGCAACAGGTACCCTAGTAGGCGATATATGGATATTCTGTGCCAACCCAAGAAATAATTACAGTGTCGTTACAGGAACTCCGCTTTGGGACCTGCTTAAGTTTTATGAGCTTACTGAAATTATGCGCCAATGGGAATGTTGCGCTTTCGCTATGGCGTTAAATAATATGTCGGAAGAAAAAATGACAAATTGCGACATTGCTTTAATTAAAGAAAGAGAAGTCAATGCTCGGGAAATTAACACTATCCCAGATGAAACAGTAAGGCTCTTTTATTCAAATGCGAAAGCAAATAATTATAATAATCTAAGACTTGCTCAAATTAATACTGAACTGTTCATTTGAACTACGAATGACACAATAAAAGCAGTTTCTATGTCTCCAGCGAATAAAATAAAGATTTTGAAAAATGTTCAAGGATTTAAAACATCGGATACTGAAGGCCTTCCATACACAATAATTCTAAAAACCACTGCGAAGTACATCATAACTGTGAATATCGATACCAGTGACGGATTATTCAATGGAGGAAGTGGCCAACTTATGGGAGTTGACTGCTTACTTAGTGGATCGAACATAATAGTGTCGACGCGTTGGATAAAGTTTCTAGAGGATTCGGTTGGATCCAAAGCAAGATCGAAAAACGGCAATAGATCTCACCCTGATTGGACGCCGATTGTACGAGTGTCAAGAACCTTTTAATACCACAAGAATGAACAGGTTACAATAGAACGTTGTCAATTTCCTGTAGTGCCTGCTGAAGCTATACCTGTACATAAGAGCCAAGGTGCAACGTATAGCAAAGTAGTGGTGAATTTGCAAGATGGCATGAGTCGATCTGCACTTTATGTAACTTGCAGCAAAGCAACCAATGCAGGAGGACTATATATACAGTGGACTCTCGTTAATTCAAACCTGCGATAATTCGAACCTCTCTGTAATTCGAAGTTATCACGAGTCCCCTACAAAATCTCTTGATATCTCGAATTTTGTCCATACATTTTCATGCACTCGGTAATTCGAACGAAAAAATCATTGGTACGACGCGGTAATTCGAACTCATATGGTCAAACCCTCGACAATTCAAAGTTTATTGGTGTGTTAGCAAGAACTTTGGCTTTTAACAGTTAAATTAATAATTACGGATGATGAAGAACCATCAATGGTACTAGTAGGTAAAATCAGCGGTGTGAGTTTTTTTGACCATGTTCAAGTGGATGAAGATGTTGCTGTCTCAGGATCACTAACCGATGGCGAAATTTTATCTTCGACAGATACGAAAGAAAGGAGCAACGATAAAGATGAAGACGATATATCAGAACCTTTTTCAGAGGTGTCAGTTAAGGTAGCAAGAGACTCATTCGATAACTTACAAAGCTTATGTCTATAAAAATAATGAAACAGCATATGAGACAATTTCTACTTAAGAAAATTATAGAAAAGTCTAAGCAGCAGCAATTTGCACCAAAACAAACCCGTATAAATAAGTTCTTTTTAAAGATTAATTAATTCACATTATAAATATGTAAAACATTAGCAGTTAAACAAAGACATTTGATAATTCGAGGTATTTTCAATTTTCTCTCAAAAATTTCGAACCATTTAATATTTCGAACTCTCGATAATTCGAAATATTTTAAAAGTCCCTTGAATTTCGAATTAACGAGAGTCGACTGTAATTGGAAAATTTTCTCCACCAAGGGAAATGCAGCAAACAGATGCAGTTTATATTGAGCTAAATAGTCTCAGAATAGAGAAGCTTGTAATGAAATTGTAATACAAACGT